>CM060372.1:156701054-157186878 GCA_030545235.1 Helianthus tuberosus
TCACAGATTGGTGGTGCAAAACAAGATATCTTATGGCTCCCATCTGCAATCTCTGGGATAGGTTTGACCACTCCTGGAACACTTGATATCATATCCTTTAACTTTTGCAATTCTCTGGCCATGGCATGATTGATACCTGGATCCTGCATAAGGCCATGGTTAGTAGTATAAGAATTATTAAAAGTGTTACCTCCCATTGGATTCAAATTAGGAAGAATGGATGTTAATCCATATTGTTGGGGCTCTGGAATGATTGAAGGACCAGTAGAAGCATTGGTCTGCATTGGAATAAAATCTCCCTGATGGACATCTGAACTTCCTGTTTGCAATTTCCTCAAGGATCCTGGCATCTGGAAGGATCCCTGAAACTGGGACGATCCTGGAACAAAGGAGGATCCTTGAACCTGGGACGATCCTGGAACAAAGGAGGATCCTTGAACCTGGGATGATCCTGGAACAAAGGAGGATCCTTGAACCTGGGATGATCCTGGAACAAAGGAGGATCCTTGAACCTGGGATGATCCTGGAACAAACGAGGATCCTTGAACCTGGAATGATCCTGGAACAAAGGAAGATCCTTGAATCTGCTGCGCTCCTGAGTATCCTCCTGAATTCATGAGGGATCCCATATGCTGAGGATAGGATCCTGCTGGCTGGAAATATGAACCTGATGCCTGGGTCACTGTTGTTGTTCCGTAGTGCACTCCTTTTGGTCCACCCACATATTGAACATCTGGAACCACTGATGGCTGAGAAGTAATCACCGGAGTATCAAAATTCAAAGATTTGGGCACCAGTGGGGAATGATCCTCTGCCGTTTTCTTTTGTTTCTTGAGATCTCCGATTTCTTTGAGAATCCTTTCATTGGTCTTGTCCTGTTGCTGTATATGATCCTTCATCTGCAAAATCAAAGTAAACATGTCACTAGTAGTGGGAGTGTAAGAAGCAGAAGAAGTTGGAGGTTTGGAGAAAATAGGAGTTGGTTTCTTCTCGGCATTTTTCTGAGGTCCAGATGGTGGTGGAGGCAAAGGTGGAATGCCCTGAGATGAATTGACCGCAGACATTGCAGTAGAGGTATTCTTCAATGATGAAGCCATGTATTTGTATGGAATGAACTGGAATGATCACCAACAGAAAAACATCTTAGGAATGAAGCACCAATTGCCCCACGGTGGGCGCCAAACTGTTTTGGTCAAAAAATCTGATGAGGATAATGCAACCAAACTCTTTGTTACGGGGAATGATGCTTTGAATGTGGAACAATGATAAGGATCACTTCAATGTAAATTGCACAAATGACACAAGGATTTATACGGGGAAAAAGCCCTTGATCAAGAGTTGATCTCCGGCACAAAAAACCCCGGGTGATGGAAACTACCGATCACCAAGCTTAAATAAATCAATAAATGTTTACAACTTCGGATAGTAACGAGCTAGGTACAAGGATCACTATGGTGAAATGTGTAAAAGTGAATGAAAACTGTTAAGTGTTTGTCGAGAGCTTCAAGAGTGCGATTGTATGAGAGTGTGTGTAGCTGAAAATGGCTAAGTGTTCTAAAACTAGCTCGTCACCCCTTTAAAAATAGAAGTTAACTACGCTAACAAACTATCCGACTTTTGTGCCAAGCTCCCACGTTCTCCACAACGTCCATTTCCAGTCAAACGTGTGCGAAATACCCGTGGAATATTCCATAGTAACGTTGCCAAGACCAAGTCAAGCTTGTTACTCCTGCAAAATAATACGAAACATAAACAAACAATCGTTAGTATGAGGATCCTTAAGGTGATCCATGATCCTGATCCTGAAGCTCTTCTGAGGATCACTATCTGTCACAGAAGTAAGGATCATTAATTAGGATAACAAGTAAGGATCACTAATTGTTAGAAAATCCTCTCCTAACAATTGCCCCCAAAATATAAGGAGTGATATGTAAAATGAGCGAATTATATTTTCTTGATCTTATCCGCAACTAACTATCGGAATTATAGCCGTTATTGTAGAACTATCCGTTGCAACCATGACGTCACAGAAGTGACAACCCTGCACAATCATGATTATAAATAGGAGATATAGATAGGATCGATTGCATTTAAAATTTCAAAGATACTCCCTTTATAACTGCATTCCGAAGATAAACGTGATGAACGAGGAAACCCCTTGATCAATCTAGATCTCCGGCAAAAAACCTCGGGAGCTGACAATCATCGGCTGCCTTGTTCTTCTTATTGCTTGAATGACAGGATACAGTGCAGGATATGATACGGATCAATTAAGTGTTACAATGCGATTCGAGTACAAGTGTGAGTGTTTGTGAGTGTTTGCAGCTAGTAGAGAGCAAGAGTGTTCAAGAAATTGTGTGTGAAAGTTATGTCTACCTATGATCCGATCACTCCTTTATATAGTAAAAGGAAACAACTAACTATGCTAAAAATCCGGGATATTATGCTAAAAATCCGGGATACTGAGATTATTTCCTTTCTGAACGTTGCCAGGCTGTTTCAACTCGTTTTCCACGCGCTTACTAACTATAACTCCAGGATTTAAGCTTCCATAACCGTTAAAACATTAATATCTTTGACCAATCTTCGTAACTTTCCATAAAACATACCAATCTTCAATGATGAGCGTTACAAGAGGTATTTTTCCGCCATCAACGTCCTTATCCCAACCAATTTGAGCGGGTCTTCAGGATGACTTGGTCTTCATGAACGTTAGTCCCTTGTAGCCAACGTTTACAAGCAAATTGTTAGTAATAGTCAGGATACTGCCTCAGGATGTTACCAATATCCTGGTCCGGTATCCTGATCCGGTATCCTGATCCGGTATCCTGATCATATACAACTAATAAAAAATCAAGATACAAAGTCAGGATATGGGCTCAGAATTTCACCCATAACACTTTAAATCTGGTGTGATCTTTCCTTTTTCTTCCTTTAAAAGCCTTATCTAAATTGTCTAAATTTCTGGAACTGTATCTGACTAAGGTTTAATTAACACATTTATGAGTAAAATACTTAGATAAAAGATATCCTGATCAGGATATATTTCAGGATATTTGCTCAGAATGTTTGAGGTATGATAATTAGATTAAAAGTTGAAACTATACTTGAGTCAAACAACTGTTATCAAAACGAGCTTTGTAAAACAAAAGTGAACTATCCTTTTTCTTTGAAAACGTAATCTAAGTTGTTTGAGTTGTAAAAACCCTATTTGACAAAAGTCTTAACAGGATATGACTTGGTTAGGACATTTGAAATATTACATTAAATTTGAACATTGAAATTGTATTCAAACTAGGCAATGCATAACTGTTAGGGGTGGATTTCTAAATGACCAGTGATCCTTATTTACTGTTGGATTTAGTGATGCTCAATTCTGTCTGAAGTAGTGATCCTCAGAAGTGTTGCAGGATCAGGATCATGGATCACTATAAGGATCCCTGTACTAACGATTGTCTACTTTGAATTTGTAAATGTTTTGCAGGAATATCAACTTGGACTTAGTCTTGGCGACATTCCTGGAGAATATTCTCAGTCTATTCCGCACGTGCTTGGTCAGAAATGGACGTTGTGGAGTCGTGGAAGACTTGCATGATTTGCGGAATATTAGTTAGGCTTGATATTTTCTATTTTTAAAGGGGTAGCGAGCTAATTTAGAGACACTTGGCTATTTTTGGCTACACACACACTCATACAACCGCTCTCACCAGCTCTCGACAAAACACTTAGCATTTATCATACATTTCTACACGATACACTATAGTGATCCTTGTACTTAGCTCGCTATCATCCGAAGTTGTAACAGATTGTTTGTTTAATTTGAGTTGGTGATCGGTAGTTTCCATCACCCGGGGTTTTTTGTGCCGGGGATCAACTCTTGATCAAGGGCTTTTTCCCCGTATAAATCTTCGTGTCATTTGTTCATCATACTTCATAGTGATCCTTATTATTGTTCATCAATTCAAGCATCATACCTCACAACAGAAGGTTTGGTTACATTATCATTGCTTGATTTTTTACCAAAACAGTTTGGCGCCCACCGTGGGGCAATTGGTGCTTCATTCTTAGAAAGATTCGTATTTTCGTGGTTATTTCGGTTCACTACAACCAAACAGATGGCTTCCTCAGTGAAGAATACTTCAAGTTTGATGCCCTCATTCAGTTCCTCACAAGGCGTTCCTCCTTTGCCTCCACCACCTTCTGGATCCCAGAAGAATGCTGAGAATGCTGCGAAGAAACCAACTCCTATTTTCCAAAAACCACCTACTTCTTCTGTTTCAACTAATCCTACTACTAATGATCTCTATGCCTTGATTTTGCAGATGAGGAATCATGCACAAGAGCAGGATAAGACCAACGAAAGGATCCTCCGGGAGATCGATGAAATCAAGAAACAGAAGAAATCAGTGGAGGATCACTCCCCTCTGATGCCAAGATCGCTGAACTTCGACACTCCGGTCATAACCCCACAATACTCAGCAGTTCCGGACGTGCAATACTTGAGTGAACTATCAGGAAGGAGTTATGGGACAACAACAATGAGTCAGACATTTGGCTCTTGCTTCCAGCCTCAGGGATCCTCTTCTCAACCATTAGGATCCTCTTCTCAGGATCAGGGATACTTCACGTCAGGAGGATATGTGGGAATGCATGCAGTACAAGGATCCTCCCAGGTCCAAGGATCCTCCCAGGTCCAAGGATCCTCCCAGGTCCTAGGATCCTCTCTGGTCCCAGGATTCTCCCTTGTTCAAGGATCCTCCCTGGTCCCAGGATCTTTTCAGGTTCAAGGATCCTCGAGAAATATGCAACCTCAGAACTCAGACGTCCATCAAGGAGACTTCATACCAATGCAGACCATTGCCTCCTCTGGTCCTTCAATCATGCCAGAGTATCGACAAGATGGATTCGCATCCGCAATTCCAAACTCGAATCCTGTGGGAGGTAACACTTCTAATAATTTATATAACACTAACCATGGCTTTATGCAGGATACAGGTATCAATCAGGCCATGGCTAGGGAGCTGCAGAAGCTTAAGGATATGATATCCAGTGTACCAGGAGTGGTTAAACCCATTCCTGAGATTGCGGATGGTAGCCATAGGATATCTCGTTTTGCACCACCTTTGTGTGATGCTGAGATACCTAAAAGATTCCAGATACCATCAATGAAGTTGTATGATGGTTCAACGGATCCAGAAGAGCATGTAGCTCAGTACAGGGAGAGGATGGAGATCAATCCAATTCCTGAAAGGTTGAAAGAAGCATGTCTATGCAAGGGATTTGGATCCACACTTACAGGATCTGCTCTTAAATGGCTGCTAAGTCTTCCCCCTTACTCTATTACTTCATTTGCTAATTTAGTTAACTTGTTCAATAGTCAATTCTCTTGTAGTAGAAAGTTTGAACGATTAACTAGTGATCTATATAGGGTAACACAAGGTTAAAATGAATCACTTAGAGATTATATCACTAAGTTTAGTAAAGAATCCTTAGATATTCCCAATTTGGATATAGCTACGGCTGTTGAAGCCTTTAAAATAGGATTGCTTAGGGATTCATTATTCTATGATGATCTTGTTATGACACCTTGCAGGAATCTTGATGAAGTAAGGACTAGATCCCTTAGGTTCATCCGCCTAGAGGATGACAAAAGGAAGCAGGACAGATTGACAGGATCCTCAAAACAGGATAAGCAAGGATCCTACTTCAGGAACAACAAATCCAAGTCCTATAACAGATCTGATAACCAGAATGTGCACGCAGTGGAACAAGAAGAGGATGATGAGAATTATCCTCCTATTTCTGAATATTGTTTCTCTGTTGATAACAATGAACTAATCCTTGCAATGCAGAATCTAGGTGAGAAAGCTAGGTGGCCAAGGAAAAGTGATAAACCAGATGCTACAAAGGATAAATCCAAGTGGTGTGCATATTGTTTTGGTCAAAAAATCTGATGAGGATATTGCAACCAAACTCTCTGTTATGGGGGATGATGCTTGAAATATAGAACAATGACAAGGATCACTTCAATGTAAATTGCACAAACGACACAAGGATTTAAACGGGGAAAAAGCCCTTGATCAAGAGTTGATCTCCGGCACAAAAAACCCCGGGTGATGGAAACTACCGATCACCAAGCTCAAATAAATGAATAAATGTTTACAACTTCGGATAGTAACGAGCTAGGTACAAGGATCACTATCGTGAAATGTGTAAAAGTGAGTGAAAACTAAAGAATGTTCGTCGAGAGCTTCAAGTGTGCGAGTATATGAGAGTGTGTAGCTGGAAAATGGCTAAGTGTTCTAATTCTAGCTCGTTACCCCTTTTTAAAATAGAAGTTAACTACAATAACTAACTATCCGACTTTTGTGCCAAGCTCCCACGTTCTCCACAACGTCCATTTTTGGTCAATCGTGTGCGAAATGCCCGTGGAATATTCCTTAGTACCGTTTCCAAGACCAAGTCAAGCTTATTACTCCTGCGAAATAATACAAAACACAAATAAACAATCGTCAGTACGAGGATCCTTTAAGTGATCCATGATCCTGATCCTGAAGCTCTTCTGAGGATCACCACCTGTCACAGAAGTAAGGATCATTAATTAGGATAACGAATAAGGATCACTAATTGTTAGAAAATCATCCCCTAACAATTGCCCCCAAAATATAAGGAGTAATTTGTAAAATAAGTGAGTTATATTTTCTTGATCTTATCCGCAACTAACTAACGGATATATAGCCGTTGATATCGAACTAGCCGTTGCAACCATGACGTCACAGAAGTGACAACCCTGCACGATCATGATTATAAATAGGAGATAGAGATAGGATCAAATGCATTTAAATCCGAAAGAAACTCCCTTTATATTCTCAGTCGAAGATCAATCAAGTATCTCTTTCTCCCTCTCTTACTCTGTTTTTCTTTCTTTATCACCATCACTTTGAGAATGATGCTCCGAAGCTCACCGGGCAAGGATCACAAGAAGAACAGCCCTCCGAAAAGCCAGGGGATCATCGAAGATTCCATTAAAGAACGCTGCTGTTTCAATGATGCACAGATCGATAGGATCCGCCACTGCTTCCCGGCGAACACCGAGTTTAGACCTTTTGACCCCAATGCCCTAAGTGATCATATCTCCGACAAGTGGGTTGCTTTCCCCGTTATTCCGTTCACCATAGGCTATACATATCCTTTTCCAACCTTCACCCAATCTTTCTTTTCCCTAACCGGCATCTCTTATATTCAAGCCATGCCAATGATTTGGAGGGTTTTGTACACCCTTGAAAGGATCATCGAGCAGGAAGGAATAGACCTAGGAATGTCAGAGCTGGGAGAACTATATGATTTTACTACCTTTTGGCTCTCATCGCTATTTGTTTAAACGTAAACCCGGTGAGGAACACCCAATCTTCAAAGCCACCAAGAACGATGCTAATTGGAAACGGCGATTCTTTTTTATCAAAGGAGATTCTATTGAGGATGGAAAGGATCTACCCAAGAAATGGGCTACCCATGGTAGGGTGGAGGATCCTGAGAAGGATCACCAGAAACTTTCTTTTGATGTAAAGATCACTTATATTTTTGCTTTCTTGTTATGCAGCTATCACCGTCTCTCACCTCAGATTGTCCCCTGCTGCTAAAGAGAGGCTCATCGCTTTCAAGAAACTTGATCCTGAGACAAGATCTTTCAAGACAACAACCCAAGATTCACAGGAGGTATCCTCAGGCTCTGTCACGATGTCAAGTAAGTATCCTTGTTTAAAATTTAAATAAATAGTGAAATATAAATTAAGTGAAGATACTTATCTTGTTTTGGTTGTGTAGGTGCTGGAAAATCTGCCAAGCCTGTATCCCAGTTCAACACGGCTGACCTTGATGTTGTTCGATCCAGGAAGAAGAGGTCCACTACCAGTCCTAGCATTTCCATTCCCAAAGCACCCACTAGAGGAAAGGGTGGTAAGAAGAGGAAAACTTCTGACACTGAGGACCTTCAAGGCCTACCACTGATCCGCCACCAGTTCCTTGAATACTTCAATGATGTAAGGATCACTAATTCTGCCTAGGTATCCTACTCATATGAGGATCACCTGATCTTGAACTGTTCCGTCCTTTTTCTTTGCAGAAATTTGCTGAGATTGAAGATTACGTGGGGAATGTTGAGGAGCAGGACAAGAAGATTGCTGACCTCCAACAGGTTGCCGTGCTTAAGGACCTTGCCATTGCTGATCTTCAGAAGGAACTCCAAGATGCCAAGACTAAGACAGCTAAACTTCTGATTGACCTTGACTATGAGAAGCATGATCTCATAGAAAATGCTAAGGTCTCTGCTGCCATCACAATGTATCAGACAAAATTGAAGATGGCCCAGGAAGCTCAAGATCCTAACTTTGATAAAAGCAGTTGGGATGTTGAGGGCTGGAAAGCAAGGTTGGCTGATCTCGAGGATGATGAGGAGGAGACTACTGAGGTCTTGGCGATTGAGGCAAGTGGCAGTGGAAAGGATCTGATGAAGGATACCGCAGCTGGAGGGGAAGAGGATGCAGCAAAGGTGTAGGCTGTACAATTGGGCGATGATGGACATTCTTGAACAATAGTCTTTAGGATTAAGGATCATGTATGATCCTTTGGACAATAGGCAGGATTGCAATTGGTGGAGGGATCCTCTGTTTTTGGGATGAAGCCATTGTGATCCTGCCGCCTTTATATTCCTGCACTACTTTCGAATTTATTATCATGGACACCCTTTACCTACCCCAGCGGACGGGCCACGTTTTGCTGGTAGATGCTCGGGGTAGGTAATTTTGACAACCTTTTAAGGGTTAATCCTTTGTTAATAAATAAAATCTTAACCTTTTGTCGCTTATCTTGTGTTGTTATCCTTTTTAATATCTTGCTTTCCAATTGTTGTAATGTTCATTCCATTTATATTTATCAATCCTTGAAAAATTAAAAAAGATATCCAAAAAGTTTAGGATATGATCAAGGATCACATATCCCATAACTGATAAGTTCCAAAAAGTGATATAGTTTAAGAATCACAAGTTTAGTTGTCAAATTTTAAGGGTTATTCAAATAAATAATGAATATAATTAATAATAGTTAAGGATCATACCTGAGGATCCAAGTTAGGACCCTAACCATAATAAGGATAACTATAAGATAAACCTTAGAGTGGAGTAAGGATCAAGGATCCCTAGTTGCCTATCTTTAAGAACCTGAAATAGAGCATAACTTGGGACTAAGCCAATATAAGAAAAGAGTTAGCAACTGGGGACAAGCCCAAGGATAACTGGGGACAAGCCCAAGGATCGTATGTAAACTGGAGTATGGCCCTAACTGGCGACTATCCAAACTTAGTGACATGAAAATGCCAAAACCTTAGCTAACGTGAAAACGTTAGAAACCTTAGCTAACGTCAAAACGTTAGAAACCTTAGGAACGGATGTATGGTACGTCTACCATTATACGTAGGATCCTAGGCATAGCCAGTACAATGGAATTATCAGCCCCTAAAACGAGTACTGGTCCCACTGCCTTGAACTATACCAGGATCATCATGCGCTACAGGCGGAACTGGGGTCAAGCCCAAATAACTGGGGTTAAACCCAAGGAACAGATTGCTTCAGCGGATAACCAATGTTATGCTAAGGATTCCTGAACTTTCAAAACTCAAAATCACGTGAGAGATGGATAAAGGACACATGATCCTTATCCTTATATGAGAAAATAAAGAAATGAAATAGTTCAAGTTTAGGATATTACCTAAGTAAGGATCACCGATACTTTGAGGATCCTTTGAGGATCATCTGTGCCATGAGGATCCTGCTCACATGAAATATTTCTTCAAGTGGACAGCATTCCAAGCTCTTGGTAGCAAATCACCTTCCATGGTTAGCAATCTATATGCCCCCTTTCCTGCTTCAGCTTCAATCAAATAAGGGCCTTCCCATTTTGGAGCCAATTTTCCATCAGCAGGATTGGTGGTATTCTGGAATGCTTTCCTTAATACCATATCTCCAACTTGAAACCTCCTGATCCTGACATTTTTTTTGTAAGCACCAGCCATTCTTTGTCAATAACTGGCCATCCTTATCCTAGCGAGATCCTTGATTTCTTCAATAGTATCCAGGTCTTGAGCTAAGTTCTCATTATTCTCCTCAGGATCACGGGTACTTGTTCTAGCAGTTGGAACCACCATTTCTGTTGGGATCACTGATTCTGCCCCAAATACCAAAGAGAATGGCATTTGGCCAGTAGCATTCTTAGGGGTTGTCCTATCAGCCCAAAGCACATAGGGTAGTTCTTCTGCCCATTTCCCTTTCTTGGATCCAAGCTTCTTCTTCAAATTGTTGATGATGATCTTGTTGGATGATTCTGCTTGACCATTAGCTTGTGGGTGGACTGGTGTTGATGTTATCATCTTAATCCCCCAGCTGTCACAAAAGTTAGTGGTTCTGCCCCCAATAAATTGGGAACCATTATCACATATAATCTCAGAAGGAATTCCAAATCTAGTTATAATATTTCTTTTAATGAAGGATATCACTTCCTTTTCTCTGACTTGGGCAAAAGCTTCAGCCTCTATCCACTTGGAGAAGTAATCAGCCATAGCTAGCAAGAATACTTTTCCACCAGGTGCCTTAGGGAGCTTACCAACTATATCCATACCCCATCTCATAAATGGCCAAGAGGAGGATATAGGATGCAATAATTCAGCTGGTTGATGAAGGATATTGCTGTGTCTCTGACAAGGATCACATCTTTTAGCATACTCCACAGCATCTCTCTTCATGGTTGGCCAGTAGTATCCTGTCCTCAGGATCCTTGAGAATAATGCGCTGCCCCCAGTGTGGTTTCCACAATCTCCTTCATGGAAGTCTTTTAAAACTTCTTGGATTTCAGGATCCTCAATGCATCTCAAGTATGGTCCTGCAAGAGATCGTCTATACAACATATTATTTAAAATTGTGAATTGAGATACTTAGATTTGAAAGCCCTAGGGTTTTCTCCTATAGGAATCTCTCCATGTTGTAAGTATCTCATAATTGGTGAGATCCATGATCCTGATCCTGAATGGGATTGAGTATCCTCACAAGGGATAATTGCAGAATCATTTCCTATCTCCATAGCCTCGTGATCCTCGATAGCCGGGGTCAGGATATGGATAATAGGGATCTTGATATCCTCCGGGATCTTCAAGGATGATCCTAAGTTAGCCAATGCATCAGCCTCCGTATTTTCTTCCCTTGGTACCTGCGTCAAACTAAAGGAAACAAAAGAGAGTGCCAAACTTTTGACTAACTCTAAATATTTGGTTAGCTTTTCACCTTTAACAGCGTAGGATCCATTAAAGTGGTTTGTAATTAACAATGAATCTACATGTACCTCAAGATACCTAATCCCCATATGCTTTGCAATTTGCAAACCAGCAATTAAGGCTTCATATTCAGCCTCATTGTTAGTGGTTTGGAACTCGCAAGCTATAGAGTGGGGTATTATGTCCCCCCTTGTGGCGATTTTAGAAGTATTCCAAGCCCTGTGCCTTTGACATTTGAGGATCCATCAGTATAGAGTATCCAAGGATCCTTGGTCTCTTCTAGCTGCTGGACTTCTAACTCAGCTTCTTTTTGTAAATCACTACTGAAATCAGCCACAAAGTCAGCTAATGCTTGGGATTTGATGGCTGTCCTAGGCTTATAACTTATATCATATGCACTTAGCTTCACTGCCCACTTAGCCATCCTTCCTGACATCTCTGGTTTCCTGAGGACATTCTTAATTGGAAAATTAGTTTTAACAACAATAACATGAGTTTCAAAATAATGTCTTAGCTTAGTAGATGCCATAATTAATGCAAGAATAAGTTTTTCGAGGTGTGAATACCTGGATTCGGCATCAAGTAAACTTTTACTTACATAGTAGACAGGATGTTGTGTACCTTCATGATCCTTAACAAGGACCGCACTTACTGCTTTTGAGGATACTGCAAGATACAAGGATAGCACATCGCCTTTTTCTGGTTTCATCAAAGCCGGGGCTGAGGATAGGTAATCTTTGAGGGCTCTTAAAGCATTTTCATGCTTCTCAATCCACTCAAATTTCTTGTTCTTCCTTAGGATATCATAGAATTCTTTGCACTTCTCTGAGGATTTGGATATAAATCTGTTCAAAGCTGCTATCCTGCCTGTTAGCTTTTGAACATCCTTAGCATTGGCCGGAGATTTGATGTTCACTATTGCTTTGATTTGTTCCGGGCTAGCTTCAATGCCTCTCTTTGTCACCATATATCCTAAGAATTTACCTGCTTTAACACCAAAGTGACATTTTGAAGGATTAAGTTTCATGTTATATTTGTCAAGGATATCGAATGCTTCCTCCAAGTCCCTTAGGTGATCCTCAGCTTTTATGGATTTTACCACCATATCATCTATGTAAACCTCCATAGTTTGTCCAATCTGATCCTTGAACATCATATTCACCAGCCTTTGATATGTTGCACCTGCATTTCTTAGTCCTAACGGCATAGCAATATAGCAGTATATACCAGTTGGAGTCATGAAGGCTGTATCCTCTTGGTCGGATGGTTCCATTTGGATTTGTTGTAATCCAGATGAAGCATCCATAAAAGTTAACAGTTCATGACCCGCGGTTGCATCCACCATGGAGTCAATGTGGGGTAATGGGAAAGGATCCTTGGGATATGCCTTATTTAAATCGGTAAAATCGACACATACCCTCCACTTTCCGTTTTTCTTTTGAACAACAACCACATTGGCCAACCATCTTGGATACTTGACCTCTCTAATCATACCTGCCCGGAGCAATTTCTCTACCTCTTCCTGGATAATGGCATTCCTTTTCGGTGCAAACTTTCTTCTCCTTTGATGGATTGGTTTGAAGGATCTGTCAATCCCGAGTTTGTGAGTGATTACATCTTTGGATATACCAGTCATGTCTTCGTGTTTCCATGCAAAGGTAGTCTTTCTCCTTTTGAGGAAGGATATGATGGAGAGTGTGAAACCCGAGTGTTAACGTGCTTATCTTGTGTGGTTTATTGCCGTTTACGTGATTATATACTTCGAATATGTTCACTATGAGCTTTCGTGAATTTACAGGTTTATCGCGTAATTTGGTGAATTTAAAGAGGTTAGAGATGATACGGAACGTTTGTGGATGGAAAACAAGATATATTACATCATTGGGGATGTGTTCGGGTCGTGTAATAACTTGAATGTGAAAGAAACACGGAACCATGAAGTCCAGGGGCTGGTGTGTGAGTTAATACGTAGCTTATGGTATATGTAATGTAATATACGGCCAAGAATCAAAAGAAAGAAACAGAGAATAAAAATCGTAACCTACGGGTGTATGCGTAGGTTACGGTACAAAATGCAAAGCAGCGTACATATGTTGACTTTTGGGGGGCGGCACATGTGAAGAGGGCACCAATTAATATACACACGTGACAAGAATCATAATACACATATGGACTTTGAAGGCTGCCGTCATATATAATCATGTGACATTGGTTTTGTTTAAAAATCAAATCATCATCACAGCAGGCTTTGGGGTTTGTTTTTTATTATTATATTGAATCATCAAAAGGAGTCAAGATCACACGCTGACTTGGAGCATCCGATGACATCACACAAGATCATCACTTGGTAGACTTCTAAAAGGAACTTAGAGGATTTGCGAGGAACAAATATACACACATTCATATGTTTCTGTTGAGGCTACGAAGACAAGGTCCAAGATATCAAGTGTCCACATTGTGGGCCGCACATGGGATGGAGTTTGGCGGCATTGGGAGCAGAAAAAGCAGACTTTTGAGGGAGGAATTAATTGAAAGGGATATTTTTATTTTTTGGACCAAATATATAAAATCCATCATCATTGATGGGCCGACATATTGGGTTTCGATGGTCAGCCCACGCATACAACAATTTGAGGAGGGCCCGCACACGTGAATGAAAAAAAGGACATCACAACAACAGATGATGATATTCGACGGCAGTATACACGGCAGACAGGAGGGTTTCAACCATGTATCGAGCTTGTGAAGATCAAACCACCGATATGAGCGGCTAGTCTTTTGTGGTTTCCTCCGGATGGAGGGTTTTTGTAAGTTGGATAATTTTATGTGTTTGTGACAATCGTTTAACTCGGTGATCTAAGCATTCGATGCTTTTCACCTTTGATTTGATTTATTGATTGTAGACAATTGCATTTATTTAAACCTTAATTTCTAAGCATTCAGTTCCCGAGAGTTCTAGTAATTGGGATATATTTGACATGGGGTTAGGGTTTGTAAATTGTAATTGATAATCATTCGATAACCTCCCGTTATGTATTGACCGGAGTACTTAGTCGTTGGTTATCACAATTGATGAATTAGGTTAAACACTTATGTCTATGTGAGTGTTTCGATTAAACACATAATTGAATCTAGCTATAAAACCTGAAATCTGGAGGAACCATTGTTCTTTCTATTGATTTAAATCTCACATTTAGTTTGTAATTTTTAGTTAATCCACAAATCAAACAATCCTCAGTTTATTTATTTATTTTTTTTACAGTTGTTAATAAATACTTAACATTACACACTTTCCACAATCCTCCTCTGGTTCGATATCCGACTTATCATATCAACATAGTTTAGTTGGTTTTTGCATGTCAATAACGACAGACATCAAAATGGCGCCGTTGCCGGGGAGGCGTGCGCAAAGTGTTTAGTGTTAAGATTCATAAAAAAAAAAAAAATCCTTGTTTTTATTTTGTCATCTTATTTGTTCGTGATTTACGTGGGTAGTTGAGCTGTGTTTGTGCAGGATGACAGATCTTACTATATTTTGCGGCTCTTCTACATGTATTTTGTGCGGGGAACCACTTCACCCGTGTATCGGTTGCCGCGAGGCCCGATTTAAACGGGAAAGTGCGAAATTGGAAGAATCATCGATGCCTTGCTATGGTAATCCTTCCCCTCCACCATATTTCTATGATTTTGATACAATGGTGGAGGATGACTATTACTCTGACGGATGGGATCGGGACGATGATGCTTATTATGAACCAAGGACGGATGGACAATGTTTCTGTTGCGGTCGTTATCATACTTCTGTTTATGATGATGTGTGCGCGGTGTATTTGGAAAATCCAGAGTATTGGAATAAAAAAATGATGGATGCGTACATCTCAACACCGTATCAGGGATACCGACAATATCATCCTGAGGAATATTCTGAGCCCGAGGGTGTCTATGCTTATCAGACCGAGGAGGAGAAAGAGCTTGCTATGTTGGAAGTGACTTTGTCCAAACTCGAGCAGTATTTATTAGCACCCAACCTTTCCGATGAAGATCGAATCAGCTGCCTAGTTTCCAAGTGTCAGAAGTTAAAAATGAAGATAGAAATAGAAGAGCGTCTCTCACCATTACCTGATGACATTAGAGATTATTCTCACATGGAGGAGGAGGTTGTGGAGGATAATGCCACACCAATGAATCCTTTATCTGATGAAGAGTCACTGGTGGATCAGATGGTGTGTGAGGATGAGGAGGCAGAGCAGTCTGATGAGATGAATGTGTGTACTAAACCTCTTCCCATATCAATCATTCCAATTAACAAGTGTGGGGAAGAGGGTTCGAGGAAGAAGATGAAAAGGGTGAAGCTACAAGACATCGGTGTATATCTCGTGAAGTGGATCAGCGAAACCCGCATATGCTTTCTAAACATGCCAATTATAGTGACGAATTTATGGAGATGGCATGTAAATTTCCGTGCATTCATGGGAAATACATTGGGTAAGTGTGCATTGAGACCACCGTAGCGCATATCAGGTACGGTCTGGCTGAAGACCTTTTAACTTAGCGCTCTCGGGAGGCAGCCCGAGGATGTAGAGTTTGTACTTTGTTTTGGTTTCGTTTGGTGTGTTGTGTTTTGACAGGTTCCTACGATTCTATCTTCACGGATGCAATGAATCAAGTGTGGGGATGTTTGGCAACATCCCCGGTGAGATCTCAAAGTATCTATGAGGGGCGTATGGTCCGGTTAGATCGCAGCAGCTACACTACTACAAACACTCACTTGTTTTCTGATCAGGTGCATGTGTTTATCTATCCTGTGTTTTATTTGTTTTTGTCTACTTGGTGGTGTGAATTTTTGTGTTGGGAGTGGTTACTGTGTGTTGAGTCGTCTAGGTTGTTAGCCGTTCATGGTCTGTGGGTGGTATCTCTCGAGTTTAGAGTATAAATTGCACCATACATTGGGGACAATGTATCCCAAGTGTGGGGATGTGGTAACTCGAGAGAGGGTTGGTAAGATATTGATCTTAAATGCTTGAATTTGCTTAAAATTGATAAATTTTGAAAATTTTTGTTTCTCAAGTATGCTTGAACTACATGAAAACCAACATTTTCAATCGCTAAAGGGTTCCTACTGATATTAAACTAACTTAGATCCCTAGTCATGGTTGTCCCTTTAAGTTTTATGAGAGTATTTCTGGCAAGTTTTAGAAAATAGTGAGAAGAGATGCCTAACTAGGGGTAACATGCTTTAGGAATTACACATGCTACGTGTCGGTAACCCATATTCCTTTTATTCGGTGAGATATTTGAGCCTACTAGATTGATAGTTGAATTACAATAAATGTTCATTTGTTGAGAGTAGGCCATATGTTGCTTTGTGTTAGAACTTGTGTGGTTTGATACGTGCTGAGACTGTGCTTTAGCGTTTACACATAAATGATAAAGGCATTAGGATCCATTCATTGTTTCGTATGTTGATTGTTTTTCCATCCCACCTTAGTTAACCATATTGAGCCTTATGCCTTTCGTTTGTTACACCTTGTTTGACCCGTTTGATTACCAACCATGATTGACAAGTGTATTTAGAAGTGATTTTATGAAAAAGAAAAAAAAAGAAAAAAATATATATAGAGAAAAAATATAAAAGAAAAAAAGAGAAGAAAAAAAAAAAAAAAAAAAAAACAAAAACAAAAATCATTGTTATGTTCGTGTTAAAGAAATGGGTTGAATATACCCAAAGTGTTCGTATCATTGTGAATAAGTTGTCATGGTTTGGTATTCGTTGTGTTAGCCATATAAATATAAAAATCAACAAAAAAATACATTCTTACCTTTACCCTTAACCCAAAACCCAAAAGTCCTTTTGATATGTGCTACGTTATTTGATACAGTGGAGGTGTGATTGCTATACAAGCTTATGATTGCAAAGTAGCATATTTGGTTTTGAGCGATATATATACTAGCACATTACACGCTAGTCTTGATTAAACCGAGAGGAGTGATAATTGTGAGGGGCGTGTGGCATGTGTGTAGTATCATAAGCATGTTAGTTTTAGTTAGGCAAGTCTTAAGTTGTTTTAAATGCGTATCATGTATCTTGTCAGATTGTCAATCTCGATTGTGTTAGTCTATGGGACAGGTATGACTTGGGACCTTAAATTGTTGATTCGGTAAGGGATTTGAAGGTGATTTGTTAATAAGGTGAGTAATGTTTGTGATGGTTGCTTGAGGACAATCAATGTTAAGTGTGGGGATGTGATGGAGAGTGTGAAACCCGAGTGTTAACGTGCTTATCTTGTGTGGTTTATTGCCGTTTACGTGATTATATACTTCGAATATGTTCACTACGAGCTTTCGTGAATTTACAGGTTTATCGCGTAATTTGGTGAATTTAAAGAGGTTAGAGATGATACGGAACGTTTGTGGATGGAAAACAAGATATATTACATCATTGGGGATGTGTTCGGGTCGTGTAATAGCTTGAATGTGAAAGAAATGCGGAACCATGAAGTCCAGGGGCTGGTGTGTGAGTTAATACGTAGCTTATGGTATATGTAATGTAATATACGGCCAAGAATCAAAAGAAAGAAACAGAGAATAAAAATCGTAACCTACGGGTGTATGCGTAGGTTACGGTACAAAATGCAAAGCAGCGTACATATGTTGACTTTTGGGGGGCGGCACATGTGAAGAGGGCACCAATTAATATACACACGTGACAAGAATCATAATACACATATGGACTTTGAAGGCTGCCGTCATATATAATCATGTGACATTGGTTTTGTTTAAAAATCAAATCATCATCACAGCAGGCTTTGGGGTTTGTTTTTTATTATTATATTGAATCATCAAAAGGAGTCAAGATCACACGCTGACTTGGAGCATCCGATGACATCACACAAGATCATCACTTGGTAGACTTCTAAAAGGAACTTAGAGGATTTGCGAGGAACAAATATACACACATTCATATGTTTCTGTTGAGGCTACGAAGACAAGGTCCAAGATATCAAGTGTCCACATTGTGGGCCGCACATGGGATGGAGTTTGGCGGCATTGGGAGCAGAAAAAGCAGACTTTTGAGGGAGGAATTAATTGAAAGTAATATTTTTATTTTTTGGACCAAATATATAAAATCCATCATCATTGATGGGCCGACATATTGGGTTTCGATGGTCAGCCCACGCATACAACAATTTGAGGAGGGCCCGCACACGTGAATGAAAAAAAGGACATCACAACAACAGATGATGATATTCGACGGCAGTATACACGGCAGACAGGAGGGTTTCAACCATGTATCGAGCTTGTGAAGATCAAACCACCGATATGAGCGGCTAGTCTTTTGTGGTTTCCTCCGGATGGAGGGTTTTTGTAAGTTGGATAATTTTATGTGTTTGTGACAATCGTTTAACTCGGTGATCTAAGCATTCGATGCTTTTCACCTTTGATTTGATTTATTGATTGTAGACAATTGCATTTATTTAAACCTTAATTTCTAAGCATTCAGTTCCCGAGAGTTCTAGTAATTGGGATATATTTGACATGGGGTTAGGGTTTGTAAATTGTAATTGATAATCATTCGATAACCTCCCGTTATGTATTGACCGGAGTACTTAGTCGTTGGTTATCACAATTGATGAATTAGGTTAAACACTTATGTCTATGTGAGTGTTTCGATTAAACACATAATTGAATCTAGCTATAAAACCTGAAATCTGGAGGAACCATTGTTCTTTCTATTGATTTAAATCTCACATTTAGTTTGTAATTTTTAGTTAATCCACAAATCAAACAATCCTCAGTTTATTTATTTATTTTTTTTACAGTTGTTAATAAATACTTAACATTACACACTTTCCACAATCCTCCTCTGGTTCGATATCCGACTTATCATATCTACATAGTTTAGTTGGTTTTTGCATGTCAATAACGACAGACATCAGGATACGAGATCTTCTTTCATTTCGCCAAGGATCCCTGATCCTATATAGATTTTGGATTCAGGATCATCAGGATCCATGAGGATTTCTACCACATCCTGCTCTCTTGCCTCCAAGACATCCCTTGGAGGATACCTTGATTGCTATTGCTCCCTTGACTTCGAGGCTGGTTTCATCGATGAAGTGTAGCAATTCTTAGCCTCCTGTTGATCACTATCAATCTTCACTATTCCCCAAGGACTAGGGAGCTTCACACATTGATGGTAGGTAGATGGGACTGCTTTCATATCGTGTATCCAAGGCCTGCCAAGGATAACATTACAACAAGATAAACAGTCAATAACACAAAATTTTTGATAAGAGTGTAGGCCTTCAATGTATATTGGGAGTTTAATGTCCCCCAGGGTATTCTTAGTTTCGCCACTAAATCCCACGAGCACGGAGGATCTTGGTATGATGTCCGATTCAGGAATACCCATCTTCTTTAGAACATCAAGCTGGATAATGTTCACTGAGCTTCCTCCGTCTATAAGGATCCTGCGGATAAAATGGTTAGAAATGAAAAGAGTAATAACTAAACCATCGTGATGAGGATCCTGGATATCAACACGATCATCCTCATCAAAGGTTATGACTTTTCCTTCGGAGACACTTGATGTTCGAACAGGTCTTTCTCCATTATCCATTTTAGTTTCCTTTGCATGCCTTTTAGCTGCTGAGAAAGATGTGCCGCAAATGTCTGATCCTCCAGAAATAAAGTTCATTACTTGTGCATCTGCTGGAGGGGCTGGAGCCTTCTCGGGGATCCTTTCAGGATCCTGAGTCCTTGACTTTTTTCTTCCCAACAATTCTTTTAGATGCCCCTTGCTCAACAAGTATCCAATTTCCTTTCTTAGTGCAATGCATTCTTCTGTGAGATGCCCAAAATCTTCATGGTATGCACACCACTTTGATTTATCCTTAGTTGCAGCTGGCCTATCAATTTTTCTCGGCCATCTAGCTTTATCACCTAGATTCTGCATCGCAAGGATTAGTTCATTGTTATCAACACAAAAACAATATTCAGAAATTGGAGGATAATCCTCATCGTCCTCTTCTTGATCAACAGAATGCACGTTCTGGTTATCAGATCTGTTGTAGGATCTGAACTTGTTGTTCCTGAATGAGGATCCTTGCTTATCCTGCTTTGAGGATCCTGCTAACCTCTCCTGGATCCTCTTGTCGTCCTCTAGCCGAATGAACCTAAGTGCTCGTGTCCTTACCTCATCTAAGTTCCTGCATGGTGTCATAACAAGATCATCATAGAACGACGAATCCCTAAGCAATCCCATTTTAAAGGCCTCAACAGCCGTGGCTATATCTAAGTTGGGAATGTCTAAGGATTCTTTACTGAATTTGGTAATGTAATCCCTTAATGATTCATTATGACCCTGAGTTATCCTATATAGATCACTAGTTAATCGTTCAAATTTTCTACTACAAGAAAACTGATTATTAAACAAGTTAACTAGATTAGCAAATGAGGTAATAGAGTAGGGAGGAAGACTTAGCAGCCATTTGAGAGCTGATCCAGTAAGAGTGGATCTGAATCCCTTGCACAGGCATGCTTCCTTTAACCTTTCTGGAATTGGATTGATCTCCATCCTCTCCCTGTATTGTGCTATGTGTTCTTCAGGATCCGTCGAACCATCATACAGCTTCATTGTTGGCACATGGAACCTCTTGGGTATCTCAGCATCACAGATTGGTGGTGCAAAACGAGATATATTGTGGCTCCCATCTGCAATCTCTGGGATAGGTTTGACCACTCCTGGAACACTTGATATCATATCCTTTAGCTTTTGCAATTCTCTGGCCATGGCATGATTGATACCTGGATCCTGCATAAGGCCATAGTTAGTAGTATAAGAAATATTAAAAGTGTTACCTCCCATTGGATTCAGATTAGGAAGATTGGATGTTAATCCATATTGTTAGGGCTCTGGAATGATCGAGGGACCAGTAGAAGCATTGGTCTGCATTGGAATAAAATCTCCCTGATGGACATCTGAACTTCCTGTTTGCAAACTCCTTAAGGATCCTGGCATCTGGAAGGATCCCTGAAACTGGGACGATCCTGGAACAAAGGAGGATCCTTGAACCTGGGATGATCCTGGGACAAAGGAGGATCCTTGAACCTGGGATGATCCTGGGACAAAGGAGGATCCTTGAACCTGGGATGATCCTGGGACAAAGGAGGATCCTTGAACCTGGGATAATCCTGGAACAAAGGAGGATCCTTGAACCTGGGATGATCCTGGAACAAAGGAGGATCCTTGAACCTGGGATGATCCTGAATATCCTCCTGAATTCGTGAGGGATCCCATATGCTGAGGATAGGATCCCGCTGGCTGGAAATATGAACCTGATGCCTGGGTCACTGTTGTTGTTCCGTAGTGCACTCCTTTTGGTCCACCCACATATTAAACATCTGGAACCACTGATGGCTGGGAAGTAATCACCGGAGTATCAAAATTCAAAGATTTTGGCACCAGTGGGGAATGATCCTCTGCCGTTTTCTTTTGTTTCTTGAGATCTCCGATTTCTTTGAGAATCCTTTCATTAGTCTTATCCTGTTGCCGTATCTGATCCTTCATCTGCAAAATCAAAGTAAACATGTCACTAGTAGTGGGAGTGTAAGAAGCAGAAGAAGTTGGAGGTTTTGAGAAAATGGGAGTTGGTTTCTTCGCAGCATTCTCAGCATTCTTCTGGGATCCAGAAGGTGGTGGAGGCAAAGGGGGAACGCCTTGTGAAGAAGTGAATGAGGGCATCAAATTTGAAGCATTCTTCGCTGAGGAAGCCATTTGCTCGGTTGTAGTGAACTGAAATGAGCACAGAAATGCGAATTTTTCTAAGGATGAAGCACCAATTGCCCCACGGTGGGCGCCAAACTGTTTTGGTCAAAAAATCTGATGAGGATATTGCAACCAAACTCTCTGTTATGGGGGATGATGCTTGAAATATAGAACAATGACAAGGATCACTTCAATGTAAATTGCACAAACGACACAAGGATTTATACGGGGAAAAAGCCCTTGATCAAGAGTTGATCTCCGGCATAAAAAACCCCGGGTGATGGAAACTACCGATCACCAAGCTCAAATAAATGAATAAATGTTTACAACTTCGGATAGTAACGAGCTAGGTACAAGGATCACTATCGTGAAATGTGTAAAAGTGAGTGAAAACTAAAGAATGTTCGTCGAGAGCTTCAAGTGTGCGAGTATATGAGAGTGTGTAGCTGAAAAATGGCTAAGTGTTCTAATTCTAGCTCGTTACCCCTTTTTAAAATAGAAGTTAACTACAATAACTAACTATCCGACTTTTGTGCCAAGCTCCCACGTTCTCCACAACGTCCGTTTTTGGTCAATCGTGTGCGAAATGCCCGTGGAATATTCCTTAGTACCGTTGCCAAGACCAAGTCAAGCTTATTACTCCTGCGAAATAATACAAAACACAAATAAACAATCGTCAGTACGAGGATCCTTTAAGTGATCCATGATCCTGATCCTGAAGCTCTTCTGAGGATCACCACCTGTCATAGAAGTAAGGATCATTAATTAGGATAACGAATAAGGATCACTAATTGTTAGAAAATCCTCCCCTAACACATATCATGAGGATTTTGGGCATCTCACTGAAGAATGTATTGCACTTAGAAAGGAAATTGGTTATTTGTTGAGCAAGGGGCATTTAAAGGAACTCTTGGGACGAAAGAAGTCAAGAACCCAGGATCCTGAAAGGATCCCGGAAAGGGCTCCTGCTCCTCCAGCAGATGCACAAGTCATAAATTTCATATCCGGTGGATCAGACATCTGTGGTACATCCTTCTCAGCAGCAAAGAGACACGCTAAGGAAACCAAGATGGATAATGGAGACAGACCCGTCAGGACCTCCGTTGTCACCCAGGATAAAGTCATTACTTTTGATGAGGATGATCGTGTTGACATCCAGGATCCTCACCATGACGGTCTCGTAATTACATTGTTTATTTCTAACCACTTTGTTCGCAGGATCCTTATAGATGGAGGAAGCTCTGTGAACATCATTCAGCTGGATGTTCTCAAGAAAATGAATATCCCAGAGTCCGATATTATCCCAAGATCCTCAGTACTTGTGGGATTCAGTGGGGAAACAAAGAATACATTGGGGGACATCAAACTCCCAATCTATATTGAAGGATTGCATTCTTATCAAATGTTTTGTGTTATTGACTGCTTATCGTGTTGTAACGTTATCCTTGGCAGGCCATGGATACATGATATGAAGGCAGTCCCATCCACCTATCATCAGTGTGTAAAGCTTCCAAGTCCATGGGGAGTGGTGAAAATTGAGAGTGATCAACAGGAGGCTAAGAATTGCTATACCTCATCAATGAAACCAGCCTCAAGACCAAGGGAGCAATAGCAATTAAAGTATCCTTCAAGAGATGTCTTGGAGGCAAGAGAACAGGATTTGAAAGAAATCCTGATGGATCTTGATGATCCTGAATCCAAGATCTTCATAGGGTCAGGGATCCTTAGCGATATTGAACAAGAGCTAGTATCCTTTCTCAAAAGAAGGAAGACCACCTTTGCCTGGAAACATGAAGACATGACAGGTATATCTAAGGATATAATTACTCACAAACTTGGCATTGACAGGTCATTCAAGCCAATTCATTAAAAGAGGAGGAAGTTTGCACCTGAAAGAAATGCTATTATCCAGGAAGAGGTAGATAAGCTACTTCGAGCAGGTATGATTAGAGAGGTTAAGTATCCAAGATGGTTAGCCAATGTGGTTGTTGTTGAAAAGAAAAATGGAAAGTGGAGGGTATGTGTCGATTTTACAGATTTAAACAAGGCATGTCCCAAGGATCCTTTCCCATTACCCCACATTGACTCCATGGTGGATGCTACCGCGGGTCATGAGTTGTTAACTTTTATGGATGCTTCATCTGGATTTCAACAAATTCAGATGGAACCATCCGATCAAGAGGATACAGCCTTCATGACCCCATCTGGTATATACTGTTATATTGCTATGCCATTTGGATTAAGGAATGCAGGTGCTACTTATCAAAGGCTAGTCAATATGATGTTCAAGGACCAAATTGGACACACTATGGAAGTCTATATTGATGACATGGTGGTTAAGTCCGAAAGAGCTGAGGATCACCTTAAAGACTTGGAGGAAGCATTCAATATCCTTGATAAATTTATATGAAACTAAATCCTTCTAAGTGTCATTTTGGTGTAAAGGCAGGTAAATTCTTAGGATATATGGTAACAAAGAGGGGCATCGAAGCAAGTCCAGAGCAAATTAAGGCTATTGTGAATATCAAATCTCCTGCCAATGCTAAGGATGTGCAAAGGTTGACTGGCAGGATCGCAGCCTTGAACAGATTCATATCCAAATCCTCAGAAAAGTGCAAGGAGTTCTATGACATCCTGAGGAAAAACAAGAAATTTGAATGGACTGAGAAGCATGAAAGTGCCCTTAAAGCTCTTAAAGATTACCTATCCTCAGCTCCAGCCTTAATGAAACCAGAAAAGGGAGATGTGTTATCCTTATATTTGGCGGTATCCTCAAAAGCGATAAGTGCGGTCCTTGTTAAGGATCACCAAGGTACACAACATCATGTTTATTATGTAAGTAAGAGCTTACTTGATGCTGAATCCAGGTATTCACATTTGGAAAAACTTATCCTTGCATTAATTATGGCATCTACAAAATTAAGACATTATTTTGAGACTCATGCTATTATTGTTAAAACTAATTTCCCAATTAAGAATGTTCTCAGGAAACCTGAAATGTCAGGAAGGATAGCTAAGTGGGCAGTGAAGTTGAGTGCATATGATATAAGATATGAGCCTAGGACAGCCATTAAATCCCAAGCATTAGCTGACTTTGTGGCAGATTTCAGTAGTGATTTGCAAAAGGAAGCTGAACTAGAAGTCCAACAGCTTGAAGAAACCAAGGATCCTTGGATACTGTTTACTGATGGATCCTCCAATGTGAATGGAACAGGGCTTGGGATACTACTAAAATCGCCACAGGGGGACATAATACCCCACTCCATAGCTTGTGAATTTCAAACTACCAACAATGAGGCTGAATATGAAGCCTTGATAGCTGGTTTGCAAATTGCAAAGCATATGAGCATCAGGTATCTTGAGGTACATGTAGATTCTTTAGTGATCATTAATCACTTTAATGGATCCTATGCTGTTAAAGGTGAAAAGCTAATCAAATATTTGGAGATAGTCAAAGAATTGGCACTCTCTTTTGTATCCTTTAGTTTGACACAGGTACCAAGGGAAGAGAATGCAGAAGCTGATGCATTAGCCAATCTAGGATCATCTTTGAAGATTCCTGAGGATATTGAGATCCCTATTATCCATATGCTGACCCCTGCTATCAAGGATCATGTAGCTATGGAGATAGGAGAGGATTCTGCAATCATCCCTAGTGATGATACCCAATCTCATTCAAGATCATGGATACTCCCAATCATGAAATACATACAATATGGAGAAATTCCTACAGGAGAAAACCCAAGGGCTTTCAAAATTAAGGTATCTCAATTTACAATATTAAATAATATATTGTATAAACGATCTCTTGCAGGACCATTTTTAAGATGCATTGAGGATCCTGAAATTCAAGAAGTCCTAAAGGATTTCCATGAAGGAGATTGTGGAAACCACACTGGGGGCAGGGCATTATTTTCAAGGATCCTGAGGACAGGATACTATTGGCCCACTATGAAGAAGGATGTTGTGGAGTATGCCAAGAAGTGTGATCCTTGTCAGAGGCATAGTAATATCCTTCACCAAGCAGCAGAGCTCTTGCATCCTATATCCTCTTCTTGGCCATTCATGAGATGGGGAATGGATATAGTTGGAAAGCTTCCTAAGGCACCTGGTGGAAAAGTATTCATGCTTGCTATGACTGATTACTTCTCTAAGTGGATAGAGGCTGAAGCCTTTGCTCAAGTCAGAGAAAAGGAAGTTATATCCTTTATTAAAAGAAATATTATTACTAGATTTGGCATCCCTTCTGAAATTATTTGTGATAATGGATCCCAATTTATTGGGAGTAGAACCACTAACTTTTGTGACAGTTGGGGAATTAAGATGATAACATCAACACCAGTCCATCCACAAGCTAATGGTCAGGCAGAATCATCCAACAAGATCATCATCAACAATCTGAAGAAGAAGCTTGGATCCAAGAAAGGAAAATGGGCAGAAGAACTACCTTATGTGCTGTGGGCTGATAGAACAACTCCCAAGAATGCTACAGGCCAAACTCCATTTTCTTTGGTATTTGGGGCAGAGTCAGTGATCCATACAGAAATGGTGGTTCCAACTGCAAGAACAAGCGTTCGTGATCCTGAAGAAAATGCTGAAAACTTGATTCAAGACTTGGATACTATAGAAGAAATCAGGGATTTAGCAAGGATAAGGATGGCCAGTTATCAACAAAGGATGGCTGGAGCTTACAACAAAAATGTCAGGCTCAGGAAATTCCAAGTTGGGGATATGGTATTAAGGAAAGCATTTCAAAACACCACCAATCCTGCTGATGGAAAGCTGGCACCAAAGTGGGAAGGACCCTATTTGATTGAAGCTGAAGCAGGAAAGGGGGCATATCGATTGCTAACAATGGAGGGTGATTTGCTACCTAGAGCTTGGAATGCTGTCCATTTGAAGAAATATTTCATGTGATCATGATCCATGATCCTTACCAGACAAGTATCCTTGGAGGATCCCCGCTGACAGATGATCCTCTTTCTGGTTCAGGCATCCTTAACTAAGCGATGAATATCCACAGAAGTATCCAGTTCTTTGGGCTAGTCCCCAGTTTGGGCCTGTCCCCAGTTTCGCAAGTAGCGCACGATGATCCTGGTATAGTTCATGGCAATGGGACCAGTACCCGCTTTAGGGGCTGACAATTTCGTTGTACTGGCTATATTCAGGATCCTACGTATAATGGTAGACGTACCATACATCCGTTCCTAAGGTTTCTAACGTTTTCACGTTAGCTAAGGTTTTGGCATTTTCATGTCACTAAGTTTGGATAGTCGCCAGTAAGGGCCATACTCCAGTTTACATACGATCCTTTGGGCTTGTCCCCAGTTATCCTTTGGGCTTGTCCCCAGTTATCCTTTGGGCTTGTCCCCAGTTATCCTTTGGGCTTGTCCCCAGTATATTGGGCTTGTCCCCAGAATTGTTGGGCTTGTCCTCAGTTACTAACATTCATCTTTTATTGGCTCAGTCCCAAGTAATATCTTATTTCAGGTTTGTGAAGATAAATGACCAAGGATTCTTGACCCTTACATTCAACTAAGGTTTGTATCTTGGGTTATCCTAATTTTAAGTGTTGAAGGATAGGATCCTAACTTGGGTTCTCAGGTATGATCCTAAACTGTTTTGATTTTATTCATTATGTATTTAAGTGACACTTATCCTTTGACAACTGAAATTATGATCCTTAAATTATTTTTTATGTGATCCTTGATCATATCCTTAACTCTTAAGGGATATTTTTAAAATTTTTCCTTACTTAATGAGTTTAAACGACATGAACATCACAATAGATTGAAAAATAAAATAACAATAAGGATATCAACACAGGATATAGCCAAAAAGTTAAAGTCATTTTATTCACAAAAGCTTAAACCCTTTTATGGTTGTCAAAATTGCCAACCCACGTTTCTACCAGCAAAACGTGGCCCGTCCACATGGGTTGGCAAAGGGTGTCCATTGTTCGTAGGTCTAACAAATGTAGGAAATTAAAGACGGCAGGATCACAATGGCTTCATCCCCCAAACAGAGGATCCCTCCACCATTTGTAATCCTACCTATTGTTCAAAGGATCATCCATGATCCTTAACCCTAATTACTATTGTTTAAGTAAAAACCAACCATTGTTTATCAAAACATCATCAAAACAAAAAAAACCATAACCAAACTAAAAAATGGGCTCCGGCTACGTCTAGAAATGTCCTTCATCGCCCATTGTTGCAGCCTACACCTTCGCTGCATCACCATCTCCAGCTCCACTTGCTTCACCACCGTGATCCTTGCCACTACCGCTAGCCTCAATTGCCAGAACCTCCTCAGCCTCCTCCTCGTCATCCAGTTCAGCCAGCCTTGCCTTCCAGCCTTCCACATCCCAGCTGCTCCTATCAAAGGCAGGATCCTGAGCTTCTTGAGCCATTTGTAGCTTGGTCTTGTAGATGGCTATGGCAGCGGAGACTTTAGCATCCTTAGTGATCTCGCTCAAAATTAATCAGGATTGCAGCTGTCTGAGCTTTGGCATCTTTGAGATCCTTTTGGAGGTCAGCAATCTTGAGATCCTTGAGCAATGCGACTTGTTGGAGGTCAGCAATCTTCTTGTCCTGCTCCTCGACATGCCCAACATAGTCTTCAATTTCAGCAAATTTCTGCAAAGAAGATAAAGAACAGTTCAAGAACAGATGATCCTCAAATAAGCTGGATACCTAAAGCTGGGACAAGGATCCTTACCTCATTGAAGTATTCAAGGAACTGGTGGCGGATCAGGGGCAGACCTTGCAGATCCTCAGCTTCGGAGGCTTTTCTTTTCTTGCCACCCCTTCCTTTAGCGGGTGCCTTGGGAATCGAAGCAGTTGGGCTGGCAGGAAGCTTCTTCTTGGAGGATCGGACGGTGTCAAGCTCAGTGACACTGAATTTGGAAGCGGATCTTGATGATTTTCCAGCGCCTACACACCCAAAACAGATAAGTGTCCTAATTCTATTCATATATAACTATTTATTTAAACATTTGAATATAAAAAGAACAGGATACTTACTTGACATGGTGACAGAGCCTGAGGAGACCTCTTGTGAATCCTGGGTGATTGTCTTGAATGATCTTGTTTCAGGATCAAGCTTTCTGAAGGCAGCAAGTCTCCCCTTGGTGGCAGCTGAAGGAATGATATGCGAGAATGTGATAGCTGTACAAAAAGAAACAAAAGCATATTAGTAATCATTATCAGAATGAGCTTACTTAGTGACCCTTCTAAGGATCCTCCTATCCTACCATGAGTGCTCCATTTCTTCGGCAAATCCTTTCCATCCGGGATAGAATCCCTTCTGACGAAGAAGAACCGCCGTTTCCAGTTGGTATCGTTTTTAGTAGCCTTAAAGATGGGGTGTTCTTCTCCGGATTTACGTTTGAACAAATATCGGTGGGATCCAAACGTTGTGAGATCATACAGCTCAGCCAACTCCGACATTCCTAGATCAATTCTTTCCTGCTCGATGATCCTTTCAAGGGTATATAGGACCCTCCAGATCATCGGCATAGCTTGGATGTAGTGTAACGCCTCGTATTTCCGTATTTCCATATTTTTAGAAAATACGTGTTCATTTTTCTATTTTTGGAATCACAATCGAAATCGGATCGAAAAACTGACTGAAATGACAAGCGACGCGTTTCATGCAATTTTTAGCACAACTCGAAGATAACCAGCCGGCCACCGTCTGTGGTGGCGGCGCTTGATGGTGACGACGCCGCAGAGCACCGACTGTCGGCGTTGTTTTCTCCGAGGACAGCCACACCCACAACCGAGCCTCATCTCCAACGTCTCTGGTCCGACGGCGAGGTACTTCATTTGCGTCAACTGAGTCGCGACGGTGATGATATTCCGACAGTCCAAGTCGCGGGTACGAGCTCCGGCTGGAGTGGTTCGGCTCTGGCTTCGATTCGGGACTCACAAACACAGTTGATTCAGGTCCCGATTAAGAGGCAGTGGCGACGATTGAACTTCACTATCCGATTCAGATCTGGCTCGGGTCAACACCGGGTCAAACCCGGTCAAACAGGTCAAACGACACTCACACAGTCAGATTTGGTTCGATTCGATTCCGGTTCAGGTTCGAGTTTCTTGTTTCGAGTTTGTTTCTATTCCGGCAGTCAAAGTCAGATTCGAGTTCGCGGTCAGTTCGGGTTCATTCCGGTTCAGACTCGGTTCAGTTTTGATGTTTAGTTCAGTTACGGTTCATCGCAGATTCAGCCGTTCGGGTTCAGTCAACACAAGCCAACAGCAGTCAACTCGGTCAACGAAAGTCAACCGGTCAACTGCTGGTCAATCGTCGAACCAAGACTTGGTAAAAATCTTAACAAACGCATTTTTATTATTTTTATTTTTATTATTATTATTATTATTATTATTATTATTATTATTATTAATTTTATATATGTAATTACGGTTTTAATCATGAAACATTAGCTACTTGACTTGTACGTTAAACGTGTCTTGTAACTTGTGTAAATGTATACGTTTTCGTTATATACTTCGTATGAATATATTGTTTTGTTGTTTATTGAATCTTGAAATTTTAAACGACACTTTGGTTGTCGGGATCGTCCAAAAACAGAGGAAACTCTGCATGTTTTTCATAAAAATCGATAACACGAAACGTGTTAAAGTCATAAAACGAAACGTATCAGATTCGATTAATTTTTATAAAATATATATAAATGTATAATTATTTCTATTTTCGACAACATTTCAACAAAACTTTTGATAGTAATAATTTAGAATTATTACCTAGACCTTATAAATATATATATTTATATATGAATATACATTTATTTCGACGAGTTATACTTTTTCCAATTCCAAACTTCCGTTAAAATTCCACTTACACACGCACCGTCGTTTGTCCATATAGGGTGACATCGGTGTGTCATCATCCTAACCTCACACTCGTCGACACTTGGATAATCGGAAGACTTAGCAATTATGTGAGTATACTCGTAATCCCCTTTTTACTTTTACCACTTTTGGGGTGTAACAGGTTCACTTATCAAAAACTTACACATGAACATTTTGCTTAAACACACGAACATTCCTATAACATGCTTGTATACGTGATTGCTTGATACTTTAAACTTGGGTGAAACTTTATGTGTTGAACTTATCATTAACTTCGTACGAGCCTAACCGTGACATATGTAGCGCTATAGGATTGACGCCCCGCCCGTAGACTTGTGGTTATGTCATGCAGCATCTCGCGTCTCTTTTGGGTTGATTTGTTAGACACATGCCAAATTTATTGTTTATCTTGAATCACATGCTTGCTATGAGGAATTATTCAAAACTTATCTTTTGTTATGTACGTACCAAACTTGTATACTCGCCTTTGCTTTTGCATTGAATTGTATTTTAAACATGTTACAGGTTGATGATGACGGTGCTATGAAAAGAAGTAGCGTTGATGCCTAGATACACATATAGACGTCTAGGTTTAATATGTTGTATCAATTTCGCTTATGTTGTTATGTACTTCATTGAACTAGATTGTATTTGAATTTCTTGTAATGTTGCCAATTATTTTATGAAATGAAATCGGTTTATTAAATATTGTCACAAATAGCGTTATGATGTCTCTCGCAATCTTCACACTTCGTCTCATCCCGATGTTTCCGCCATTGGTTGGGGTGTGACAGATTGGTATCAGAGCCATAACTATAGGGAATTAGGAAAAGTAGGAATGCTTTTACCTAGTCTATAGTTTTAGAGCCTTATTCGTATGTTTTGCTTGAACAACTACATGCTACTTTATTTGTTTCTTATTTATGCTCTTTTAAACATGTATGTCACTCATGTGTAATATTTGACATGCTATCCTTATGCATTAATGCTTGTTTTATTATGTGTTAATACTTGTTTTATCATTGTTCGATTCTTTTTGTGTTATTCCTGACGTATTTCTCTATGTGTTAATACTTGTTTTATCATTTCATTATTTATGTACCATTCTTTCTTATGTGTTCATACTTGTTTGTGTATTCATTTGACATACACTTCCCTCATGCATTTTACCCGATATTTCTAAATCCGAAAACACTCATAATACACAAACGAGACGACTTCACCAAAATAGGCGTGAAACCCACAATTTGGCGAATGACTCTCAATCCTTCTACTTTCTTTTCTTACACGAAATTTACCACCAAGTTAGGAGTGAAATCCTCACCTTGATGGAGAATTTCAAAATTTCAAATTCTCGTGGACCCTCGTCAACAAGTCGAAATTAAATTTTGACCCGACGAGTACCAACCACATTTAGGGTACGAAGTCGTCAAGTTAGGGGTGAAACCCGCACCTTGTCTACTAGTTCCGCTCCTTGATTTTCAAAAGTTCCGCCAAGTCTCGAATTTTCGATGGATTTGGGGAACATGTAGTAACTGGAAGGGTGAGTACCGTTAGCCGAGGTATTGGCGAGAGTATTCCACCTATTAGGCCAAAGCATGATTCTCAATTTCAAAAGATCTTTCGACTACTTTGGTTAGTCAATGTTCCGTTTGGAACCATCTAAGTTTTACACGAGTTAAGCTTTATTATTTTCGATCTTTTGTCAATTTAGGACAATTTTTTTTCGAGATTTCATTTTTGCGCACACATCATATTCTTACTTTTCATACGATTATACATTATTAGCATGCATGACTTCACGTAATTTTATTTACACTTTTTTTAACAACGAGTGGAGACATATCATCAAGATAGGAGTGATTTCCTTACCTTGGCGATTAACTCCGCTTATTTTCTCATCTTACAATGACCTCACCAACGGATTTGGGGTGATTCCCTTACCTAGGTGATTGTTACCAACACTTTCTTTTAATAGACTATATTATGTAAACACGATCATGTTTATACCTAAATCATTTATCATGTATTTCAAATGTTTCATTTATTTAAACGTACCTCTTATTCTATAATCTAATTTCACATCACTCGCATACACAAAATTTTAATGTTACCAATAAACGCGTGTTCCTCGATTTTCAAAATTTCACGAAATACTACTTGTCAGCCTGGTCGGTTTAATAAATCCGTTGCCCACAAATTCACCAACCAACGTAAACATTGAAACACGCTCCTCTCACACCATTAAACTAGAGATTGTTATTCTCAATTGAGAATCAAATCAACTTCTTCGCACACACCTATAGAATATTACCAATATTATTCAATCATTTACAAAAAAAAAATAATTCCTTTTCAAAACCAATGAAACATTTTTCAACAATCATGTACCAAATTCCTTTTTCTAAGGATCAACTTTTCACAAGAAGCTGTAAGTTTCAAAATTTTCTAACACAAAGTTGCTTAAAATGATGCAAACTTATTAATCTCTAGAACTTTTTCAAAACCTCACTCAATACGTCAATTAAATTCAAAACATGTGGACAAGGGAACTTCATAAGAACCGACAAATTTTCAACTTATGTAAACTCTTTTAAAACCGCAGTAGCATTTCCATTCATTTACAAAGTACTTTCCACATAACCAATGGACGTTTAATACTCCCTTTACATTCACAAACTAGAGTCTGTATTTCGTGACAACTCGATCTATTTACATTCACAAACTATACACGTATATCATTTTACACGTTTTAGTCAATGTTTCACAACAATCTCATGCGTGTCACTCATCCCCTTTTCTTTCATACTCAAAACTTTTAAATGTTTACGCGCATAAACTCGTGTAGTTTGATTTATACTATAAACAAAATCATTATTTTCTACATCCATGCTTATACATTTTATGCCTTCACTTATGTTCACACTTACACATTTATGTTATACTCATGATTCAAAATTCGTACGTTTTACGTTAATACATACACTCACAATTATACACTTACGTTGTCCTTACAAACATGTCTATACTACATTCGTATTCATATTCATATTCATACGCTTTATGTTTTCATTTGCACTTACACAACTTTGTTACACTTATATTCATACACATATTTTATTCATACTTAACCTTCATGTTTTACACCTATATTCACATTCATATTCATATCTATGCTCATACATCTTATGTTCACACCGATACTTATATTTATACTCATACGCCTTGTGATTACGCTTATACTCATGTTTGTACTCGCATTTATACTCATTTTTCATACGTTTTATGCTTATGCTTATCTACATACTACTTACACATTTTATGTTTATGCTCATACATACATGCATATTCATACTTAAACTCATGATTCATACATTCGTACCCATACGCGAGCGTAATCCGCGTGCTTTGCTTACGTGGGTCTCATACATACTTAAGCATGGACTTACTTACATACTACATTCTTACACGTACACATTCTTAATTTTTAAATTATGTATACCCTGACTCATACATGACTAGTACAAGCTATGCGGATCATGCGACGATCAATATAATCGCGGGTGCACACGGGATTATAGTGATAGGCGTATGAGAACCATAGAGTGTACTACTGTGTATGGTAAGACACGGAACGTAACATGACACCGAATACGAAACGAACGTAATGTGGTTAAAACATGGTGGATACGCCGCTGGTACTTCCTATATATAAGTGTTTTCACCATGTTATCAAACTTTCGTAAAACGTGCCATGGGAAATTCAGTGTTTTACAGACCTTTTTGGACCTAATACGTAAACTTTAACAACTCACAAATGCATTATATCCGATTATCCACGACGAGACCTCATTCTTAGCGCGCTACTTCTGTCTATTCGATACTTGTGCTACTCTTATACTTATAATCGTTTATTGATAAATCATTCACCCTTATACCTCAAATATTCTCCGTTGCCTCAAACCTTTCAAGACTTCCTTCTGAATAAATTTCGGGACGAAATTTCCTAAAGGAGGGGAGACTGTAACGCCTCGTATTTCCGTATTTCCATATTTTTAGAAAATACGTGTTCATTTTTCTATTTTTGGAATCACAATCGAAATCGGATCGAAAAACTGACTGAAATGACAAGCGACGCGTTTCACGCAATTTTTAGCACAACTGACAAATTACGCAACAAACACTGACCTCCAACATAATTTAATGGATTTTTGACCCTAAAACGTCATGCGATATTTTACAAAGTTCAGGAACGAAAATGGGTTTTCGAGATACGCCTGAGTCATACAAAAGACTGGGTACGCGCTAATGGGCCTTGGACTCAACCCACTTTAAAACCCTAGCTATTTTATACACCCCCATCTTCATTCTAAACCCTATCCTCTTCACCTAGAACCATGCCTCTCTCTCTCTCTCGTAGTTACCTGCAGACAAAAAAAAAAAAAAAAAAAAAGAGAGAAACTACACTTGACCTTGCACAACCACATCAAGCTTCATCTTCTCAAAACCCCAACCCCCTCGATCTCCTTCTCCCTCACTCGAAGATAACCAGCCGGCCACCGTCTGTGGTGGCGGCGCTTGATGGTGACGACGCAGCAGAGCACCGACTGTCGGCGCTGTTTTCTCCGAGGACAGCCACACCCACAACCGAGCCTCATCTCCATCGTCTCTGGTCCGACGGCGAGGCACTTCATTTGCATCAACTGAGTCGCGACGGTGATGACATTCCGACAGTCCAAGTCGCGGGTACGAGCTCCGGCTAGAGTGGTTCGGCTCTGGCTTCGATTCGGGACTCACAAACACAGTTGATTCAGGTCCCGATTAAGTGGCAGTGGCGACGATTGAACTTCACTTTCCGATTCAGATCTGGCTCGGGTCAACACCGGGTCAAACCCGGTCAAACAGGTCAAACGACACACACATAGTCAGATTTGGTTCGATTCGAGTCCGGTTCAGGTTCGAGTTTCTTGTTTCGAGTTTGTTTCTATTCCGGCAGTCAAAGTCAGATTCGAGTTCGCGGTCAGTTCGGGTTCATTCCGGTTCAGACTCGGTTCAGTTTTGATGTTTAGTTCAGTTACGGTTCATCGCAGATTCAGCCGTTCGGGTTCAGTCAACACAAGCCAACAGCAGTCAACTCGGTCAACGAAAGTCAACCGGTCAACTGCTGGTCAATCGTCGAACCAAGACTTGGTAAAAATCTTAACAAACGCATTTTTATTATTTTTATTTTTATTATTATTATTATTATTATTATTAATTTTATATATGTAATTTCGGTTTTAATCATGAAACATTAGCTACTTGACTTGTACGTTAAACGTGTCTTGTAACTTGTGTAAATGTATACGTTTTCGTTATATACTTCGTATGAATATATTGTTTTGTTGTTTGTTGAATCTTGAAATTTTAAACGACACTTTGGTTGTCGGGATCGTCCAAAAATAGAGGAAACTCTGCATGTTTTTCGTAAAAATCGATAACACGAAACGTGTTAAAGTCATAAAACGAAACGTATCAGATTCGATTAATTTTCATAAAATATATATAAATGTATAATTATTTCTATTTTCGACAACATTTCAACAAAACTTTTGATAGTAATAATTTAGAATTATTACCTAGACCTTATAAATATATATATATATTTATATATGAATATACATTTATTTCGACGAGTTATACTTTTTCCAATTCCAAACTTCCGTTAAAATTCCACTTACACACGCACCGTCGTTTGTCCATATAGGGTGACATCGGTGTTTCATCATCCTAACCTCACACTCGTCGACACTTGGATAATCGGAAGACTTAGCAATTATGTGAGTATACTCGTAATCCCCTTTTTACTTTTACCACTTTTGGGGTGTAACATGTTCACTTATCAAAAACTTACACATGAACATTTTGCTTAAACACATGAACATTCCTATAACATGCTTGTATACGTGATTGCTTGATACTTTAAACTTGGGTGAAACTTTATGTGTTGAACTTATCATTAACTTCGTACGAGCCTAACCGTGACATATGTAGCGCTATAGGATTGACGCCCCTCCCGTAGACTTGTGGTTATGTCATGCAGCATCTCGCGTCTCTTTTGGGTTGATTTGTTAGACACATGCCAAATTTATTGTTTATCTTGAATCACGTGCTTGCTATGAGGAATTGTTCAAAACTTATCTTTTGTTATGTACGTACCAAACTTGTATACTCGCCTTTGCTTTTGCATTGAATTGTATTTTAAACATGTTACAGGTTGATGATGACGGTTCTATGAAAAGAAGTAGCTTTGATGCCTAGATACACATATAGACGTCTAGGTTTAATATGTTGTATCAATTTTGCTTATGTTGTTATGTACTTCGTTGAACTAGATTGTATTTGAATTTCTTGTAATGTTGCCAATTATTTTATGAAATGAAATCGGTTTATTAAATATTGTCACAAATAGCGTTATGATGTCTCTAGCAATCTTCACACTTCGTCTCATCCCGATGTTTCCGCCATTCGTTGGGGTGTGACATGTAGCAGATGCCGGTAAGGGGAAAAAAAGATTGGGTGAAGTCTGGAAAAGGATAGGTGTATCCTATGGTGAAAGGTGTAACTGGGAAAGCTACCCAAGTTTCAGAGATGTTGTCACTAAGAGCAGTGGGATCAAAGGATCTGATAACAGTATTTGCTGGAAAACAGTGGCGGATTCTATCAATTTGTGCATCGGTGAAACAACAGCGTTCTTTTGCGGAATCTTTGATGATCCCTTGACTTTTTAAGGGGCTGTTCTTCTTGTGATCCTTGCCCGGTGAGCTTCGGAGCATCATTTTTGAACGAGATGACGGTAAAGAAAGAAGAGCAGAATATGAGAAAGGAGAAAGGAAAATAGTTACCTGTTTGATCGTCGAAGCAGAATTTAAAGGGAGTTCTCTTGAACTTAAATGTGAAATGATCCTTATCTCGAACTCTTATTTACAATGATGATTCTGCAGGGTAGTCATCTCACTGACGTCATGATCGTAACGGCTAGTCCGTTTATAGCGGCTAGTTATCTGTTGGTTAAATACGGATAAGATCGACAAAATATAACTCATTTATTTACATATTTACTCCTTATATTTTGGGGGCAATTGTTAGGGGTGGATTTCTAAATGACCAGTGATCCTCAATTCTGTCTGAAGTAGTGATCCTCAGAAGTGTTGCAGGATCAGGATCATGGATCACTATAAGGATCCCTGTACTAACGATTGTCTACTTTGAATTCGTAAATGTTTTGCAGGAATATCAACTTGGACTTAGTCTTGGCGACATTCCTGGAGAATATTCTCAGTCTATTCCGCACGTGCTTGGTCAGAAATGGACGTTGTGGAGTCGTGGAAGACTTGCAAGATTTGCGGAATATTAGTTAGGCTTGATATTTTCTATTTTTAAAGGGGTAGCGAGCTAATTTAGAGACACTTGGCTATTTTTGGCTACACACACACTCATACAACCGCTCTCACCAGCTCTCGACAAAACACTTAGCATTTCTCATACATTTCTAGACGATACACTATAGTGATCCTTGTACTTAGCTCGCTATCATCCGAAGTTGTAACAGATTGTTTGTTTAATTTGAGTTGGTGATCGGTAGTTTCCATCACCCGGGGTTTTTTGTGCCGGAGATCAACTCTTGATCAAGGGCTTTTTCCCCGTATAAATCTTCGTGTCATTTGTTCATCATACTTCATAGTGATCCTTATTATTGTTCATCAATTCAAGCATCATACCTCACAACAGAAAGTTTGGTTACATTGTCATTGCTTGATTTTTGACCAAAACAATAACAAGAATTGAAAAGGAGCAACAATAGATAAGGCCAAAAGAAGGTTATATTATTAACATATCAAAAGATTGTGCTTTTGGTTTCATCTCAAACTGAGACCCATCCACCAAAAGCACAGTTAGTTTTCTACCATATTTTACTTAACAGTTGAAGGTTTCATCTCAAACCGAGACCCATCCACCTCCAACTGTTATATTATTCAAAATAAACCATACTAATTGATGACCAAGGGCTTCATCCTGAAACCCAGGACCCATCCACCTTTGGCCATCATATTGTCTTAGTGTAGGAAATATAAATTTTCTGAAAGACAGGAAATGAAATTGTTCAACAAACCAACAAACTTAAAAAAGTGGGCTCCGGCCTAGGCACAAACATCCATCATCGCCCATTTCACTGCTTTCAAGGAGCAACACCCTCTTCAACCATTGGATCCTCACCAGCATCCTCACTAGCATCAGCCACCTTCTCAGCCACCTTAGCAGGCTCCTCAACAGCAGGTTTCACATGATGCTCCATAGGGTTGCCACTTAGATCCCTCAACTTCGCCTCCCAAGCTTCGACATTCCACGAAGGGCATTCAAGGCCCATGGTCTTGGCTTCATAGGCCATTTTCAACCTGGCTTGGAGGAGGGAGATGACGACGGAGCCCTTGAGGCTCTCCCAGTAAGAAGCCATGTCTTGTTCATGTTGAACCCGAGCTGCATCGTATTTGGCCTGTGCTTCTTGGGTATCTATCTTGAGGGCAGCCTGATGTTCCTGGATCATCGCCTTGTATTTGTCCTCGTAATGCTGCGATTTGGCGGCTGCAATTGCTGCTTGATCTACAACGGTGGTCTTTTCCTTCTTCAGCCTAGCCTCCAGCATCTTGTTCAGACCGCATGAATCCTCGTACAGGAATACCAACCGCTCGAGACCCTGCAATCAGGTGAACACGTATCAATGTGTGTACTCAAAATATGTAACCGGGATATATATATATAGGATATAGGATGAGGATACCTACCAGATTAAGGAAGTCAGTCATGAACTTGCTGGACTCGGAGAATCCGTGGTTCTCAAATGGAAAAACGTCTGAGGCAGCAGGGGAGTCTGGCTCCTTTACTTTATGGGAACTCGAGCCACGTGGCTTAGAAGTGGTGGAAGGCTTGGGAGCAGAGGTGGCCTTGGAGCTGGTGGGTTTCGACGTGACAGCTGGTTTAGGATTCACTTCCTGCTTGACTTGTATAGGACCGGAATAGCTATCCAACTCCTCAAGTTCGAATCCTTCAAGGTTTACGACCGGCACTGCATGAAAGGGGAGAAACACTCAGTCTTATTATATACTTTTAAAATATAATCGGTTTGATAAATGAAAATAACTTGTAGAATTATGCTTACCAGACATGTTGGAACTTAATCTTTGGCTTGAGCTTGTGAATAACAGGGTAAAAGTCCTTTCACTTTCCAGGAGCTTGTAGATTTTCATTATTCTTCCTTCTGATTCAGCACTTGGAGGAGCCAATTCCTTGAAGTTTGCTACAAAAAATAAATATATCAGGATGTCTGTTCAAGATATAGTCTAGGGATACGATTGGGGATATTCCTAAAACCCTAAATCCTACCGAAAGTCAACCATTTCTTGGGAAGGTCAAAACCCTTGTCGATGGAATCCCTTTTTACAAAAAAGAATTTTCGTCTCCATTTATCCTCGTTCTTGGTAGCTTTAAGAATGAGAGGATCTTTGGAGATAGAAAAAAGGAGGAACCGGCTAAAACCATGGGACCTTAGACGATATGCCATCGGAAGATCTTCGATGCACAGGTCAGGCATGTGACGAGCTTTAATTTGCTCCAGGGTGGCTAACACACGCCAAACCATGGGCATGGTTTGGGGAAAACTAAGGCCAGTAAGTTCGAAAAACCGAGATATGAAGGCTGGGAATGGATATCAGAGCCCTATTGAGAATGGATAAGCAAAAAAGCATACCCACTCATCGGAACAAAAGTCCGATCGGACCTCTCGGTCAAACGGACAGAAGATTGCTCCGGCGGGGAAGGCACCGGAAGCTCGTAAGGCTGCGATATCAGCATTATCGAATGAACACACCTCTTTTGAGGGTTCTTTTAGCAGGTTCTGGTTATGGAAGGTAGGAACGGAGTCTGCCGTTTGGGATCTAGTTCGGGTAGCCATGGAAAATCTAAGCAAAGGGAAACAAAGAAGAGAAAGAAAGAGAATACCTGAAGTTTGCTTGGAGCTCTATGATGATAATGAGGAAAAATCAAGTAAATATAGGCTGCGTATAGGGGTGATGAGTAAAAATCGCATTGGGAGTTGTAGCATGTCACTTCGATTGTCATTTCAACTTAATTGCCTCGATTCACGAGATAAGCTTTAAAATATATACGTTGGAATTGGTATACCAACAGATATATTTTGGGGACAATTGTTATGGGTTGTTTTTCACTCGTATATCCTGTGTAATATTCTGACTGTGTTTCTCTTATAGTGATCAGGATACCGGATCAGGATATTGGTAACATCCTAATACAGTATCTTGGTAATGATTAATAAATTCACGTGCAGATTAATGGTGCAAGTCTATAACATTCAAGTGGACTTCTTCTCCTAAAGACTCGGGCAAATCTATTGGATTATGGACGTTGAAGCCGGAAGACGTGGACTATAACGTTCACAAAGGGAATATTCGATATATCCCGGATTTGTAGGCTAGTTGGTTAGTTTTACATTACTATAAATAGGATTGATCGGATCAGATAAGGGCACGCACAATTCTTCGAACACTCTTACTCTCTAGCTGCAAACACTCACTACATACTTACACATGTATTTGAATCACATTGTAACACTTAGTCGATCCGCATCATATCCTGCACTGTATCATGATATTTGAAGCAATAAGAAGAACAAGGCAGCTGCGATTGTCAGCTCCCGAGGTTTTGTACCGGTGATCTAGGTTGATCAAGGGCTTTCCTCGTACATCCTTGTCACCCTTTACCTTTTTTGCTCATTGTTTGATTGTTGATACAGCTCGATATCCTGAGCCGTATCCTGAAACTTGTTTTTGCAAATAACTTAACCAGCACATTTTTTATACACATTTTAGCACACTACCTCACTTAACTAATTTGATCACTTAATTGCTTCGGTAATTTTTGACCAAAACAATGATGAATGTTTATGTTTATAAAATTCTATTTGTTACATGTTAATATAAATTATAAATGAGGAACCTGATTTGGCTCGTGTGGGTAGCAAACTCGCATGTTAAGTATTGTTATGTGACATGCACGTGAGATGAGGACTTGTATGAGAGTTGAGTACTTGCTATGTGTTATATGTTGATCTTTGCGGTGAATGCAATCTGTGAAAATACGTGACCCAATTGATTATGAAACTGATTTTATTGGTAAACACGGTAGGATTTGGTTGACCAACTTGAAACGAGTAACTTAACATACCGAGCAAACCTAAGGTGAGTTCATTTCTATTGAGCATGCGTCCCAGTGGGTGGGACAATCAAATGGGTATTCCTGAGAGGAATACATTTTTCTGGGTTAAAACTGGGATGTTCGATAATGCACTCTTTCCTATCACCTTAAGCCCCATCTTATACCAAATTAGTTACCTGAGAGGTAACGGGGTATTAGTTGATAGCGGTATTAGACTTGGCAACCTCACACCGTACCTGAGAGGACGGGCGTGAACATATGACCTTAAATCACGACCAATGTTTTGATAGGGGCATTGGAGACGGGAAAACAATCTGATGCCATCTTACGGTACTCGAGTTATTATCAACATCATTATTAAACTAAACTAGACACTTGGCCATTAACTTTTTCACAAAAGTACGAACTCGCCAGCCTGTGCTGATACATTTGTTGCATGCTCGTAGGTTGTTAGATTCTTGGATATGGAACTTGCTGTCTGGAATTGCTGGAGTGGTCATGTGTGACACCTGTGCCTCTGCAACCATCAAACAAATACCAAATTTATGAAATATTGTGTTTCATACTTGGGAATTGTAAAAATATGTGTATCGTTTGCACATATCAATTCATGTTCGATTTCAAGCTTTAAATCGCTTTCTGGAAGGTTATACACGCACTGATGCGTAAATATTACCAGTTTAATGCAACGAACACTCCAGAATAGTGAAATAGGCTTAACATACCTTAAATAACCTTTACATAACTTAGAAATAAGTTTTGGAGGGTTTGGTGTGGCGAAATCAAGTTATTCGCTTACAGGGACTAATTTCGACAAACTACGAAAGTATGCCGATTCGTACTGTAACGAACATTTCGAAACATGACCATAAGTTAAACATACCCTAAATATCCTTTACATAGCTTAGAAATAGGCTTTGAAGGGTTCGGTATGCTAAAATAAACTTATTTGATCAATAGAGACTAAAAGCGTCAAAAGTGCATAAGTTTGCATTTTCGCGCATATCTTACGTTCTGAATACATCCGGACATCCAAAAATTTATGTAATAATTAAAATATTTTATTTTAGTGATTGACATGATAAAATTCCATTCGTCGCGTAATTTGGATCGCTTTTTGCGTTCATTACGATTTCTGTCGTAATTAACCGAACAACGCAGCCGTACGACCAAACGAACGGACATCCGAGATGTTTTCTGCATATTTTAAGTTCCCTATACTTTAACTTTATTTTAGAGCCTTGAAATGGGGTTAACGGGGATTAAAAGTTCAAAAAAAAATCAAGTTTTACAAGTGCAGGGACCATTTTTGAAATTTCTGGCAGATACTTTGAACTTGGTCCATTTTTGTGATTTTGATGGTTTTAACCCATGGTTTTGCAACCTATGGGCTGGTATTTAATGCTTTTTATGATACTATGGACTCATATTAGGGGCTCCCATGGTTTTAGAAAACAATGGGTGCAAGTGTACGGCCTAGATCAAAGCTCGGGTTTCAAGAAACGATCTTAACGGTTCTATGAAATCTATAAATACCCCCACCCACTTCACTCTCAGACTCACACCTTTGATCTGAATTTGTTCTCTAAGTTGATGTGTTATCACTTCATACCTGAGAATATTCGGATCAAAGCTTCCATTCTTGGACCCGTTGTAAGTCCTCTTTCGTTCTTTTACACGTTTTAGCTTGAAAGTCAAACTATGTTTGACTTTCTGCATTGACCAGTTTATGGTCAACATGAAGTTCGTTTGAACTTCATAACGTGAGCGTAATCACGATGGTTTTAGTCTCTTGTGACTATACCTACTGATTACCATGTTATCTAGGCTTAGTGACGAGTCTTAGTTCCGGCCAAAATACGTATTCTTGCGTATTTTGTAACCAAACTACTTTTAGGTATCAAAACCGTTTGTTTTGATACCAAACCTGTTTTCAAACCTCGTTAAACATGTTTTAACATGTTTAGCTTGTCACTTTAGGTTTAGTGCTTATGTAGGGTCGTAAGGTAAGCGGTCTAAACAACCGCTTATACTTTCGAACCTGACCCATTTGGTCGATCCTTAGGATCCGACCAAACACATTAGGTGACCAAAGTTGTATAGGGAATAACCTTCCAAGGTTATACCTTATGGTCACTTCGTTTAAGTAGTTGTATGATAGGTAGTTTATATGCCTTAGGTAAATGACCAAAATACCCTTTTTGCGCCAAAATTCATTTTAAGCATATGTAACATAATTTTTGACATCTAAATTGATTAGGCAACATTATTAGACATATTAAGTCATATAATACTTATCATAGGACTAGTTAGGCGTTCCGAACGCGTTTTACGCGAACGACGCGTTAAAGTGGCGTAAGCTACCTTAACAAGTCGTAATGGGTCGTAAGCACTTAGGTTAGGTTTCGTTTTAGAATGTAGGCTTTGTTAAACCATATTACATGAGTCCCTACACTCATTTGGTTTACGAAACCTCATTTTATCCGATCCTCTGATTTAGGTCCGTTTATTTACATAGTTATCTATATTAGGTGCCGTTTGATTCCGTGATCCCTCTAGCTTTGCTTGCTTGTTGTTCAAGACATCTAAGCACCCTCAAGTGAGTACATAGTCCCCTCTTTTACTGTTTTTCAAACGTTTTGGGGTGAAACACATGTGCCTACTTGTTACTTTCGTACTTTCCATGTTTTCATATCATATACTTGCTATGTTCATTAGTACACTATTAGTACATGATTTCATTATGTTTTTGCTATGTATCTCCATGTAGTGCATACTTAGTACATTGTTTTACATTGTTTTTCATGCTATGTATGTTCATTTGTTGCATATGCTTATCCAGTATATGGACACATTGTTTTATATGTTTTTAAAGCATTTGAAGCTGATTGATTTATGTGAACCATTTGTAACCTGTTGATTTATGTGAACCATTTGTAACCTTTTGATTTATACGAACCATTTGTAACCATTTGAACCATTGGGATTAGGGAAGTGATTAGGTAACGGGGCGGGTGTAATGTGTTAAAAGCATGGTGGATACGCCGCTGGTACTTCCTATATATAAGTGCTTTTAACACATTATATATCGTTGCGTTATCTAGATCACTTGGGCAAGGTTTTCAAAACAAAGTTATATTACAAGGTTTTTCTAACAATATAAACCATACGAGTCTTATTAACGAGTTTTTACGAGATGTTTTACAAATTTTGGTTTTCTTAAACAAATGTTTTGGGTTAAGAATCATGGCTATGAGATTTTATAAAGTATAACCAACTTGATTTGAGTTGGTTAGTTATGATGCAATGCTATACTTTTCAAAACAAGATTTTTAATAAGGTATTGCAACATGTAAAACGAGCCATGAATCTGACACTCACATAAAACCTATGTACTCGCCGGCATTTTTATGCTGACGTATTTTCACATGTGTTTCAGGTACCATAGTTGATGATGATATTTGTGTACGCTCACATAGGAATGGACGAGGCCTTAGTGACTTAATAACAATGGAAGTCTATTTGTTCATATTTTGTTTCTAATTCCAATGTAATGTAATACATTTAATTCAATAAAACGAAACTGTTTAATCCATGGTTGTGAAACAATGATTCTGTTACAACACTCCCCGACGTTTCCGCCACGTTTTGTTGTTTTACGTGGTTGGGGTGTGACATCATGGGTCGAACTGCTTGGAAACACATGACAGGCTTACTAGTTTTCATACACTTGGTTTTTGAAACATTTGAATAATGAATTACTTTTGCTTCCGCTGAACTTGTGGGATTTTATTAAGCTTATGTTTGAAAAACTTTTATTTATAAATAGCAACTTTATTTGAAATCTTGTTATGGGTTCAATGTGATTAGTGGCTAGACCTTGGTACGTCACACGCATAGCAGGGTTTCCGCATGTGATAGTTTTGGGGGTGTGACATTGAAGGTCATCCATCATCTGTTGCATGGCATGGCGACCCTGCTGCAGTTCACTGTTATCTTGACCCTAGCGGCGTTTGATCTCTGCAATCCTTTTCACCCCTGCTATGGCATTAGCCAGGGTGGAATCTAATAGCGTCCTGGAGTCTTGACCCTCCACATAAGACACCTTCACCGGGGGATGGCATGATCCACCCATTGGGTGATTACCTTGGATATATAAGATGGGTGGATTCAGTGACCTTCCAGCGGGGATTGTATGGCTTATCAGACATCCGAGGGTCCCAAGTGATGGTCGGCAGATACAGACCATCAATATGAGGTGTTTCATCACGTGTCCCACCACTGGATCCCGCTGTCTCATCGTAACTCAAGGCTCTGACAATGGAAAACTCATAAGACGAAGAAGGTAAAGTGATGGGAGAGGTGACGATAGGCGGCGTTGCAGCAGAGTCAGTTTTCTTTCGGCAAGACGCTGAGGATGCATCAGGAAGAGCCTTAAAGGGTACCAACGGAGCAACGGTTGGAGTAGTAGTAGGTGTAACAACTATGGCCTCAGTGAATATCGGGCCAGAACGGACCTCCGGGGTAACGGAAGTCCCGACGGCGGTAAAGAAGTGGCCTCCAAGCTGGTAACAGCAGCGCTAACAGCGACAGTTGCCGTCTCACTCCCAGTAGTTGGAGTAGGAAAGGGATAACCATAATTAAAGCTCTATGAATCAAGAAACAATACAACAAATAAGATGTATTCTATTCATAAAAGCAAAAATAAAAATGACTCGCTTTTGAAGCCTATCAAGAATGAACACCAACAACTTTCTATCTGGCAAGGTTGTTGTGCGTCCAGGCTCCAATGGTGACCCTGCACATAAACTAAAATCAAGTATTAGTAAACAAAGCACCCCATAAAATTGCCTCATATTCAAGAATATAATAAAAGGGCTTATGATTAAGACCATGTTCAAAAAACCCCATAAAAAGGCCTCATAGCCAATCAGACTGCTAAGAAGTTAACACCCATAAAAATGAAGGCAAAAAATGTAAAGCAAATCAACTGAATGAAAGTTATAAATCAAACATGACATGACATAATGGTACGCCACTAACCAATTATCAAGCAAATAAAATGCAGCTATCGAGCAACAAAATCACTTGTGACCTGTCGATAACAAAAAAACCTGAAAATTAAAAAAATACCCATAAACAAAAATAAAACATAAAGGCCAACACTAAACATTTATTTCAATTTCAGACATTGTTAGAAATCTACAAAAGCAGAAACATATGCATCCAATAAATAACCCTAATTCAACACACAATATAAACTATCAACAATAAACTCACATAAATTAATAACAAAATGTAACAAAAATTAGGGATAAAAGATACATTAGCGCCATCATCGAAGACGGATTTGCAACTGAATGCGATCTATCTCTTTCTTGTTTGCTATAGAATGTGATTATTGGATCTGAGAAGGAAAAAAATGATTAATGTGATTAGAATCATAAAACAAACAAATCAAAACCAAAGAAACATACATTTGCTTCGATTAATTGGAATAACTTCTCTCAAAAAGAGGATGCAACAATGGTTTCGGTCAGGGTTTGCTAAAAAGGGGAAAATGAGAATGAGAACTATTGAGATGAAAGGTTATAAGGGATCCGAATGAATAACCAAAATCAAGATTGCCTGATGGTTGATTCTAAGGAATGCAGAGGACTAAGGAGAAATAAGGATTGTTTGATTTACAGATGACGAATGAAGAAGATGAATATATGATGGATCTGATGTAGGAGATGAAGTTGTCGGTTAGGGTTTAGAGAGAATAGGGAAAAAGTGATGGTTGTGGCTTTTTATACCAACTTTGGAACACTTATATGATCCGAATGAACGTGTGTAGGATGATCCGAACTTAAAACGGATCCCGCGCCCAATGTGTTTTTGTTTGTGTATTGAGAATTTGAGAATGGATTCCCCCCAAATTCATCATATACCTACACCATAACATGCCACATTAGCAAAAAAGCTCCACCATCACATGCCACATGATCCAAATCATCTCATTTATTAATATATGTATATATAGATGTTTCGCCCACCTTTAACATTATTTATCTTTCATGTTTTAAGTTTCAACACTTTTAATCGAATTCATCAACCTTGTTAAACCACCGTATACACCACCCTATGCCACCCACACCCACCACCGTTAACAAAGTCACACACAATAAAATTTATTCAAAATTTATATCTATATAGCTAGTCCCAAAACTGGCCCATCAACCACGGGTTGGCTATCATTTATGTAAGGCAGCGGACAAAACATCGCTATAGTCATTTGTTTGTTGGTGAGCTTATCTACAAGCATGGCTGCATATCTTTCTCCAGTTGTGATTATGTATTGATCCAAAAGTCTAGTTCGTCATATAATGATATTTTTGATGTAGTAGGAACTTCAATCGAGTCAAACCATCATTCCTGCACCACATACTTGGTATATCCTCCCAGTGGTGTAGCTATGAAGGGGCCGGAGGGGGCTCCCGATGTAACACCCCAAAATGCGTAATTGATTATTGTGCCTTTAAATGTATTTGTGTGTAATAAAATTACTTTAGTTGACTAAATAAGTTAAGTAATATTGACTCTTGTGTAGAGGAGATGAAAGTTGTGCTTGAATAAATAACAAATGAAAACTATAAGGGCTGAAAGTGAATAATTGAATGAAAGTTAAAAAAAACAAAGTGCAGTGTGTGTGTATGTGTGTATATCGTACGAGAGAGAGAGAGATAGAAGGAGAAAAACCTTCACCTTCAACAACAACAAAAATAAAATCAGCAATCAAAGATGTTCTAGGGCTGAAATCGAATGCATGAATTAGGGTTCTTGATCATATAAGTGTTCTAAACATAAGGTAAGTTGAATTTTATGATTTGATGATCTTTCATGAAGAGGGTTGTAATCAATCCATGAAATTATATGAAATTAAGCATGAATGTTGGTTAGAATCATCATGTAGAAGATGAATTATGCTTGATTATGACTATCTTGATGATTTGAAGTAAAACCCATTTGTAGTAGTAGGATGATGAAGTATGATAATCATGTGGGTGCAAAAATTAGGACAATATTGATGTATAAATGTGTATGTAGTAGAATATTTGATAAATGAATTTTATATAGAATGAATGTTATGTGAGTTTTGTTGATTTGATGATCCAAGATATGAATTAGTAGGAATGTGCATAGAATACTTGTACATTATGCTTTGTTAATGGTACGCACACCAAGTGTTCGATGAAATGTCTTGAATAAAGATTTCTATATGACAAAGATGATCTCATGTGAATATAATGTTATATGGTTAAAATTGGTAAATGTTAGTTTGTTAACTCAATTATGTTGAGAAAAGGATGGAAACGAAGGCATGAGATTAAAGTATGTTGATTATAAATTGTAGGAGTAAAGGAGGAAGACACAAACCATTCCGGGTCACAAGCGAAGCACGGCAAAGGTAAGTTCTCATGCTTACATATCTTAGTAGTGTGTAATGATAAGAAATGTTACTATCCTAGAGTCGGAACCTTGTTTATGTGTCAAGTTAGCGTATGTTGAAGTTATGCTAAGAGTATGGGTCGAATGAGTAGAATGGATCATATGTCAAGATTGGGAAACTTATGTCCGATTGAATGTTTGAAGTGTACCAAGTAGTTTGATTAGAGGTTTGAACCATAAGAATTGATGATTTTTATATGACTAATCGTTTGTGTTGAATGTAGGTAAATCGTCTTGATAGTTAGCGCTACTTTGGAACAGACACACCAAACTGCACACTTCCGCAATGATGCTAGTTAATGGGTCTAAACTTTTGTTAGAAGGTTTTCGTTAAGTTGGGTCTTTGTAAATAACTTAACTTGGAAGGTTGTCGATGTCGAAACTTTTATTGTTTTAAAACTATGTAGTTGTTTAAGGTCTTTTAGGATGCAAACTCTTTTTTGTAAATTATCTCAACTAGTTATGATGATGTTAATGCAAACATTACAAGTTGATTATTTGACCCGTTTGGTTCTTTTGCCATTATGTCATTCATGTTTTTACTAAGAATTTTTAGACCTTACAAGTTGGTATCAGAGCAGAGGTTTGAGGGATTCAAGTATTAGAGTTAAAATGCTTGAACTCAAACCGAAAGCTCGTATGAAGGTGTGTTCGTTTCGAAGCGCTATGCAAGTAAGTAATTTATAAATTTTGATTTATGTTTTTAGTTGGAAATGGGGAGGGGTTGTTAACTCACTAGAATAACCTGGGTTGGAACATTACGGAATGTTACGGGAGGTTTTGGGACTTAACGGAACCTTTTCGGGGCTTGGGAACGAAGTTTTTGGGTAAAAATGAGTAAAAACAGCGATTGCAAGTCAGATCTGGGTTTCAGCGACCAGTGCGCCAAAATGAACTTTCCAATTGTGGTGCGTTGAAATCAGCGCCTAGTGGCGCCAATTGTTACCAATCTTTCCATTTTTCTCATTTTGACCTTCCAACTTGTGTGTATGCTTCCAGTACTCCGTAATGCCTCTCGAAAACCTTTCATCAAGCCCCAAAACGCCCATGAAAATCAAGAATACAAGCTGATTAACATGAATGCCATTAGTAAAAGCATGAACGAGAAGGAAGTTAAGTACATGAATGAATGTATGATTGAATTAACACGTCTAGGATGTTTGTAATGAAGAATGATCTGCGAGAATGAATTATTATTACAATAAAAAACTAATAAAGTATAGAATGATAAAGAGAATGAATGGAATGCTATCTAATACAAGTTTGGTAAGGTTTTAAATATGTTGCACGAACTGAAGCCCACTTCTCCGGGCATAAGGTGATGATTACATGAAGGCACGAAACTAGTATGCGGATTGCGCGCCTGGCCAGTACGCAAGAAGTATATGACATTCGTGAGACCATGATAATCATCACAGGTATGTCTGGTAGAATCGGGAAGTAGGTTGATATGTGGATAAAAGGAGTTGTAAGACTCTTAAGAAAATGGGAGTATTCTATAAGAATGAAAGGTTTGAATCCGTAGATAAGGGCAGATCAAACATATAAGAAAGAAAGGTACGAATGAAAAGTTTGAATTAGTAGGTGAGTCCGGATTAAACTTTTAAGATTGAAAACGTTTGAATCCGTAGGTGATGTACGGATTAAACTTATAAGAATGGAACATAATAAAGAAAAGTAAAATTCATAAGCAAATACGGATCGAACATATAAGAGTCATAAGTAAGAATGAAAAGACTTGAATCCATAAGTTTCTACATAAGTATGTCCGAACCAAACACGTAAGAACAAAAGGTCGAATCCATAAACAAGTGGGAATGGGTAAGAGTGAGGGAGGGAATGTGTTTCTTCTTCCTACTAAGGTAAGTATAAATCTTGTAAGTATGTGGTGCAGGTAACCTTGTCTAGTTAGGTAGGTCACTTGACTAACATGATGCATATATACATATGATGCACTTACGAACAAGCAATGGATTTGTTATGTTTAAAAAGAATAAAACTAATCTATCTAAAAATGTATTTACAGTTTGACCTTGTTGGAGTCAAAGAGGTTATATGGGTAAGTGTAAGACTACTGACAATACGATGGCAATGGAGATGAAGCAAAACGTCACATAAACAAAATTTCGTAAGAAACATATTAAAAGTCAACTCATGCGAGTTGGGGTGGATGACGGGCTACGACCTGTAGAATGGTATAAGTATAGATGAGGAAGAAAAGTTGTCCGCGAAATGCTAAAATGGTGAAATGATGTTTTGCTAGTTTGTTTGAATTGAATGTAAGTACAACACATGATTCAATATATGTATACAATAAGTAATAAGTGGCAGATTGACCTTGAAAAGTCAAACTGCAGAAATTGGCATATAATTGATAAACTGCAAGAGTAGCACGTAAGAAATGAAGTGTGTAATGTAGTATACCAAATAAGTGAGAAATTTGTGAAAAACAATATATATAGGTGAGTTAACACCGAATACAATGAATATCTGAATGAAAATAGTGTGTTAAAGAATGGTTATGTGTTGACCCGTCATGAACGGGTCGAACGAATGAAATTGATATGTAAAGGAACGGTCATGTATTGACCCGTTACGAACGGGTCAAACGAACTAATGTTTTAAAAGAATCTAAAAGGGTTAGTATGTATACAAGATGATTTGATAAATGTTAAGTTTGAAGGAAACTGAATGAAATGTGCTAACCCTTAATTTGTAGATGAGAATGGTCGAACTCTTGGCGTGATAAAACTAGTAGAGTTGGTGAAAAGATGCACATGAGCAGAAGCTCATCACATGGATGGACGATGTCAATCTAGTTTTTGACATGCGCTCATGAAGGGGCGGGCTGAACCGGGATACGGATTGTTGTTTATGCAAATAATAAGGTTAGTACAGTATCTGACATGTGAATGTTAAATAAAAAGTTATAGACGGAATAATGTTTCCATACGAACTAAAATGAAATATTTAATATGGTCATACAGTTGATCAGGTACGAACGGGTCAACGAACTAGAAAGAAATGCTTAGTATGGTCATACAGTTGATCCAGTACGAACCAGTCAAAGAATAACAAGGTTATGTTTAGAATGCATATGTTGACGATCCAGTACGAATGAGTCAAAGAATAAGAATGTTATGTTTAGAATGAATATGTAGACGATCCGGTACGAATGAGTCAAAGAATAAGAATGTTATGTTTAGAATGAATATGTAGACGATCCGGTACGAATGATTGAAAGAATAAGAATGTTGTGTTTGGAACGATCATGTAGACAAATCCGGTAGAAGCGGGTCAACGGGCTAGAATATAATGTTTGAAATAGTCATGTATTTATTCTGTTGTGAGGGGGTTAAATGTTTATTAATTTACTATTATTCAAATGGATTAAAGTGATGAAATCGTGTGGATGAGTAAGCCAAATCTAATGTAATGGAAGAAATATAAACATGAGGTTTTTGGGAATAAAGAAAATGATGAAATGTCTAAGTGAAGTTAGGATGTAAGATTATATGAAAGACTTGACATATATGAATGAAATATGATAATGATGTAATGAGTTGTAAACTAACTTGAAGAATGTGTTATAGATGGAATTCGTACAAGAATTCGGGTAAAATATATGTTTTGGAAAAGATTATGCATTAGAGGCTTGTACATTGTGCTTGAATGGGTGATACTCGCCATGTTTTATATTAATTACTTAATTTGCGATCAAGAAGTGAATGTGTGCTAAAAGTAAAACATATAAACTTGCTAGTGAAGGATGATGTTATGATTATGTTAAATTGACTAACCTTGTATGTGCTTGTCAAATGTAAGATAATGAAAGCATTAGCATGAGTAAAATTGATTATGTGTATGTAACTAGGTGATTAGATGGTTGTAAACTAAATGGGTACGAAATGATTATGGTGTCATTAGCATAACCGACTATATCGATATGGACATATGTTCCTAAGTTGGAAGTTTGCATACTTGATCGTTGACTTTTCAAAAAAGTCAACGAGTATGAGAATAACATGATTAGAAATCCTAGTATGATTGTAAGAAAAGAAGGATTGAATGATGCATGATGTATCCTTGTATGATATACTTAATGATATGTTAAATTTGCATGAATTTGGAATGATGTATTATTGAATCTATGCCTTGTGCTTGTTACAAATGATAAGTGAAAGTCAAATGCGAGATATGAAATAGATATGATAAGTGATATATAAAATCTTGTATGCTAACAAGAATGTGAATGTGGTGACATGTAAGGATAAGCATCATGTCAAGATGACGCAAGCACGAAAGGTAAATGGGTCAAAAGGAGGCGAGGAAGTGATCACGAATACGGACGCTTAATGTAAGTGACTATCGATCTCACTTCTTATTTTGTTTAGATAAATTTATCTATATTTGAAACACTGAAATCAAGTAAGGATCTACAAATAATGGAATTGCTAGGATGAGAATGGTTGTAATGGTCGTTCGATGTCAATCCAGTGAAACCTCAACGTAGGGGCAAGCGGGTCAAAACTTTTGGTATTAAGATTTAGCCGAAAAACATGTGGATTGGGTTGGGAAAGGTATGGAATGAATTGAGAACTGAATAATGATTTATTTCACGTATTAGAACCCTCGGGACACACGGTTAGTGAGTAGAAAGAACAAAAAGCAAAATCAGCGTCTGAGTTGCAGAGGAGGCGTCGGGGACGCCCCGCCCTGTTGCAGGCGATGCCTTATCTTGTTGTCTACGCGGGTCCGACGTCGGAAACCCGTTTTCGCGTTCTTTCTCACCTTTCCTTGGTTTCAAGGCCCCGATAAGCTTCCCAAAGGTATCCCAAGCCTACTATAGAGTATTGTGATGTACATGTAAGAACGGAAACTTAGAAGCGCAAGTACGAAGATGTGACATGTATGTTGATATGTTTTCTTTATGGACATGGCTAAATTTTTAATAAGTAAAACTTATTGAGACAAAGTGACGTAACTAGTATATGGTAACATGCTTATAAAAAAAGGAATGGTGCGCCTATTATAGTAGGGTGTTCAAAGGAAATTAAGTGAATGTGTATGCACGGGATGTAGTTTATTATGTAAAAGAATCATCCGCATAGATGTTGTGATTAGCATTTGTTTAATAGATTTGTGAGCATGTAAATAATACGTAAGAAATTTGAGTAGTAAGGTATGTATGATCGTAGTAGGACCATTTATAACGGAAAGAGTTGAACTACATAATGTGTATGCATGTTATTAAACCGTAAGTATTCAGGTTTCGAGGACGAAACTTTCTTTAAGGGGGTGGACTTGTAACACCCCAAAATGCGTAATTCATTATTGTGCCTTTAAATGTATTTGTATGTAATAAAATTATTTTAGTTGACTAACTAAGTTAAGTAAGAATGACTCTTGTGTAGAGGAGATGAAAGTTGTGCTTGAATAAATAACAAATGAAAACTATAAGGGCTGAAAGTGAATAATTGAATGAAAGTTAAAAAAAAACAAAGTGCAGTGTGTGTGTATGTGTGTATATCGTACGAGAGAGAGAGAGATAGAAGGAGAAAAACCTTCACCTTCAACAACAACAAAAATAAAATCAGCAATCAAAGATGTTCTAGGGCTGAAATCGAATGCATGAATTAGGGTTCTTGATCATATAAGTGTTCTAAACATAAGGTAAGTTGAATTTTATGATTTGATGATCTTTCATGAAGAGTGTTGTAATCAATCCATGAAATTATATGAAATTAAGCATGAATGTTGGTTAGAATCATCATGTAGAAGATGAATTATGCTTGATTATGACTATCTTGATGATTTGAAGTAAAACCCATTTGTAGTAGTAGGATGATGAAGTATGATAATCATGTAGGTGCAAAAATTAGTAAAATATTGATGTATAAATGTGTATGTAGTAGAATATTTGATAAATGAATTTTATATAGAATGAATGTTATGTGAGTTTTGTTGATTTGATGATCCAAGATATGAATTAGTAGGAATGTGCATAGAATACTTGTACATTATGCTTTGTTAATGGTACGCACACCAATGTCTTGAATAAAGATTTCTATATGACAAAGATGATCTCATGTGAATATAATGTTATATGGTTAAAATTGGTAAATGTTAGTTTGTTAACTCAATTATGTTGAGAAAAGGATGGAAACGAAGGCATGAGATTAAAGTATGTTGATTATAAATTGTAGGAGTAAAGGAGGAAGACACAAACCATTCCGGGTCACAAGCGAAGCACGGCAAAGGTAAGTTCTCATGCTTACATATCTTAGTAGTGTGTAATGATAAGAAATGTTACTATCCTAGAGTCGAAACCTTGTTTATGTGTCAAGTTAGCGTATGTTGAAGTTATGCTAAAAGTATGGGTCGAATGAGTAGAATGGATCATATGTCATTGGGAAACTTATGTCCGATTGAATGTTTGAAATGTACCAAGTAGTTTGATTAGAGGTTTGAACCATAAGAATTGATGATTTTTATATGACTAATCGTTTGTGTTGAATGTAGGTAAATCGTCTTGATAGTTAGCGCTACTTTGGAACGGACACACCAAATTGCACCCTTCCGCAATGATGCTAGTTAATGGGTCTAAACTTTTGTTAAAAGGTTTTCGTTAAGTTGGGTCTTTGTAAATAACTTAACTTGGAAGGTTGTCGATGTCGAAACATTTATTGTTTTAAAACTATGTAGTTGTTTAAGGTCTTTTAGGATGCAAACTCTTTTTTGTAAATTATCTCAACTAGTTATGATGATGTTAATGCAAACATTACAAGTTGATTATTTGACCCATTTGGTTCTTTTGCCATTAAGTCATTCATGTTTTTACTAAGAATTTTTAGACCTTACACCCGACCACCCGAACTTTTCGCTCAGTAGTGTTATGTATGTACGTTTCGTATAGAATTTTTTTAGGTATATACGTTTTCGATCCCCGGTTTTATAAAAAAATAATTTTTTAGGTATATACTTTTAGGTCCATGGGACTTCTGACCCCTCGGTGGAAATTTTCAAGCTTCGCCACTGTATCCTACAACTCATTTCCGCCCTTGTATTTTTTAATTCATCGACTCTTCAAATTGTGTTTTTAAGTCTTATTGAATTTACATCGTCTCGTCATAGTTAAGAGGTGATTGTAAAGTAACTGTCAACTTTTTGGATCAATAGCAGTCACATCCACTAGTTAGGCTTCTCCATTGGTGTGTAAAGCTCGATGATTTGAGCTTCAAGTGCCACTTAACTTTTGATAATTCTGTCAGCTGGAAATCTCTAGGCGGGTGAAGCATGTTGATTTGAGCTTCAAGTTCCGTAAGGCTTCAGATGATTACCTGTGGAACAACATTGGTAGTGATAACATCCTTGAGTGTAATGTGGTCTTCCACATATTTCACACCAAACCTCGAGTGGTGGTACTCATAGTCGCTCACATCCATGAAAGCGACTGCAAAGTATAAATAGAACGAACATGAGCACCAAAAAGGGTAAAATAAAATTAAAGTGAAAATAAAATGCTTAGTTCAACTGCTTAAATCAATCTTGGAATCACCGTATGTATCCCAGAAACGGCGCCAAAAACTTTCATGCTGTGTGTATATGTTTTTATTTTTTACGTGATATTTTCAACGTAAAATCAAGTTTTGAATATATAAAATGATAATTACTTTAACTAAATACACACAATAGGTAACCAAACCTATAGCAGCGTATTATAGTTTAGGTAATAACCAGTTTTTGAACCGACGGATTATTATTGGAATTACCCCAATCTATGCCAGTTGGTTTGATACTTGGTTCTTATCTAAACTATACTACGTTGTGATAGGTGCGTTTGCCTATTGTGTGTATTTAGAGTAATAATCATTTTATAAATTTGAAACCTGATTTTGCGTTAAAAAGTATCGCCTAAAAATAACGACACATACACACAACAAAAGCTAATGAACTTTTAGGAAGTGTTCGGTTCTTGACATGGCTTGATCATCATCCGAGGTCTAAAGTGCTTCGTTACCTATCATACAATTTCATTCATACGATTAGAAATCAAAGTATTTGAAAAAAAGACTTAAACATAAGAAAATATATATTTTTTTCGGCCCCTTCCCCCGTCCGGTTCAGGTTTCCACCCAGCCGGGTCAGTTAAACATGTTTTCTTCACAGAACCTTCCCCCGGCCGTGTCAGGTGTTCACCCGGCCGTGTTAGCTCTGCACGTTTACTTTTCACCCTATTTACATCCAAATCTATCCAAACTCATTTCAATCGCTTGGGGTTCATTTCTTAACATATCTAGACTGTAATCCATTATCCGGATCCATAATTCATATAGTTTACGCTCCCATTACTCGGTTTGTGTTTTTACTTTATTTTGACTCGTTTTGATGTTTAAGCACCTAAGCTCAAATCATCCATAACTTTTTAGTGAGATTATTTTCCACGATTATACCCATTACTCGGGCTTAATAACCTTGTGTTCCACACTCCCAATACCTGGTTTGCAAGAACACATATTCGACCCATTTGATGTTCAAGTTCATAAACTTGAATCATTCTCATTCCTTTCATGGAATTGTTTGTTTTTCATCTACAACTCATTTACACGGGTTCATCACTATGTGCTTCACGCTTCCGTTACCGGTTTGCGTTTACACCTAACTTCACCCAATAACCGGGTTCATTAAAAATCAATATTTTACGCTCCCGTTACCCGGTTTGCATTTTACTTTATTTTGACCCTTTTGGTTTGCTCTTATGAATACCATCACTTATGAACAAACCGATTTCACTTCTAACATATTTACAATTATTCAATCGGACCAACTATATTAACTAATAAAGAAAATAACAAGGCATATAGCCACGTACCTTGAAGTTTTCCTTTTAAACGCCTGTCCGTTCCTGCTTGAGCTCTCTGAGTTTCACTTGAGTTGCCTATATTGTACAACCCAATTATCATTAGGAATTCATAGCTTATTTCATGACATATTAACTTGCCACTAATCAATCACAAGGTTCTCATCATGGTTTTTCCATATGTTATAAACACTTAACTTTCACTTAAGCATTTTCTCAAACACCTTGTAGGCATTGATCTTATACTACTTCTAACAAGTCTATTGAACAACATAAAAACCATGTGTTTACAATTCATCAAATCAATATGGTCAATATATTCAATTTAGTACTTACAGTTCAATTTATCATTAATCACTTACATAATTTACCCATCAAAATATCACATATTCATAATGTTACTAAAACCCACTTACACATACATGGCTATTAGTTCAAGCACTAATTCGTAGCATTTGATTTACTATTTTTCAACAAAGGCCTGTCTCTAATCATGTAGGCACTACCAATTTCATCATAAATTCCACAATCTATTATTGTAAATCATAGTGTTCATCAAGAATTCTTTACTTCACCAAACACTAAATTTTGACATACCATATGATGAGATGTTATAGTAGACTCTAAATCATCAAACATGCATCAAGATCATTTCAATTTTCAGTTGGATTAGAAGGATTTGAGGGAAATTATCAAGAACTAGGGCTCCCCTTCTATCTCTATCTCTCTACGTTCACATGCATACACACACATGTGTGTGTGTTTGATTTTTAAATTTTGTTTTTATTAAACTAGTTTCCAAATGCCTCATTTTAGTCCCTCATGTATGGTATTCTTTCTAATAGATGTCACCATTCTTTATCTCACTAATCATCAACTTAATACTAACCAGGTTAGTTGTTCCTAGTTATTATACTTAGCATTTTTTTATCAAGGGCATATATATATAATTTGATATTTTTGGTGTGTTACACTCGACCAGACTACTACATATTATTAAATACCAAACGTATTATTAAAAGAAAAATAAATAAGATTATAAATTTGAAATATTAAATTCATCTAATTAATAAATATTAAATATTATGTTATAAATAAAAGTTATATTTGTAGAATTTATGTCATTAGATATTAAGTTAAATAAATATTATCTCATTAAATAATATGTTTATTAAATATTTTATTAATATCATAAGAGAGAATTAATTGTAAATGACAATTTGTTTATGTATGAAAACTTGTATCAAATGAATTATAGTTTTCTTAAGTGCTTTAAAGCCGAAATTAAATTACATGGTTTGTCACAAGAATTCCTTTATACAAGTATACAAAACAATTTGATTTGAATTACAATACATAAAGAATAGTTGTAAATTTTAGTGCTTAATTACAACTGAAATAAAAGAAATTACAAGAATGAAATACGAGACAAAAAACTTTGATCGAGGAAAGTGTTGCGCATGGGTCTCTTGAAACAAATTTCGTGTATCCTAAGAAAATTCGTTTGTTTCTCGAGGTACAATAACCTAAGCAATTGGTACTGCTGAAAAAGACTCTAAAATCCAAATGTATAGTTTGAAAATGAAGACCAGAAATAAAAAAAAAAACAATTGTTGGAATACGAAGTGTTTTTCAGGTGTGTATTGCAAGTGTTTCGAGTGTATTTTGCTATTAAGGATCCCCTAGTATTTATAATGAAACTGAGTTGAAATAGTTCTACCCAAATGTATAGTTTGAAAATGAAGACCAGTAATCAAAAACAATTGTTGGAATACGAAGTGTTTTCAGGTGTGTATTGCAAGTCTTTCAAGTATATTTTGCTATAAAGGATCCCCTAGTATATATAATGAAACCAAGTTAAAAAAAGTGTCAAACAGTTAAGTGAAGTTCATTCCACTAGTGATAACGCTCTGAAGAAAACGAAAGGTCGCCGGAGAAAAACGTAGATCTCCTACCACCGCTGGGGGGCTCGACGAAGAGGATAATTCTCGGATTAGCGTTCGAGGTCGTCGATATCAGGCTTGACCTTTCACCCTAATCTGAAATTTGATTCTTCCATTCGCCTGTTCCGGGGTGGTTTGAAACACATCAACTGTAGTCGGTGGGGAACAAAGTGTTGGCGGCTCGACGAAGATAAGGACCTTGGTATAGCGTGTGAGGTCTGACTTGAGTTACATACTGGTTGTGACTCCGACGTGACCTTCAATTCTATTTCGAGTTCTTTAGATTCCATTCGCCGGCCAGGATTGTGTTTCCCGATTGGCGGGTTTCCGATATGGATAAGAGTGGAAGGGGAGACAAGGAGACACGCACGTGGAGGCCCAAAGTAAAACCTACAGAGTTCATAAACCAGGCAGAAGAAGACGAAGAATGGGAGAAGGTGAAGAAGAAGAAGGGTAATGAAAAGATTGATGAAGAACCAAGTACTAAAATATTCATTGCAAACTTACCAGAAGACATCTCCAGAAAAGAAATTTGGCTGGAATGTAGGAGGTGTGGGAACATCACAGATGTATATCTACCATTCAAAAAGGATGTGAAAGGTAAAAGATTTGCGTTCGTTTGATTCAATAAATTCCGGGATTTGGATAAATTGATTCAAGCACTAAATAATGTATGGATTGGGGAGAAAAAATTAAAAGCTAATGTATCTAAGTTTGAGAGAGAAGAACTCAACGATGGGAGAGGAAGGAAAGAGTATGGTAGACCAGGGGGTATGACGTCAAATATGTACCGAACAAATTCACAAGGAAAACCAAATGGGTATGATGCGAGTCACAGATTGGACATAAACACAGGAATGTATAACAACAATGAAGGTGGTACAGGAAGGTCGTATTTGGATGCAGTGAAAGGAATTAGGAGAACAGTTCAAGATGTATCAGTTGTAATACTGGATAATAGTATGAATGACATGGGTGATTGGAATAAGAGAACTTTCATGTTGGAAGCAAAATCTATGGAAATCCTTTGCAGGGCAAAAATAATACTAAGTGGAATATGCTCAGATACAATGGAGGTGAGATATGCAGGAGGCATGAATATAGTGGTCACAGTGGGGTCACAAATGGTCACTGACGAAGTCATGAAAACATATAAACATCAGTGGAGGAATTTTTCCTATACGTGGGATTCTGGAAGGAAGATATGGCTCGGTATGAACGGCTTGCCTGGGTTAGAATCTGTGGAATTCCGATAAGTCTCAGGAAGAAGGAAACGTTTAACGTTATTGGAGGACATTTGGGCAAAGTAGTAAAAGAAGCAGAGGCTTGTATGGATGATAATAATCTCACATGTGCTCATCTTGCTGTCATAATCAAATCAGGGAAAGTGTTTAACGATGAAATTTTGGTACAGTACAAATCCTCAACATTCAAATGTTGGGTCTCCGAGGTCTCAGGCAATTGGGCACCCAAATTCGTGGAAGATGAATCGGCTTTTATTAATACTCTGGATGAAATATATTCAGAGCTTGGTGAAAATGAAGTACCGATGCAGGAGAATGATCGGAAAATCAATAGTGATTCAGATGGCAATAATGGTGAAACTCCGGTAGACGGTAACGACGAATCGGAGAAGACGGAGGGACAAGGAAACGAAAAGTCACATAGGGAATATAGTGAAGGTGAAGCGGCATTAAATTTTGGTGGGAACTGGCAGGAATTGTTCGCTGAACACATCGGAAATGAAAGAAGGAAGGAATATTCATATCCTAGTAATAATGGTAACATTGACCTAAATGAGAAAATAGGTGGGGCTGACAGAATTTTCAATTTTAATTCAAATTCAGGTAATAGGAGTGGTGAAATGGGTAATGGGCCGAGAGAGGAACATAATGATAGTAGGCCCAATATTAACAATTCAGTAGATATATTAGATGGAAATGGGCTTGGGTTAGACGAGGATGACCCATTTAACTTAAACGAAATTATATCGGGAAAAGGTAAGAAGGCAGCAAAAAGGAAAAAAAAGGAGATTCTTCTTTCACTTTTACTAGAAAAGATAGAATTGCCAACAAGAGAATTAGAACAGAAGAAGGTGTCACAGAAGTTGGGCGAGCTTTGGATGAAGATGTATTGGATTCTATTGATCAAAGCTTCGATTTGAATAAAGAACCAAATGATGAAGTGAATGTTGAAACAGAGGCCACGATAACAATGGGGAAAATTGTTGGTATAAGGGTTTCTAAACATCGCCAGGAAATAAGGAACGTTGTCCGGGAGGAATTGGAGACAGTTGTTGCACCATGAATTATTTGACCATAAATATAAGAGGTATTAGGGGTATGGAGAAACCTAATTGGATAAACAAGTTAGTCAAAGAAAATAAAATATCGTTCCTATGTATACAAGAGACACAAGTATCAAGTTTGGATGAAGTGACTATCGGAAGATATTGGGGAAAAGCAGATATGGAATGTGAAACAGTGGATGCTAGGGGTAGATAAGGGGGATTGGTATCGATTTGGGATCCTGGTGTTTTCACAAGACAAAATGTGGTTAAACATGAGTCTTTGTTATTAGTAAGTGGAATACTAGCAGGTAGCAATATTATGATAAATGTAGTTAATGTGTACGCCCCATGTGATGTGGTTAGAAGAAGAGTTCTCTGGGAAGAATTGAAGGCAATTAAAGAAAGCAACATCGATGGTCTGTGGATATTGGCCGGAGATTTCAATGAAGTCAGATTCGAGGAAGAAAGAATGATATCAAAGTTGGATAGTCAAGGTGCGGTAATTTTCAATAACTTTATAGTAGATAATGGACTAGTAGAATATCAAATGGGTGGATACAAGTATACTTATATGTCGGAGGATGGGAAGAACCTTAGCAAGATTGATCGAGTACTTGTATGTGATTCCTTTATGGAGAAATGGTCAGGAGCGAGATTGGAGGCCTTAGGGCGATACTTGTCGGACCACTGCCCTATACTACTTACTTGTGCGAAGGCAGACTTTGGACCAATACCTTTCAGATTCTTTAACAGCTGGTTGGAAGACGAAGGAATCGATGGCGTGGTGAAAAAAGTATTGGAGGTACAAGATAATGGAGGTAACAGTATGAAGAACCTGGCAACGATACTCAAAAATCTGAAACTTGATATAAAATATTGGAGAAGGAATATTAAAGATCGAGAATAACAGGATGTTAAGGAGGCGGAAAAGGAAGTGGTACAAATCGAAAAGATAGTGGAAATAAGGGATTTAACGACTCAAGAGAAGGAGCGAAGAGTAACCGGGAGATGGAAGATAAAAAACTATGAGAGAAAGAGGTTGAATGATTTAAAACAGAAGGCAAAGTTAAAATGGGTTAAGCTGGGAGATGAGAATTCGAAATTTTTCCATAGAATAATAAATTGCCGGAAAGCTAAAAACCGGATAAATGTTATTAGAGTTGATGGTGTAGCAGTGACTGATCCAAAGGTAATAAAAGAAGAAATAAAAAAGAAGTTCGCGATACGTTTCACGGAACCATTAAAACACAGACCTTCAGTTGATGGGAGAGGTTTCAAGCACATCTCACGAGAACAGTCCAGCATATTGACATCCGAGTTTTCAAAAGAAGAAATAAAAGAGGCGATATGGGCGTGTGGAAGTGATAGAGCACCGGGCCCGGACGGGTTCTCGTTCAAGTTCATTAAGAGGTATTGGGATCAACTTGAATGCAATTTTGTAGAAGTATTTAAAGATTTTCATGAGAGATCATACATAGAAAAAGGGTGTAATTCGTCGTTTATTGCTTTAATACCCAAAGTTAAGGATCCGCAGACAGTGAATGAGTTCAGACCTATATCGTTGATTGGGGTAATATATAAGGTTATAGCAAAAATACTTGCGAACAGACTAAAGAAGGTAATACCGTCCATTGTGTCACCGGTACAAACTACTTTCGTGGAAGGTAGGTCAATCTTTGACGGGCCTATAATTACAAGCGAAATCACTTCTTGGGCTAAGAAGTGTAAGAAAGGAATGTTCTTCTTCAAAGTTGACTTCGAGAAGGCCTACGATTCGTTGAATTGGAAATTCCTCCTAGCAACCTTAAAAGCGATGAAGTTCCCTAGTCGTTGGATAAAGTGGATTGGTGCATGTTTGAAGTCTTCATGGGCTTCGGTCCTTGTAAGCGGATCACCGACGACAGAATTTAAATTACAAAGAGGAATCCGACAAGGCGATCCGTTATCACCGTTTCTCTTTATAATTGCAATGGAAGCGTTAAAGATCATCATGAAAAGGGCGGTGAAGAGAGAAGCTTTTAGAGGTATAAACTTACCTAATGAGGGTCCAAGTTTAACTCACTTATGTTATGCAGATGATGTTATTTTTATGGGGGAATGGAGTGAAACGAATGTCTTAAATCTCAATCATATTTTAAGATGTTTTTTTCTATGCTCGGGGTTGAAGGTTAGTTTACAAAAGTCAAGATTGTATGCTATAGGTGTGGGTGAGGAGGAGATTGATGAAGTAGCGGAAAAGCTAAAGTGCAGTAGAGGGAAACTACCGTTTAAGTTCCTAGGTTTAACTATTGGAGCTAATATGAAAAAAGTGAAGTACTGGAAACCAGTCATAGATAAATTCAATAAAAAGCTATCGGCGTGGAAGGCGAATTGTCTTTCGTTTGCAGGAAGAATGGTGCTGGCAAAAGCGGTAATGGGGGCACTATCAAACTATTATTTTTCCATGTATTTAGCACCAAAGAAGGTTATAAATACTCTTGAGGCAATTCGTAGAGATTTTATTTGGGGGAGGAAAGCCGGTAAACATAAAATACGATGGATTGCATGGGGAAGAATGATTAAAGCAAGACAATATGGCGGTCTGGGATTAGGAAATCTGAAAATAGCAAATCTTGCATTCATGATAAAGTGGTGGTGGAAATATAAGTCTAAACCGGAGGAACTGTGGACGAAAGTAATCAAAGCGATTCATGATAACAAGAGGAGCTGTAAATTTATACCTACTAACAATAATTTTGCAGGGGTTTGGAAGGACATATCGGTTGCAGGTAAAGAGTTGGAGGATATTGGTGTCTCGGTCGAGAACGAATTAATTCCGGAGATAGGCAACGGGAAGACAGTAAGATTTTGGCTGGATAGATGGAGTGGAGACAGGAACCTCAAGGAAACGTACCCGGCAATATTCAAGATCGCTTCAAATAAAAACGCCTTGGTTGCGGAGAATGTTACAATATTACAAGATGAAATCCAGTGGTTCATTACGTGTGACCGACCACCGAATACAGAGGAAGAATGGGCTCAGTGGTCCAAATTCATGCAACAGATCAACGACATAAAACTTAGGAAGGGTGAAGATAGGTGGGTATGGAAATCGGACAGCAGTGGATCGTTTTCGGTTGCTACAATTCGGAACCATTTAAGCAAAATACAAGCTAACGGTGACACCGACGAATGGAAGTTCTGGAACAGTTGGTCTCCGCCAAAAGTAAATTATTTCATATGGAGAACAGTGTTAAAAAAGATACCGGTGAAGCAGGAATTGGCGAGGAGATGTATTCCGTTAAGTAGCGTATTGTGTGCAAGATGTGGATTTCAAGAGGAGTCTGTAGACCATCTCATTTGTGAATGCAGCAGATCACAAACAATATGGAAAGGTATTTTTATTTGGTTGAAACTTCCATATGGACATGGATTTCGATCATGCAAAGAAGTGCTGGAGTTTGGTTATAATTTAAAAGGATCAAGCGAATGGAAGAAGGTCATCAATGTAACATTCCAAGCGACCATTTGGAACATATGGAAATCTCGTAATGATAAAAAATTTGAAGATTATTTACGGATGGACAAGGAGATAATAGAGATAATAAAGGAGGATAGTTTCATTTGGCTAAAAACAAGGTCGAAAATGCAAAATACGGTGTGGGATCGATGGGCGAATTTTAATATTAGAGATATAGTAAGCTAGACGTAATGTAAAGGGCGTGTTATTTTTCTTTTCTTGTACTATACTGTTGTTGGGTTTTTACAGCATATGCTGGCCCTGTTCTATCTATCATAGAATCTTACCGTTCAAAAAAAAAAGAAACCAAGTTAAAACAGTACTGATAAAAGTTAAACAAAAATAAATGACATTAAACATATTTGTTGCTCATTTTATTTAGCTTAAATGATGTTGACTCGAGATAAGTGTAAAATGTGTCATCAAAGCGCTACACTGCGCCGGTACGCCCACACCACGTGTGCGCGAGTATGAGTTAAGGGTGTTGTACACACGTTGTGAAACCTCCAATGTGTGGCTCTAGGGAACAATACGAAAGGATGGTTCTCAAATATAAGCCATGCACTCCAAGTTTCCTTTCTCCACCTATGTGGGACAACTTCTCACTTTTCCACCTCCTTTGTCAAGCTTTCAAGTCTTAACTACGAGCATCGATATCTCATTTATCTTTCCTCCAATTTTGTACATGGTTTGGTTCATTGTAAAACACTTACCACAAAGAACACAAACCCGCTAAGTATTTGTCTAAAGTTTGCGAGAAATACACATGACACTTCGTGAAAAAAAAAAACATTTTTCTCACTGATTTTTCTAACAAGTTATCTGCATAGGTACCTACAGGGCATGAATGGTTTTTTATTTTAACTAGTTATTTTCCACCCGCGCGTTGCGGCGGGGCCTAATGACTACAAAAGGCGTGTCAGCAACGGTAAACAGATACCGAATATCAAAACATAAATAAAATGACGTGGTAAGGATAGTCACTCCGTCATAAGAAAACGATTTTACATAACCTAATATATAATAATAGGACCCACACGTCCTACATGTTGGAAATTCGGTTGTTTTCAGTTCAGTTATTACGGTGCTAAGACGTTAAAATATGGATGAGCTCGGTACCGGTAACGGCAGCGGCAACGAAAGTACCGATCCGGAAAATCATCGAAATTAGGTACGGGCACCGAAAATGCTCGGTACAATACGGTATGGTATTTGAAGGTAAAAATCAATAAATACAGGTATGGTGCTAGACCGGTGTCGAACCGAAAGTAACGATTCTGAAAACGCCAAAAGGTGGGTACCAAATTGGTACCGAAAATGATTTGGTATAGTAAATTTAGTACCGATACGATACCGGTTCGTTTACATGATTTGATACGATTTGCTCATCAATATTCTAAATATCCAAGTTAATTTAAATGCTACAATTCATTCATTACAGAAAAAGACAAAAAAGAAAGCAAAATAAGTTGTTGTGTATATAAAACCTTATTCAAATGAAATACAGTTTACTTACTGTGTGTATGAAAAATAATCTAAACGGTGCAATTACTTGCATTGTTGCGTTGCTACAGGATTTGTGAGCTCGTTACCAACCGGTACCGAAAATACTGTTACCGAAATCCCCAAAAGTGGGTACCGGTACCGAATATACCTAGTATGGCACGGTTCGGTACCGGTCGGTACTGGTACGGCACCGGTATTTGAGGGTAAAAACCGGTGAATACTTGTGCAGAACCGGTACCAAAAATACACCGCTTTGGTAAATTTGAGACCGGTACCTATACCCAATACCATTTGCTTATCTCTTAATCATGTTACTATTCATTCCAATCTAATTTTAAATAATTCTAATCTAATTCTAATTTTAATTTTAATTTTAATTCTAATTCAAGTTCTTTTTTATCATATATATCAATTTAATATTAAATTACTGTTCATTCAAGTTCTTTTTTATCATATATCAATTTCTTTACCATTTTTTTGTTAAAACCCCAAAAATAAACAAGTATAGAAGCTATAATTGTAAACTACGATCGAATCTATGGAAGCATTGGTTTATACGTTCCTATTATTCTCGACTCTAGGGATGATTTTTTTCGCCATCTTTTTTATATTAGTTAAAAAATAAAGTTTAGACGAAGTTGCACGATAATAATCATCATTAAAGAGACAAGTTTACAGGAGATCTCACAACTTAAATACAAATCAAATTTATAGCGGTTCGAGTGAATGGGAACAAATTCACCGTATGTCAACTCCGTGTTTTTTTATCTGAGGTTTACACTATCGTCTCTGAATAAGAGATCACTATTTACGAATATTCTATCAAATTTGATACATATCAGCAATCATTTTTTGTGATTGTTACTTCCTAAGGATCTTCATATATATGCTCTTTATTAATCTTAGGTAGTCATAAGTTTTACAAGTTTTTCATGTTCTCATTTGTGATTGTTACTTCCTAAGGATCTTCATATATATGCTCTTTATTAATCTTAGGTAGTCATAAGTTTTACAAGTTTTTCATGTTCTCATAGGGATCTCCTTGCACTAATACATAATTGTTTTTTTATTATCTTTTTATGAACAAACGAAGTGATTTTATAACAAAAGGTATGACAAGGAGCCAAGCTCAAAGGAAAAAAAGTTTACATTAACATCATAGGGTTTTTCAGCCACTCATCCCAAGCAAACCTACATTTACGATTTCTATTAGAATACCAAATAAATGAATTACAAATAATTAAATAAATAATTTATCTGCTTCGAATCTCTTTCGGCTGATAGTGCAACATATTCCTGAATCTCAATCAGGGGCGGATCTAAGCCACTTTTGTGGGTTCCCAGGAACCCATTAGGTTTGGAAAAAATGGAGAAAATTAGTGAGAATCTCTTATGATTTGTAAAAAAATAGTGAGAATTCGTAAGAATCTACCAAAAAGAACCCAGTGAAAAAAGTTTTTAAATACGCCACTGATCTCAATAGCCCAGCACATCATGAAACAAACAAACACACTCAATCAATCTTTTCCGTTTAGTTGAGATCAACAAGGTGTCTAGCATGTCCACAATAGTTTTTGGTCGTACCATTATCAAAAACTCCACATCAAGCAAAAGCCAAACATGCAACAAGTTTCCAAATCTTTGTGGCAATAAAACAATCTCTAAACGATTTATTTTATTATTATTATTATTATTATTATTATTATTATATTACTAGCTTTGATAGAAGGATTCGAATAATAAAGTATTTCGATTGAATAAAGTAGCTTGATAAAAGACGGTTTGTCAATGGGATTTTATTGTGTTATATTTTTTTCTCTCTCTCTGAGGTAAATCAACAGTCGCCGGACCTATCACCGCCGCTGGATGTGCTCGACGATGAAGTTCAGACCGGGTTAGCGTGTGAGGTTTATTCGGCTCTCTTATAGGTAGAGAACCTTGAGTATTACCTTCCTCTCTAATCTAGTTAGTCGCTTGATCCATTCGCCGTCTGGGGCTGGTTGGGCTCCGGTAGGTTTTCTCATGGAGTTTGAGGATGACGGCGGGCCATGGGTGGACCCCAATCTCCGCAAAAAGGTTAAAAACAGGAAAGTTGGGCTCAAGGGGGACGGAAGTCAAGGGTCGAGCAACATCACGAAGTTCTTTGTCTCTAATCTTCCTAAGGGTTGTACCCCATGGGAAGTTTCGAGCTTCGTTGGTGTTTTCGGGGAAGTGGCTGGTGTTTATATTGCCAGGAAGTTTGATAAAGCTGGTAATAGATTCGGGTTCATTAGTTTTAAGAATGTTCGGGACATCAAATAGATGGAGAGGGCTTTAAGTGGTACCAAAATGGGTGGGTGTAAGCTCAAAGCCAATGTTGCCAAGTTTGCAGTGGAAAACATGAGCTTTTTTGGTGATGACAGAAATGACAGAAGTGGGAAAGAGAATAAGAAGGAGATGGGTAATGGTAATGTGCAACCTAGTGTCCATATCAAAAACCATTTTGGATTTCGACAAGAAGGAGGAAAAACATTTAGAGATTTGTTCTCTTCGGCTGGTGTTAATTCTGTCGGGGAATCTTCAATGGGTGGACATGTGGGTTTGACGGTGGATGTCCCAGTTGATACTAGGGCCTTCAAGGATTTGTTCGGGAAAGCTCTTGTTGGGAGGTGTGTAGATCTTTCCACGTTTAATAAACTTAACAAGTTACTTTCAGAATCGGGGGTGATCCGTGTGGGCCTGAGTTACCTGGGGGGGGGGGGGCTCCAGTTACTTCTAAAGTTCCCTAATGAGGAGAGGTGTTCGGCCTTCATCACTAACAACGACCTGTGGAACAAGTGGTTTTCTGTGTTAGATGTGTGGATGGGTCAATCCTTACTGTTCGAAAGGGTCGCCTGGATCAAAATGATAGGAGTTCCTATTCATTTGGCTGTGGATAGTGTTTTTGACTCTATAGCCGGCAAGTTTGGAAAGGTCTTGCATGGGTCTAACAGGTCTGCGGATGATGATGACCTATCCGTCAATTGTGTTGGAGTTTTGGTAGGAGATGGGGTGAGAGTTAATGCTCACGTTGATCTGAAATGGGACAATAAGAGCTTTAGGGTGTGGGTAGAGGAGGAACTTGCAGACTGGGTGCCAGATTGCTTGGAGGTAGAGGATCCGTCGGAGGAGGGAGACCCTTTTATCGGAGAATGTGGAATCGGTGTTGCCTTCTCCGGTTAAGTCTCTAGTGGTCGGTGATCATGTCTCAGATTTTCAGCCGGCCCCTCAGTCTTCTCCGGTAACGGAACAGTCTCCGCTGCATGGGGATTTCAATCGTCCTTCTTTTGGTCAGTGCATGAATGTGGGGTTCGAGATGAATGTTCAAGTGGAGAGAGAAGAAAGATGTTATGTCTTAAATGTTGGGGATAAACACAAGAAACTGAAAAGAAGGCCCAATATCAGAAGCCCAACTAGAGAAAGGAGTAGTAAGAACCAGACTAGCCCACTAGAAGAGGGAAGAGTTAAGAAGAGGCCCAGGTCTTCCGATAGTGATCCCTTTAACTTAGATAGATTTATTAATAACTGGAATATTCTATCCGAGGCTTCAAGATTGGAACAGGGGGTTAACCTGGAGTCGGTTGGCATGGTCCTTGACCTAAATCGGAGGGCTTGTTCTCAATCTAGGGAGGAGTCGTTGGTTCAGGACGCTGATAGTGGGGAGATCTCCGCTCATGAGGTTGGGGTTTCTAGCCTCAACCATGATCCTCCAGGTAATGTTGCCTCTGAAATCGATGTTACTTTTGCGATAGGCTCGAAATTGGGTGCGGTGTTTGGAAATCATGAGCTTCTAGTGAAGGAGGCCATTTTAGGTGAAGGCAATAATGTGGTGTTACAATGAATTTCCTGTCCGTGAACGTGAGAGGGTTGGGGGTAGAGATAAGGTTATGTGGATCAGGCAGTTGATTTCCACTCATAAGATTAATTTCTTATGTATTCATGAAACTAAGATTGGTAATTTGGTTGATTTTAGTCTCTTGTCCTGTCCGTGAACGTGAGAGGGTTGGGGGGTAGAGATAAGGTTCTGTGGATCAGGCAGTTGATTTCCACTCATAAGATTAATTTCTTATGTATTCAAGAAACTAAGATTGGTAATTTGGTTGATTTTGGTCTCTTGAGAGTCTGGGGTAACAGGGATTTCGGCTCTGATTCGGTGGGGTCAGTGGGTCAATCTGGGGGTCTTCTGTGTCTGTGGGACTCTAAGCTGTTTGAGTATAAGGAATCGGTTAAAAAAAGGAACTTCATCATTATTAAAGGCAGGTTAAAATGTTTTAATGTGGATCTGAGTGTGGTAAATGCTTATGCTCCGCAAAGCATCAGTGCCAAATTGGAGTTATGGAACGAGTTACAAGCTGAGTTAGCGAATGTTGCTGGTTTCTGGATTTTAGCGGGGGATTTTAACTCAGTAAGATCTAGAGAAGAAAGGAGGAATGGTGCTTTTAAACCTGCGTGTGCTAGGAATTTTAATAATTTTATCCATAATCTGGGCCTTTTGGAATATAATATGGTTGGTAATCAGTTTACCTGTGTCAGAGACAATGGCAGGAAACTAAGTAAAATTGATAGGATGCTGGTTTGTCCGAACTTTTTTAACAAGTGGCCAGAGGCTAGTGTCAGGGTGTTACACAGCCTTCATTCGGATCATAGGCCGCTTTTTTTGTCCACCAATTTGGAGAATTTCGGACATAAACCCTTTAGATTTTTTAATTCTTGGCAGGGAAAGGATGGGTTGGAGGAGGTTGTGAAGTCGGCTGCTGAGTCGTTTTCATTTTATGGTGACCCGGATCTGTTTCTTTCGAAAAAAACTGGCTTTTATTCGTGCTAAGATCAAGATTTGGAGAGACGAGATGGTTAAAAAAGAAGGAGAGGAAGAAAGAATGGCCAGAGCTGATTTGGAAAGATTAGAAGAAATGATGGAATCTAAGGATTTATCGGAAGATGAGGAATGGACGTATTTGGAATGCAACAAAATCCTTAAAGATTTGAGTTTCAAGAGAGGTGAAGACCTTAAGCAAAGATCGAGGATTAAGTGGGCCATTAACGGAGACGAAAATTTGAAATTTTTTCATGGGGTGATTAATAAACGTAAAGCCTCAAATTCTATTTCCGGGTTATCTATCAACGGAGAATGGATGTCCAAACCGACCAAGGTCAAAAAGGAGATATTCACTTTTTTCAAAGATAGATTTGTAGAAAAACACAAGGACAGGCCAAAGCTTGTGTGTGATGGCGCAAACTATCTAGCCGATTCGGATCGGGACCTTCTTGTAGAACCATTCTCGAGTAAGGAAATCAGGGAGGCCGTTTTTGAATGTGGTGGGGACCGTGCGCCCGGTCCTGATGGTTTTAGACTGAAATTCTTCAAGCATTTTTGGGGTGTTTTTGAAAATGATTTTAAAAGGTTGATGGAGTTCTTCTATAAGGAAGGTAGATTGAATGTGGGCTGCGGTTCGTCTTTTATTATGTTGGTGCCGAAGATAAAAGACCCGGTGGATTTAAATAATTATAGACCGATAAATTTGGTTGGGGTGATTAGTAAGGTGGTCTCAAAGATCTTAGCGAACAGGTTGAAGATAGTCATTGGGAAAGTGGTGTCGGATTCGCAGTCGGCTTTTCTTAAAGGTAAGTATATCCTTGATGGGCCGTTAATAGTCAACGAGATTATTGCTTGGTGCAAAAGGAATACGAAAAAAAGGTTCTTGTTGAAAATTGATTTCGAGAAGGCATATGACAACGTGAATTGGCACTTTGTTATTGATATTATGCATCAAATGGGATTCCCGGACTTGTGATGTAAGTGGATTTGTGGAATCCTTAGCTCCGCGAGGTCCTCCGTGTTGGTGAACGGGTCGCCTACGTTCGAGTTCAAGTGTGAGAAAGGGATGAGGCAAGGTGATCCAATTTCTCCGTTTATTTTTTTGCTTGTCATGGAAGCTCTCTCGTGTTTGATTGATAAAGCTATAGAGGAAGGTATTTTCCAAGGTATCAAAATCCCGAACGGCGGTCCTTGTATTTCCCATCTCTTGTATGCGGATGACGCCATAATCTTGGGAGCTTGGTCGTCAGAAAACGTTAAGAATGTTGTTAGAATTCTCCGGATTTTCTACTTATGCTCGGGTCTTAAAATTAATCTATCCAAGTCTAATTTGTATGCTATTAGGGTTGAAGGGAGAGAGGTTGAGGATCAAGCGGCTATGGTTGGGTGTAAAGCGGATAAATTTTCGTCCCAGTATTTGGGGCTAGTGGTTGGAGCCAATATGAGTAACATTAACAATTGGAAACCGGTGTACGACGTTTTCGAAGCTAGGTTATCGAAATGGAAGGCCGAATCCCTCTCGATCGGTGGTAGGCTTGTGCTTATTAAGTCTGTCCTGGAAAGCCTCCCTACCTATTACTTCTCGATTTATAAAGCTCCTGTTAAAGTTATTAAGGACCTTGAACGTATGATTAAATGTTTTCTTTGGGGGGGGGGGGGGTCTCACGAGGGACATAAAATACATTGGGTGGCTTGGGATAAGGCCTCAGTTCCTAAAGACTTCGGTGGGCTAGGGCTGTGCAAACTTAGAGACATTAATTTGACTCTTCTGTCCAAGTGGTGTTGGCGGTATAAGGTGGAGCAGAACTGCCTTTGGTGTAAAGCGGTTAATGCTATTCACTGTGGGGCTCGGAATTGGGACTTTTTGCCGGTAAGAAAGAATATGGGAGGTCCTTGGAATAAATTAGTCAAATGGTTCGCCAGGACGACGGTGGATGGTATTCCGTTGAGAAGCTTTTTTAGAGGTATTCCAGGCAAAGGAGCCTGTATTACATTCTGGCTCGATCCGTGGGTCTCTTGTGACCCCCTCAAAGACATGTTTCCTAGTTTATTTCAGCTGGAGGTTAACAGAAAGGTTAAAATCAGCGAGCGTATTGGCAGCGATCGGAACAGGTTTCTATGGTAGTGGAAAAGGCCGCTTGTGTCTGCTTCGGAGCTCGCTGAACTATCGCAACTTTCTTCTCTGCTGGATGATTTTCGAGTCTCCGGTAATGCGGATAAGGGGGCCTGGATCGGGAACGGGTTAGAAGACTTTAGTGTCGGAGCGGTGAAAAAGGCTCTCGTAAAAGGTAATGGTCCGGTGACTCACTCAAGCTTTTCGTGGTGTAAATGGCTTCCTGCTAAGTGTAATGTTTTCGCGTGGCGGGCGGATTTAGGCAGAATCCCCATGGTGGATGCTCTTCGCATTAGAAACGTCAATATTCCAGAATCGATTTGCGGGTTTTGTAATGAAGGAGAAGACACGGTCTCTCACTTATTTACAGAATGTTATACTGCAAATGTTGTTTGGAACTCGATAAGTAAGTGGTGTAATGTGCCGCAGATTTACACGTTTTCGTTTCAAGATCTTCTGAAGGCTCATGAGTTCTGTGGGTTAAAGGATCCGGAAAAAACCATTTTTCATGGTGTGATTATCATTGCGTGTTGGTGCATATGGAAGGCTAGGAATGAAGCTAGATTCAGAAACATAAGGTTCCGTATTGAAAAGGTTGTAAGCGAGGTGAAGTCATACGGGTTTTTGTGGGCTAGGAATAGAACGAAGGTTAAAGATTTGTCATGGGAAAATTGTTGTAATTTTGTAATTATGTAAGTTTCTGTTTGTTGTTGGTGCCTCCCGGTTTTCGGGTTGGTCGTTTTCTAATGAAGTTCACATTTCAAAAAAAAAAAAAAAAGACGGTTTGTCCTTTTGTAGTTATTATTTCCTCATGCGTGTCAATTAAATAATTGGTTTGACTAATTAAAGTCAATACAAGTCTTCTTAATTATTTTAATTTTAATTACCCTTTTCCTCAACAAACTCAAGAATATTTTGATTTGCTTAAACTAATGCATGCATGATTCATGAAGCTAATTAACAATTAATTAAGTTTCTCACACTGAATAGCATAGTTAATAAATGGGAATTTGATCGTAAGTAGCCTTTGGTTGATTAGAAAAGACGTGTGTTTCATACATACATAACATTACTAACTTTTTAATTAAAACAAATTTAAAAGAAAAAAATATATATTGGGATGACATATCGTGTTAGACATGACCTGTTAAGACACAAACACGATAAGACACGAACATGAAACAGGTAAACACGAACACGACACGAAATCTTATCTTTAGTTTTTTTTTAAAACACAAACCTTATATTAAATAGGTTACACGAACACAACAGGTTATGACATGAAAAAACTTGCCACACATCATATGACCTATTAAGTCATGAACACAACTTGTTAAGACAAGAACATGCTCTGAAGGGGTGGAATGTGGACGCCGACTATGGAGACGTGGAGTTGAGAGAGCTAGAGAGAGAGAGAGAGAGAGATGCGGCTTCGAGCTACGGTGTTTAATGTTTCAAAATTAGGGTTATGTTTTTCCTTAGCCACTCATCCCACCCCACTTCCTATTTTTTTTAATAAAAATTATCGACGTGTCTTAACATGTGCCTAACATGTTAATGGGTTTTTAACCTGTTTAGACACAAAAATTAACAGGTCTTATCATGACGACTTGTTTAAGACATGAAACCTGTTAAGGGCCAAACACGAACCTTTTAAGGGCGTGTTGTTTCTTTTCGTGTTTTCGTTTCCGTGTCTGAAATTGTCAGCCCTAAAATTGATTAGTTCATGATGGTTCTCTTGGTTTTCTCGAACTTTGAAGTTCTCTCTTAAAGCGCACCCATACACACACATATTGTACACATGTGTAACAAATCTGGTTGTTAATATTAGTGGCGGATCTAGAAGAAAAATGAAATGGTATCCAAATTTTTTTTTGGACTTGGGGGGTATTCTAATATTTGTTAAGGGGTATACGATACATAAAATGAAGAAGAAAAAGAAGTTTTTGCACTAATTTTGCACTTCGCCAACAAAGTTGAGGGATAGCTCGGACAACCCCTAATTATATGCTAGCTCTGCCCCTGGTTAAAATGTTACGTATGTGTGATATGCTACAATAACATGAAACATGTGTAACAATTTGTTGTAACTTACACTTATTTAACTTTTGGTAAGCGGGAACATAATAACATGTACTATATACGTTAAGAAACAAAAAGAAAAGGTTGATTGTTACACTGGGTTATTACGAGTTTTTTCAACTTAAGTAGGTTTTCATTATAGTCTTCTCCTATATATGTGTAGACCATATTTTTTCTTGCAATATCAGAAGAAAAAAAAAACAAAAAACAAAAACAAAAGGGTCATTCATTTTTTCAACTTCAATAAATTTAAAAAAATAAGAAAACGAATAAAATTTGAAATTTAGTTTTCATTTTCGTCTCTGAATATATATATGTGTGAGTGAGAGAACAAATCTCTTTTATTTATGGAACCTACACATGTACAATTTATGAGTAGGTTATATCATAGTTATAAAAAGCGCTAGGCACACTCAAGGCATAGGACCCGGTTGAGGCCTAAGCATAAGGTGCAAAAAGAGCAAGGGTTTGAGGAAAAAAGCGCGTACTAAAAAAATGAAATATATTATGTATTAGAAAAATAATAATATTCTTCAAATAAAATAAATAAAATCTATTATACAACATTTAATATTATCTATTTAGTAGCAAAAGTTTTAAAATATTAGTATATTGGTGTATAAAAGTAGTTTTCCTCGGATAAAAATAGAAATTTGGTTGGAATCATGTCAGAATTTAAAGAATTTGGCTAGAAACTCTCCGGAATCTAGAAATCTCGTCAGAAACTATGCTTGAAGCATCACCTAGAGAATTAAAGCACCATTGTCTCGTCTTAAAGTGCAATTGCTTCGCCTTGCCTAAAAATGGGCTTAGACGCAAAAAGGCGGTGGTTTTTTAACAACTATGGGTTATATTACCAACACATACGTAGATAAACATTTAAAAATAAAATAAAACATATAAATAATTAAGTTTAATGGTTTTATCTGTAATAAGTTTGCTTGGGATGTAACATTGTTGCTTAACTACATCCGTAAGAATTGATCACCAGTAGGAAGTGACCATCAGCAGAAATTGACATAAATTTCTAGCAATCTTTTACTAGAATATGTCTGATCAGTTAGTAAGTGTGCTATCAACAATAATTGTATGATTAACAACAGTAATTTGGGTTGTTAGCAACAAATTGGCACTAATTATACTTTGGTTGATCATCATAGCAACTAAGTTATTATTGATGAAATTAGTGTTGTTGGAGTTTGTAAAGAACAATGGTATGAACATAGACGAAACAACAACACAGATGTAGCGACAAAAACGTGACAAATCTCTTATTAAACCAACCCAAAGATTTACCCCCTAATAACTGAGATCTTACAAACAATAAGATCTCTCAAACAATACAAGATACAGAGAGACACCTGATGATCACCCACTGATGATCATCTATCTCAGAAGTTTAATCTCTCTAACAGATGAGAGATGATACAACTAAACTTGAATGAACAAACCCTAATCGCTAACCGTGAAAGTGAGAGAATTGTGAGAGGGTGAATGATGCGAACTTGGGGTTATGTGACACTTCGAGTTCTCCCGCGCAACTTTATTGTATGATATAACTTTGTGGAGATACTAAATGAAAATTTATATTATAATTATTGTGTGTTATGTGTAAATGTGTAATAAATTTTATATGTGAAATATGTTTGCAAAGTATATACATATTCCTTCGGTTCCGACTCGAAACCCCTAAGTTCTGAGTCGAGACCCCCTATTCTCGAGTTGGGTACTCGAGTTGGGTACTCGAGTTGGGCTTCCTGGTTCTGACACCTCTCTTTCTTGGGCAAATTGACTGTACCGGCTTGACCTGGCCCAACTAATAAGCCCACTCGAAAACCCTGTGCATGTTAGGCATTTCGGAACATTATAAAACCCTTAAGATCAGCCAACATTCCTTTATTTGGCCAGCAATCATCATCACAAATCCCAAAACATTCTCTCCTCTCTCTCCTACTCCCTTTCTCTAAAAACCCTAAAACACACACAATCTCCTCCCCTTTTCTTGATCGAGTTGACGGCAACCTTCATACCTTGAAACAACCATCATTCATCACACTTGGAAGCTCCATTCTTTTGATCTCTTTGTACCCTAAATCCTCAGGTTAGTGTACATACACCACTTGTTTTCTTTGTGTATTATAATGTGTGATTGTCGACGAAAAGTGTTTTTAAATGATGATGATGACTGATTTTATGTTAAACAAGCTAGGGTCTATACATTGTAAGAAGCATCGATAGTAAAATGTGATAAAGATGTTAACTTGGTAGATGATTTGGGTAGTAGATGATTCGGATAACATGACTTGTCTGTATCTTGCTGTTGGGTGATGATGATGCATGATTAGTAGGTGTTCATGATGTAACAATAAATGAATGTTGATGTTGTGTGTTAATAAAACAATGCTAGGATATTAGGATTAGACCTGCTTGTTGGTAAGAAGAAATTAAATGCTGGACTGATTCGATGATATCATGATGTTATGTTATAATAGTGTGTTAAAGGATAATCTCATGATGAAAACCCTGATGAACAGTTTGAATGATGTTGAAATATTTGAAATTTGTTGCATTTGATCTAATTTAGGACATTATACAGAATAAAACACATGTTAGTGAATTGTGATTGGTTGATACTGAATTGGATAAGATTCTAGAAGTCCGATAATGGTTGCGAATCGAAATCTCCTGGTTGCGACTCGAGATCATCTTGGCTACAACTCGAAACCAGACACCTCATATAAAGGGACTCGAGACCTGCTTGGTTGCGAGTCGAGACTGTCGCAACCCCTGCCCCCTATCTGTCCCGGGAACGGGCGGCCGCGAGAATCAGTATTGGTGGTATCGATGTTTATCAATTTGGTAGCGGAATTTACATCAGGACCGTAGTTAGGAAATATTTTATCAGAGTAAAACACCACATTTTATATAAATAAGTGCATTGGGATAAAACCCAAGTTTTCAATACAAACTGATTTATAGAGATAATCTCTATTTTATTGAATAAAACATCTTCTTTTATTTAGGTAACTTTTATAGCTACTTTTCCAAGCCCTCAGTGTTGTCCAGCTGGCTTCTAGTTGGCTTTCACATTTTGTTACCTGAAACGCGTTTAAAAACATTTTGTCAGTGGGAAATACTGGTGAGTGAATCCCAGTTTAATCAAGAAGAGTTTTATCTTTTAATAGTATTGAGAACGATTACAATTTATATCTACACAATTACTCATTCAGTAGTGTCAATCCTGACTGGTGGGTCATATTACCCATTGGCTAACTCTTTGTCCAATGGTAACGTGTTCCACATTTTGTATACAAAACCCCAACATACCGGCAGTAATTGAAAACTACAAAGACTCAATCATTGCTAATCACATTGTAAAATATTTAAGGTTTTGTAAAAAAACAGTTTACAAAAAGGAGATTACTCACGTTGTTGTCTTAGGTTTTCTTTAAGAGTTTCTTGGTGATTATCTATAATTTACACAAATGCACATGTGTTAGTATAATAACCCAATATTTATATTAATGATACCCTCCCCGAGACGGCATTCCAACGACTACGTCGGGCAGAACCACGACGGCCGTTACGGAACCCTAGATCAATCAGGCAGCGTATCTAATACGTAATCGGGGTTATAATACTTACAACGAGGCAGAACTTCGTTAATTAGGGGGGTATAATTCCCGCTATTATAATTGCTATTCACAATATTTGAGAGAGAAAGTTGATTTTGGGACGAATTGTGAACTGAGGCCAACGACCTCTATATATAGTGCTGATCTCGGATTCCTTCGCGGCCCGCGTAAGTCGAAGGATACTCCTTCACGGCCCGCGAGCTAGGGTATGTAGGCTCTAGGTTCGCTGATTCGGACAACTATCTTCGACACACAACCCGACACGTGGCGGCACCGGGTGCGCCCAGCCTCTGAGTTGTTGCGGCCAGCGACTGTGCTGCCTAGGGGCTTCGCGCCCCGCGAGCGGCACTATTTTCTTGTTTTTACTTTCTTTTTAATTATATAGGGTATTAGGGTTTCGGTTTTCATATACGGGGTGTGTGTTAAGACATATAGGGATAGTTTGAATATATTAGGGGTGTCAAAAAAATATTTTGGAGGGTTGTTATATCCTCCCCACCTTGTTTTAGAGCTCGTCCTCGAGGTCTACTGGAATAAGTGTTGGTATTTCCTTTGCATTTCTGATTCAAGCTCCCATATGTACTCTGGTCCTCTTTTGGAGTCCCATTTCACTTTGACCAGAACTAGTCTTTTGTGTTTGAGATTCTTGACCTTTCTGTCTTCAATCTGTAGAGGCTTTTCTACAAATTTTAACTGTTCATTTACCTCTATATCTTTAAGAGGTACTACTAGTGATTCATCAGCTAAGCATTTCTTGAGATTAGACACATGAAATACATCATGTATTCCTGCCATTTCCTCTGGCAGTTGTAGCTGATAGGCCACAGGTCCTATTCTTCTAATAATCTCAAAAGGTACAACATACCTGGGGCTTAGCTTTCCCCTTTTTATGAATATTATCACTCCTGTCCAAGGAGAGACTTTCAATAACACTTTGTCACCTACCTAAAATTCCAAGGGTTTTCGTCTGTTATTAGCATAACTCTTATGTCGATCACGTGCTGCTTTTAGTGGTTCCTTAACTTGGATGATCTTGTCGGTCGTTTCTTGTACTATCTCAGGTCCGGATAATTGCTTTTCTCCAATTTCTGCCCAACAGACTGGAGTTCGGCACTTTCGTCCGTAAAGTGCTTTGAATGGTGCAGCATTTATACTTGTATGATAACTATTATTGTAAGAAAATTCTATTAATGGTAAGTGATCGTCCCAATTACCTCCGAAATCGATTACATAAGCTCCAAGCATGTCTTCCATCGTTTGAATTGTCCTTTCACTTTGTCCGTCCATTTGAGGATGATAATCGGTGCTTAGATTTAGCTTGGTTCCCATTGCTTTTTGGAAACTTGTCCAAAAATGAGAGGTAAAATGGCTATCCCTATCAGAAACAATTGATAAAGGAATTCCATGCAATGAAACTATTTCATTTACATACAATTTAGCTAACTGTTCCATACTGAAAGTTTTCTTCATTGGTAGAAAATGAGCTGACTTAGTTAGCCTGTCTACAATCACCCAGATTGTATCATTACCTTTTCTTGTTTTGGGTAATTTGGTAGTAAAATCCATTGTTATCAATTCCCACTTCCAAACTGGCATTTCTAATTGTTGTAACAATCCCGAGGGTTTCTGATGTTCAGCTTTGACTTGTGAACAGCTTAAACACTTAGAAACATAAGATCCTATATCCTTTTTCATTCCTATCCACCAAAAATTCTTTCTTAAATCCTGATACATCTTATCATTTCTAGGATGCATTGTATACTTAGACTTATGGGCTTCTTCTAATATACGATGACGTAGGTTTCCTATTTTAGGTATCCACATTCTTTTCTTATGGAATCTCCAAATTTCATTTGTTCCTTGTTCTAATTCCTTAATCATTCCTTTCAGATTTTCAGTATCGTCCTTGATTACTGATTCTTGTGCTTTTCTAATCTGTTCATTTAAATCTACCTGTAGATTTAATTTAAGAGAACGTACTCTTTTTGGCTTTTCGTGATACTTTCGACTTAAAGCGTCGGCCACTACATTAGCCTTTCCTGCATGATACTGGATATCACAATCATAATTACTAAGTATCTCCATCCAGCGTCTTTGCCTCGTATTCAATTCCTTTTGCCCGAAAACATACCTTAAACTCTTATGATCTGTGAAAATGGTAAACTTACTACCATAAAGGTATTGTCTCCAAATTTTCAGGGAAAAAATTATAGCTCCTAATTCTAAATCATGGGTGGAATAATTCTCTTCATGATTCTTAAGTTGTCGAGAGGCGTATGCTATAACCTTTTGACGTTTCATTAACACGCATCCATAACCTAACTTAAAAGCGTCATAATAGACTACAAAATCTTCAGTTCCTTCTGTTAACGCTAGTATGGGTGCGTTGGTTAATCTTTGCTTAAGAATTCTAAAGGCTTCTTCTTGTTTTGGTCCCCATTCAAACTTAACAGATTTACAGATTAACTTAGTTAAAAGAATGGCTATTCTAGAAAAATCTCGAATAAATCTTCTATAGTAACCGGCCAATCCTAAGAAACTTCTAACCTCAGTTGGTGACTCAGGGGTTTTCCATTTGGTAATTGCCTCTATCTTGGTAGGATCCACATGAATTCCTTCATGATCAACTAAATGCCCAAGAAATTGTACCTGTTCTAACCAAAACTCGCATTTTGAAAACTTAGCATAAAGCTTTTCTTTTCTCAATAAACTTAAGAGTGCGTGCAAATGCTTGGCATGTTCCTCTTTACTCTTAGAGTAAATGAGAATATCATCTATAAAGACAATTATGAATTTATCCAAATATGGCTTACATATTCGGCTCATCATGTCCATAAATGCGGCTGGGGCATTGGTTAAACCAAATGGCATGACAGCAAATTCATAATGGCCATACCTTGTTCTAAATGCAGTTTTAGGAATGTCCTCTTCCTGCACCTTTAATTGATAATATCCTGACCGTAAATCGATTTGGAGAAAAATTGAGCTCATTGCAATTGATCAAACAGATCATCGATTCTTGGTAGTGGATACCGATTTTTAATCGTGACCTTGTTTAATTCACGGTAGTCAATGCACATACGCATCGGTCCGTCTTTCTTCTTAACAAATAAGATTGGCGCTCCCCATGGTGATAAACTTGGCTGTATGAATCCTTTCTCTAACAACTCGTCTAACTGTTTCTTCAGTTCTTGCATTTCCGCGGCTGCTAAACGATAAGGTGCTTTGGCAATTGGTGTTGTTCCTGGTAGTAGATGAATCCTGAATTCGACTTCTCTGTCTGGTGGTATTCCTGGTCATTCTTCTGGAAATACTTCTGGAAACTGAAATACTACTGGAATATCTTTTAATTCTTTTCCTTTAGTGTTGATGATTATAGAAATCAAATACACTAATGATCCTTTTCTTATATAACTTGTTGTTTTCATCACTGAGATGAATTTTGTGGATCTGGACGGTTTATCTCCTTTAATTGTGATCTTTTCACCTTTTGGTGAATTTACTTGAATTGACTTTTGATCACATAAAATACTGGCTTTATTGGCTATTAACCAATCCATTCCTAATACAACATCGAATCCTGCCAGGTTCATTGGATAAAGGTTTGCAATAAACTTTTGGTTTAAAAATTCTATTCTTGCTCCCTGCAAGATCTCAGAAATCTTAATGGTTTCTCCATTTGCTGTCTCTACTCTCTACTAGACATTCTTGTGGAAGTTTAGTTAATGATTGATTAAGAAGTTTGCAAAATGAAATATTAATAAAACTTTGGTTCGCACCAGAGTCAAATAATACTTTAGCAAAAACATCATTAACTAAAAACGTACCGGCTATCACATCTGGAATCATCTTGGCTTCTTCTGCAGTCAGAACAAATGTTCTAGCATTTTTAGTATTCTTGTTGTTTGCAGCTGGAGCTAGTTTCGGACAGTTTGGCTTGATGTGACCTTGTTCTCCACAGTTGTAACATATCCTGTTGTTAGGTTTCTTCCTGCAGTCTTCTTCCTTGTGTCCGGATATTTTGCAGAAGTTGCAATATATGGAGCATCTTCCAGAATGCTTCCTTTGGCATTACTTGCAATAAGGTGCAGAAGTAGAACCTACATTTTTCCCACGGTTGGAATTTCCAGAGCGAAATTCTTGGGTAAGCCTTTGAGCTAAGTTTCTCCTCTGGTTCTCTTCTCGTGTACGTACTAATTCATCAGTCAAAGTATTTGCCAGTTCTACAGCTTCTTCTATAGTTTGAGGTCTAACTGCCTTGACTACATGCCTAATTTCACTGATTAATCCCCAGATGTAGCGGGAGATTAATACTAGTTCAGCTGATGCAAGGGTTGGCACTATTCTAGCATATTCAAAGAATAATGTAGTGTATCCCTTACTATCCACTCCATTCATTCTAAGGTTCAAGAACTTATTTGTTATCTGTTCTTTTTCATTGGGAGGGCGGAATTTCCTTTCTACCATATTTTTAAATTCCTCCCATTCCATATTGTAAATTCTGTCACTTCCCCTAGACTGGAGGATAGTGTTCCACCAGTTTAGTGTGGAGTTCTTAAACAGATTGGAGGCAAACATTATCTTATCCTCTTCCGCACACTTGCTTATTTTTAAGACAGCCTCAGTCTTTTCTATCCAGTGTAGAGCTGCAACGGCCCCTTCATTGCCCGAGAATTCCATTGGTTTACAAGACCAGAATTCTTTATAAGAACAACCATAAGGCATGGTTTTTCTTCTTTTGGGAATGGGCGCTTGAAGTATAGGTCCATTGTCTACGTTGTTTTCTGGTTCAGTGGGTCGTTTACTATCACGGTTACTTTTATTATCAGCTTCCCTAACTGTTTGAATAATACATGGCATTGCATCTATTATTCCTTGTGCCACTATGTGTTGGATGGCACTGTTATCCACTTGGTTTCCATTATTATCATTGTTCGGGTTATCGTTATTCGGGTTATTGTCATTCTGGTTTTCCTGGTTCACTTCGTTGTCCATCTGAATTTTAAACATTTACCACATATTAATATCACAAGATAATATTTAATCAATCACACAACATGCATATTGATCAAAATCGTCGAACATTGCGACTTACTCTTTCTTATATATAGTATGCATCTAATACAAACTGAAACGGAAATTTAAATTACAATACTAGTAGGCATCTATAGCTATTGTCTAGATATATATATATATATATATATATATATATATATATATATATATATATATATATATTACTACTACTTCCACCATCACTTTTGCTGATATGGGTTCATCCAGAACTCCATATTGCGCTCGTCATACTTCCAGATGAGTCGCTCTCCGACATGTCTCATCCTCTCGCTACTTTCTAAAATCTCTTCTCCGAAGGTTCGGAGATCTTGCACATTTTCTGCACTCATTGGGGGTGCAGGTGCTGGGACTGGGTTTGGAAACTAGGGCATGGGTTTTTGGTACGGGTATGGATTCTCTAAAATTTCTCTGATGTAATGATCACTATCATAGTAGGGATCTAGAGGGTCCAAACCTGGGTAGGCTGCTAGGTTCGGCATAGGTTCGTCTTCTGGTATTGGGCATAATCCCTATTGTCATCCAACCACGGGTCATAATCTGGGTCTAAGGAATTGGGTGTTGGTACCCTAGGTATTTCCATTAGGTCAAAGTCATGCATTTGGATTTGGTTTTCTGGGTTGTTTTCAATTTCCATTGGCTGGGTGGGAAACAGTGGTAATGGTTGGGGTGCTACAAGTTGCTCTAGGTTAGGGTCCGCAGCTGTGGTTGCTAGGATATGAAAGTTGCTAAACTCCTATTGAGCATATCCTGTGTGTGGGCATTGGTTTCTCTCTTAATAGCTGCTAAGGCTCGCTGGTTTTGCAACTTTTTCATCCTCTTCCTACGTTCATAAGCTCTTCTACTGAACCATCCTCTCTTTTTAGGAGGGAATGACTCTTCAGACTGAGCCTTAAAAACGAATATCCCATCTTCATTGTCAGCTGAATACCCTAAGAGGGCAGGCTATGAAGAGGTGCCTTCGCTCCTAGGTGAGCTGGACAACTGACGGTAGGCGTCGGAAGGTCCTTGGTCGCTCATACTGTAAACTAAGAAACAGTCAAATAACACATAACAATAATATACAATTATGCACGTAATTCCGTAATTTATTTCCTAACACTTTGAATAATATTTTGGTGTCAGCGGAACACGCCTGTGGCTGAATTAGTGGCTTAGCTCTGATACCACCTTCTATCGCAACCCCCACCCCTATCTGTCCCAGGAACGGGCGGCCACGAGAATCAGTATTGGTGGTATCGGTGTTTATCAATTTGGCAGAGGAATTTACATCAGGACCGTAGTTAGGAAATATTTTATCAGAGTAAAACACCACATTTTATATAAATAAGTGCATTGGGATAAAACCCAAGTTTTCATTACAAACTGATTTATAGAGAAAATATCTATTTTATTGAATAAAACATCTTCTTTTATTTAGGTAACTTTTATAGCCACTTTTCTAATCCTTCAGTACTGTCCAGCTGGCTTCTAGTTGGCTTTCACATTTTGTTACTTGAAACGCGTTTAAAAACATTTTGTCAGTGGGAAATACTGGTGAGTGAATCCCAGTTTAAATAAAAAAGAGTTTTATCTTTTAACAGTATTGAGAGCGATTACAATGTTTACATCTACACAATTACTCATTCAGTACTGTTAATCCTGACTGGTGGGTCATATTACCCATTGGCTAACTCTTTGTCCAATGGTAACGTGTTCCACATTTTGTATACAAAACCCCAACATACCGGCAGTAATTGAAGAACTACAAAGACTTAATCACTGCTAATCACATTGTAAAATATTTAAGGTTTTGTAAAAAAAACAGTTTACAAAAAGGAGATTACTCACATTGCTGTCTTAGGTTTTCTTTAAGAGTTTCCTGGTGATTATCTATAATTTACACAAATGCACACGTGTTAGTATAATAACCCAACATTTATATTAATGATACCCTCCCCGAGACGGCATTCCAACTACTACGTCGGGCAGAACAACGACAGCCGTTACGGAACCCTAGATCAATCGGGCAGCGTATCTAATACGTAATCGGGGTTATAATACTTACAACCAGGCAGAACTTCGTTAATTATGGGGTCTAATGCCCGCTATTATAATTGCTATTCAGAATATTTGAGAGAGAAAGTTGATTTTGGGACGAATTGTGAACTGACAACGACCTCTATATATAGTGCTGATCTCGGACTCCTTCGCGGCCCGCGAGCTAGGGTATGTAGGCCCTAGGTTCGCTGATTCGGACTACTATCTTCGACACACAACCCGACATGTGGCAGCACCGGGTGCGCCCAGCCTCTGAGCTGTCGCGGCTCGCGACTGTGTTGCCTAGGGGCTTCGCGCCCCGCGAGCGGCACTATTTTCTTGTTTTTTCTTTGTTTTTAATTATATCGGGTATTAGGGTTTCGGTTTTCATATACGGGGTGTGTATTAATACATATAGGGATAGTTTGAATATATTAGGGGTGTCAGAAAAATATTTTGGAGGGTTGTTATAGAGAGCTCTCTGGTTCTAACTCAAGGCCTGACTCGAAACCCTGATTTCACGTACTGACTTAGCAACTCTAGATCTCCTGGTTGCGACTTGAGATCTCTTGTTCTCGAGTCGTAACCTCATGGTTTCGACTGACCTGGTCCACTTAGTTTTTGGGCTGCTAATTAATTGGGCTACACAGTTTTGTGGACTGATCTAATTATTGGGCCAAACATTTAAGTGTTATGTTTAGGCTATATATGTGTACTGTTACCGTTACTGTTCAACTATGCAAACCATATGTGGATTTATGTGCTACATGTTCATACATGTATACGTGACTACTTGATTTCGGTCCTAACGTTGGTAACCATAATAGGACGTGGTTGACCAAGCTTAGGGTAAATACATTATCTACCGAGCAACCTAAGGTGAGTTCACACTAAAACTAAAAGCATGCATTCCTGGTGGGTTGGGAACTTCATACACTAAACGAAATTCTACCATGAAAGTCCCTTATTCATATATACCGATTAATCGTCGTTCGAGACGAACGAGATATTAGTTGATAGCGCTATTAGGTTTGACAACCTCACATCGTGCCTTTGGAGGAGGACGGGCGTGGACTATTATCTAGGAATTCTGGTCAATGACGGTAGACATTGATCAAAAGGGTGAAATAATAATTACGTCGAACTTTCGATACTACACAGTTTAGTGGTTCGTTCATTCATACTTACAGGTATGGGGTAGCTCCCCATGGCTGGTTAATAAAATGGTAACTTCATAAAAGGATGTCTTTGATAAAACGAGAAAACCTTTTCAAAAACTGTGAACTCGCCAACTTTATGTTGACACACTACTGCATGCTTGCAGGTCCGTAGATGCTGCACTGGAGTTTGCTTGGAGCGTTGTCGGATTCCTGCTTTAGAAACTTATGTTTTAAACTACTTATTATAAACCTAATGCTTCCACTAAACGTTTGAACTTTATTTTAAACTTGCTGTGTTTGAACTTTAATTCTAGCCTACTACGGTTTAGACTTGAACGTTAGGTCACTAATCATATTGATGATGGTTTTATTTTACTTATGATAAATGTTCAATGTGATTGGTGGCTTGATCCTGGACAGTCACACGCCTCGCGATGATGCTCCGCATGTGGAATTTGAGGGTGTGACAATACATATATACACAACAGGAAGTATACACATAAATTTGATCCTAGTACATATACATTAATCCTATACACAAAATTAATCAGAAACCATAACCAAACCCTAATATGATATGTGAAAGATGGTTCCTTACTCGCAGTCGCACCATATCAGTGTCTAAAGCAGCGTCGAACGAGTCAATCAACGAGGTTGGGTCGTCTACTCATCTAGTGGATGTTCGTCGGCCATAATGGTTTCACCAGAAATGGATGCAACGAGAGCGAATGAGTTTTTTTAGGAAATCTAAGGATAAGGTAAAATTAGGGGGAAAAGGGAATTAGGGGGCTGGAAATCGTGGAGGGAATTTCACTTTTTTTCCTTTGAATAAATTCTTCAAGTAATTTTCTAAAAGCTATACTTGTTTTTCGGACGAATTTCTTAACTTCACTTAAAATCGCCTAAAAAGATGTGTTTTTTTTTGGAGTTCACTTAGGGGATGTTTGGGAGTGCTTATAAAACTCTTTATTGACTTTTTGGAAAAGCCAGTATGGAGTGACTTTTTGAAAAAGTCACTTTTCCCCTCACATACACCCCCATTTGCCAGACATCATTTTAGTGCTTAGGGTGTAAGGAGTGGTTAAACACATTAGAGTGGCAAACCAAAAAAAGACCAATCAGAGTGTGTCATGTCAATCAGTCAAAAGTGTTTAAACTTTGCTGAAAAGTGTTGGCAATGGTATAAACACTTGCTAAAGTGGTAAAAAAAATTTATTATTTTTTTTGTACACTAGTTTATTTAATATTTAAGCTAATAAATGTAGAATAAATACATTAAATTAAAAAACAATAAACTTTCATAAATTAAATTAAAAACATCAAAATTACATTAAATTAAAAAACAATAAAATTACATTAACTTGAAATAAATTAAACTAGTCTTCGTATAAATTGGCCTCAATACTCTGTCGGACAATATCGCCAAACGAAATGGGTGCAATCAAGGCTACCGAACATACCTGGAAGGTGATGTTTTTCCTCATGAGCTTGGTATAAAAGTGCCATGTCGTGGCTTGTCGGTCTACGTAAGAACTCAGGACCGTATATTTTGCAAACCGTGTCGCAAAAATATTCTAGGCACTCGCGGGAAGTTCTTTCGGCCATATGCAAGTACTCGTCGTTTTCGTCTGGAGTGTTACCAGTTGCGAGTTGTTTAATAGCCGATGTCACCTTTTGCAACGGCGTAAACCCCTTCCTACCTCGCGCATCGGGGGCCTCTTCAAACCACGGTTCGTTTCCTCTTCCACGTCAGCCACAATTTTTAGAAACAAACGTTTCGACATACGGAACCTATGTCGAAAGATATTTTCGTTGTACTTCGGGTATTCGACAAAATAATCCGTCATGAGTGTCTCATGCCCCTCCTCACATTGACGTTCAATATATCTCCTTCGGTTAGATGTGCCCGTGTTTTGAAGTTCGGCTTCTTCGATGAGATTTTGAAAAAAAAGAATGCTACTATCGGATGAATCGTCGCTACTCATGGGTGGGAACCATAACGGGAGTTCATCCGCCATTTTGTTTTGTAAATGTTTGGGAAGAATTGGTGGTATTTTTTGGTTTGGTTGGATATAATTTGAAGGTATTTGGTTATGGTTTGGTTTGTTATTTATAGTTTAATTTTTTAAAGAAAAAATAATTTTTTTTTATTTTAAACGGTAATAATACCGTTGAACTCGACCCCCAACGGTCAAAATTGTTCTTCCCTGCGTCGGCATCGTCTCCCCGCCAGGGGCGGACTGAAGACATGCCCAGGGTGGGCGGGCGCACCCCCGGGAAAAAAAAATTTAGTGCTAAGTTCCGTCGAAAATCCCGTCCGCACCCCTTGGAATTTTTCGTCCGCACCCCTTGGATTTCTTCGTCCGCACCCCTTGGATATATTCGTCCGCACACCTTAGGTAAAAAATATTATGGATTTATATTATAATTTTTTTTAGTAAAGTCTGATTTTTTTATAAAAAAAACTATCTATATTAATAGATTATACTACTTCAATTAAGATTTAGCCCATTAGTCTGATTTATACAAAGTCTGATTTATACAAAAAGCCCATTAGGCATTAGTCCATTAGTCTATTACCCATTTACCCATTTAAACCCAATACCGAACAATACAAAGTCTGATTTCCACCTCCCGCCCTTCTGTTCTGATTCTGCCCAGCGACCTCCTGGCTCCTGCCCATCGACTTCTTCAACAAGCCAGCAGCAACAACAGCCATCGACTTCCATAATTCCGGCCAGAAACTGACCGGAATTCAGCAGGCAGCAGCAACACAGCAGCGACATCATCTAAGGGTTAGTTTTTTGTTTTTTTTTATGATTTTACTTGATGATTTACTGTTATTTATATGTTTTGAGCTAATTTGGGGTTGTTCTAGTCTTTATAGAATGGGTTTGTTGTCTCTTAATCTCTTATTGATTATATGATTCTAGTATAGGGTTTGAAAAGATGAAATTCTAGGGCTTGAAATTCAAAATTTTAAATTGAAAATTAGAGAATATGGGCGATGGTTGAACACTTGAAGATCCTTGTTTATTTTGTATGTGATAGGATTAGGAGGAACCGTGATTAGGGAAGTTATGACGCGATTTCTCAAGAGAAAAGGGGATGAACCACTTTTTTCGTCGGATTCTTCTAACCGAAGACTAAGGTATGTTTTTTTGAACTTTGATGCCTTTTTGTTTACTTACTTATGATGTTCTTTTATGATGTTTACCTGTTTTACTTGAAATTGAAACTTTGTTTGTTTATATGATAGGAAGTTAGGAACTAGGGTTTGATTCTTTGAAAATTGAAATTGAACCGACCTGACCCGCTATGAAACTTTGTTTGTTTATGTTTACTTGTTTTACATGACCCGACCCGATCCGACCCCCTATGAAACTTTGTTTGTTTATGTTTACTTGTTTTACATGACCCGACCCGATCCGACCCGCTATGAACCGAAGTTTTTTTATATAGCTACGGGTCTAAAATCTTTAAAAAATTTCCGCACCCTCAGGAAAAAAATCCTGGGTCCGCCACTGCTCCCCGCACCATTCATGTCACCGCCTCGGCAAAGGGTTGGCGGCGGTGTTTGCCGCGCGGCAACACCCTTTGCCGATACCACACTGAACACCCTTATAACTTTTCAAAAAGTTAATAAGTTAATAAGTTGTTTCAAAAAGCTTAGCCAAACATGCCCTTAAACCGCCTCGAAAATGTTTTTTGGGCGATTATTTTGATAATTTGGGCAGTTCTTTGGTTTTGAGATGAACACAATACTAGTTTGGGCGGTTTTGGGTCCTGACCGCCCAAAATAATTTTTCAAGCGCCCAAAAAATAGATTTTCTAGTAGATTGGGTTATGTAGTTTGAGGGTGGAGAGGGAAACTAAAATTTTTAGGGTAATGGGTTTGAGAACATGAAAGGGAAACTAAAAATTTTATTTGCAAATTTGCCGCCTTGGGATGAATGTCGCTGATCTACCACACTCAGCCTTAATTTCAAATCAAACTTGATTATTTTTTTATTTGTATTTCTTTTTCACTTCAATTTATTATGGATTTAAATTTTTAGTCGTAGGAATGATAAACCATATCACAAATTTAGCATACCATAAGCGAAAATCCTAAAAGATAACACTTCCATTATTTTACTCATTGCTTTTATCCATATATTAATCCAACTAGGATAGTTATCCATATGATACACCGAGTTGAGTATTAAAAAGATAACAATCGGACACGTGTACACAGTGTCACGTGTCAGCGAAAAGCTTACATAACTATAGGAGAAAAGAAAAGGTATTTGCTGAAATCCAGCCAAGTGTACTAACATTTTTATTTATAAGTATAGAGATTCAAATTTCAAATATATTTAATTATGGATATTCATTTATGTAATTTGTTTCATGTATATTTCGTTAAAGTAATGTTAAAAGAGGGGGATGGTTAATCATGCATAATGTGGTGACGTTGATAGCCGAAAGACAAGGGGGTACACGCACTAATCGGCAGTTGTCTCAATTGCTGAGTGTTATGTGCCTTATGTCCAAGGCTTGATGCAAAACTACTTTTAAATGTAGATTTGGTCGACATTTGACAGTTCATATACATTTTATTAGGCTTTTTGAATCATACAAGTTTGGAATTGTAATATGTTAAAAGGAGAATCACTTGAACAAATGTATATAACATCTAATTAAATATCATCTAATTACATGTGTATAACATCTAATTAAATATAACAAATGTACCACCATTTATTCTCAATGCAGCATTTCTAACAAAAGTTGCAAATTCCAATAAAAATTGTAACCTTTCGTGAAAAAGTTGCATTTTTTAGTAAAATTTGCAACTTTAAAAAAAGGTTGCATTAAATTTCCTAATGCAACCTATGTGTTCAACGAAGTTGAATTAGAGTCAAATGCAACTCATTCGAAAAAGATTTCTTATAAAAAGTTGCTTTAGGCCTGTTTTCTAGTAGTGATTTAAAAACAGTGTACACGCTATTAAGTTATATAAATTGGTGTATACATTATTAAGTTATAGAATTTATATAAACTAGGTTTTTTCACAATCACCGCGTTGCGGTGAACATATTTTGTTTTTTAGTCTGTGTTTACATGTGTTTTGAAATCACTACGAGGGCGTTGCACACGAAACCGCTGACAAGAATAAAAAGAAGTTATAGAAAAAAAACACTAAAAGATAACCGAAAGAAAATCAACCAAAAAAATTTTATGGTAATGATTTTGTGCTCATGAAACTCGTGGTCAGAGATAAGCAAATGGTATTGGGTACCGGTACTGAATTTCCGAACCGAAAGATCTTAAGTACAAATTCGGTACCGACTTTTGGCGCCTACCGGTTTTTACCTTCATATATACCGGTACCGTAACCGGTATTTTCGGTATCGATATCGATTGGCACCAAGTTCATCCCTACCCCTGAAACTAAAAAAAAGAAATCATTAAAAGTTGAAGAAAATCAACAAAAAAGTTGCACGATACCGTTGTTGTTCGTACGGTACCCATGATCAGAGATGAGCAAATGGTACCGGGTAGAAGTGCCGAATTTCCCGAACTAAAAGATTTTCAAAATCATTTCGGTACTGACTTTTGGGGTTTTCTGTACAAGACTGGTGCCGGTTTTTACCTTCGTGTATTGGTAACTATACCAGGCTGGTGCCGATTTTTACCTTTATGTACCGATAATGAACCGGACCATACATGTATTTTCGATACAAGTACCGGTTGACACAAAGCTTATTCAACTTAAAAAGTAAGGAAATAATTATTATTATTATAATATCAAAATAATAAAATTATTATTACTGTAATATTAAAAAGAAATTTACTGTTGGAAAATTAATATAAAGATAATTTGTGTATAATACATGGGTCTGTCTATAACCTAGTATTTTTGTAGACTTATATTATGTAATTAACATATGCGTATAGGGGACCGCTAGAATGAGAACCACCTCTAGTTATGAGAACCGCGAGAACCACACCGTACGGGGCGAGGTGGACCAATTTTTTTTTTCAAAAACGTAGATGCATGTATTATAAACACATTTGTAAAAAAAAAAAATTTAAAAAAATGCCGTGTGTGTAGTTTTGAGCACCACAAGTTTGTGGTTTACGAGTTCCGGAACTCGTAAACCACAAACTTGTGGTGCTCAAAACTACACACACGACATTTTAAAATTTTTTTTTTTTTACAAATGTGTTTATAATACATAAATCTACGTTTTTGAAAAAAAAAAATTGGTACAACTCACCCCGGATCAAGTAGTTCTCGCGGTTCTCATAACTAGAGGTGGTTCTCATTCTAGCGGTCCCATATGCGTCTATGCATGTATACATGCAAGTACACTCGTCATTAAAGTAGATAGTATTTATAAAGTTATTAACGATGAATGACATACATGCTTACAAATGTTTATAATTTTTATATAATCACACAATTTAACCTTTTTTTTGTAAATGCGTATTCTAAACATAGTAGATGAACAAAGTCATTTGTGACCCAAATCTCGTTAAGATTGCTACATAAGAAAAACTATCTATGTGTTCTGTTAATATATTCCAACAAAATCCTTATATTCTACTTTAGAATAAAAATATAAATTATTATCACCTAATAGGGAGATCGTGCGATGGGCGGTGCAACCCCAAGGGAGCCGAATACTTTACAGCCTTACAAAAGCTTTAATGGAAAATATTAAAAACATGTAAATTATAACAATTATATTTTAATTATTTTAATTTTAATTATTTTAGTTAGGTATGTTATTTAATGTTTGGAAACAAATCTCAGCCGGACGCGTAATCTCTAAGGCATGGGAATCCGCAGATTCTATGGGAGTGATTATGACCAAGTTCAAGTAACAATGAGGGGAATTACGTACGTTACAAGATTTTGTTTGATTTTTTTTTGAACGGCAAATTTGGATTAGGGATGATCAAATCCGGTATTTTATCGGTACCGTACCGAACCGGTACCGATCTCGAAAATACCGATATCGAAAGTGTCAAAAAGTGGATACCGTTTTCGGTACCAAGAAAATTCGGTACGGTAATTTCAGGATTCGGATCGGCACGGAACGGGATCGGGATCAGGATCGGTATATAATATGATACCAAATGCTCATCCCTAATTTGGATCACTAACGGATGGAGTATCATCATGTCACAAGCAGTGGCGGATCTAGTATTTTTTTCCTATGGGTTCCCTTTTTTTCAGTAGTCAATTTTCTCAACATCAAACGTCAAAATTTCGGGTCGGTTTGGGTCAAATTTCTCACAACCAAAAATTTGAGTTGGGTCAGATCACATCAATCAGTCTCGAGTTGGGTAAAGTTGGTCACATATATTGATTCAAAAATTAAAATTGCAAAATAGGGACTTTCATTGTTTTCACTAGATGTAGTGTTTGAGTTGAAATTCAAGTCTCCTTAGGTTTTAAAAGTGCGGATTATGATCAAATACAAAGGATTCTAATCGTAAGAAGTGTAAGAAGGATTTATAGAGTGACAAGTGTCCAATAACCTAAAAAAACCCACTACACAAAAAACCCCACTACAAAAAAAAAAAAAAACCTTAAACATCCACCACCACCAAACACCTAACCCCCCCCCCCCCCCCTCACCCACCCAAAAAAAAAATTTTTTTTTTCTTTTTTTTTGCCGAGGGGGTGGGGGTTTAGGTTTTTTGGGTGGTTGTGGGGGTGGGTGTTTAGTTTTTTTAGATTTTTTTTTAGGTTTTTGGGGGGTGGGGGTGGGGGTGTGTGTGGGGGGGGGGGGGGGGGGTTAGGTTTTTGGGTGGGGGTGGGTGTTTAGGTTTTTGGTGGTGATGTAGTGGGTTTAGGTTTTAGGTTATTGGACACTTGTCACTTTATAAATTCTTCTTACACTTCTTACAATTAGAAGCCTTTGTAGAATAACTTGACCCTTAAAAGTGCATATATCCTATTATTTTGTACAATTTAAGAACAAAGTAATGGCTTATGCTTCAGTTTGTGGGTTGATTTTAGGTAAATAATCAACTTAGCCTTTGGTCTAGTGGTGAAGAGGAATTACCTCTTATGGAGAGACTATGGTTTAATCTTTGGGAGGTGCAATTTAATATAGATTTAGGGGATAAAAAACTTGGCTAACACTTAAACAAAAAGGAATCACAAACAGTAGTCCTAAATAATCTCCAACAATACAGTACTAGAAATCTAAATTTAGGACAAATTGCATAAAGTATTCATATTTTATAACTATGAATTTACTAATAACATTAAAATAACCCTTTCGATTAGAGATTAGAAATTTGGAATTTTATACATGTTAGTGTTCATCCAATCCAATAGGTTTTCCTGTTCAATTTCAAAAAGAAAAACTTTTCAAAAAGGCAAACAAAAAGATCGAACTAGCAACCAGTTACTCCAAAACAAAAGCTCATTGCCAGCTCAAACAAAGTTTGATTTGTTATATGGATTCACTTAAAATTTATGTATGGGTCACTAAATTGTAAGTTTTAACACATTAAAACACTAGTTACACCACACACTAACTAACCATAATATGGGTCACTAAATTAAAATTTATGTATGGGTCACTAAATTATAAGTTTTAACACATTAAAAAGTTACATGTAGCAATGCAGGAATCGAACTTGTGATCTCTTAGCATAAAAGGGCTCCTCAAACCAGTTTTACGCTACACATTTTTGTGATATGGGTTCACTCACAATTTATTTATGGGTTCCTACTGAATTTTTTATATAGGTTTTCGCTAAAAATTATAAATCGAATGGGTTCCTGGGAACCCGTTCTTTTAACATAGATCCGCCCCTGGTCACAAGCAGAACCACTCGATAATATCTATCTCCACTAGGCATAATGTATATACAACAATTAAGGAGGAAACCCACTAAATATGGAAAAAAATTCCATTATGGGAATCGAACCCAGAACCAATTGATCTCAAAGCCTTATATCACCCTGAATATGCCACTAGGCTATAAAGCCATAGGCAAAAAGATTTTGTTTGATAGGAGTTTTTGGTTTTAAGGTTTTTTTTTTTTTCATCACCTTGAGTAATTTCCCTACTATTAACTTGAAAAATTCTTTTGTGAGTTGTTTACACTATTCAATTATGTACAAGTGTTTATTGCTCTTTATACAAGTGACTAAGCATGGCTAATGTATCTTACATAAAGTCAATGGTGTGAAAGAGAATTCATATAAGAGTGCTGCTTTGAAATACAATTACCCCAAATTTTCAAACTTCTTACCTGTAAATTTCAAATAATATATTCTTTCATAGTAATTTCTTTTAAGACTAAATTACTATCACTAATAATCACATTATTAGTTTTATTCTTATTATTATATATTATATTCTTTTTATCATATCTCTACTAATTCTAGTGTATGGGGCAATTTAATGTTCGAGATTTTTACATACAACTTATGTTCGGATGTCATAAAAAGTGGATATTAATTCATTACTCTTCAAAGTCATGCAAGGATGTCAATGTTGTCTGATTGGAGAGATGACGAATATCGAGTTGGCGAATTGAATGGACTGACACGAAGTTATACCGTCGCAACGCGCTAGCTCTACTATTCAATTTTTGTTTGTTTTTATTGGTCATCACTCCTTTATATCCTTAGCTAATTGGTCCATGTTGTCTCTCACTTCTGTCTCTTATTTTTTAAAATTTTTCTTTTTTATTTCTATTTTTGGGTGAAGTAAGAACTAACTTCAAACAAGAAAAAAAAAAACTATTTTTATAAGTTGGTTATGAATTTATGATCACACTTTCAAATGTGTTTTATATATCAAACAAAATGAAAAAATAGCGGTTAAATAAGGTTCAACATTTTATATCTTTTTTTCTGGTTCAAATGCTCATTCGTAACGCGCATGCCCTAAGTCGAGTTAGTTAGTGTTTTCAATATTTTACGTTTCAGTCTATTTTTTGTGATTTAACGTGTCGCAACGCGTGTTCATGGATTAACGTTTTTATGTTACTTTTTGTTCGATACAACGGTCCCGCAACATCGTGCGAGTCCCAAAAACTAGTTTAACTTAAAACACACATAACTTTAAATTAGTTTGGAGTCCCGTGACCTATGATATAGAGACAAATGTTTTCGTGGGTCGAACACTTGGATAAACGACCAAGGGTGTCATAAATTCCATTAAAACAGAGCCCTAATTAAGCTCAAAGATTGTACTAGTCTTCAATGAGTGTGTACTTCACACCTCTTAAACTTGCATCGATGGTTATTCAGGTTTCCTTTTAGTTTGAAGTAAATTTACTCACCTAAAATCAACTTTGTTTAAAGTATATGCAAAATTTATCAACATTGTTTAAAGTATGTCCACATACAAAATTCATGCATAAATAGATATTGCTCTATTAATTTTTTGAATTATGGTTTTACAAATAATGTAGTTGATAACATTAAATATTGCTTAATGTAGTTGATAACATTGAATATTGCTTTATGGATTACTTGATGATGGTATGATTACTCTAATCTATTCTAAAATTTGTTTAAGGAGGCTCTTACGTATCATCATCAAGATACCACACATTTAACATATGAAAATCGTCATTTAAAAAGAGAAGAAAATCCGACACATTGTGGAAGAAGATATGGATGGAGAAGAACATGATGAATTTCTTATAATATAAAATGAACTATGTAAAGTTAAAAGTCAAATACAAAATTTTTATGGGGATACATGGTATTACGAGTACTTTCAGGAAAAAGAATCGTGTCCATTTAAACATGATCTCATTTGATTTCTGAAAACCCTCACTAATGATTGAAAAAAGTGTACTTTGTTATTTTATTATCCGAGCTCGAACCCGAGTTCTCTTATAAAGTTAAACAAGTGAAGTCTAGGCTTGATTCGACTCATTTACACCCTAAACATTTACCACTTACCCTGATTACGTTTAAAATGACCTATTAATTCAAATGACTTCATTTATATTTGTATTTTTCATGAATTATTTAAAGAGTAAAATGCCAAAATCGTCCCTAAGGTTTAGTCATGTTTACCACTTCAATCCAAAAAATGAAACTTTTTTGTAACTGGACTCATAAGGTTTAACTTTTGTTGTCATTTCCATCCAAATTACTAACTCGGTTAAAATGTATCGTTAACTCACATGAACAATTTTGGCAATTCTCAAACCATAGGGACAATTTTGACATTTTCCGATTTATTCTTTTGTTTGTTAATTTTATAATTTTTTTTAATCTTTAAACAAAAAACAATAAAAATAATTATAAATAAAATAGACACAAACACACACACACACACACATATATATATATATACACATATTTATATATTTACACACTTATTTTTTAATTTTCTTTTTTACCTTTAAATAAAAAAACTAATAATAAATTAATGATGTTTGGTACGATAGGAGAGAAGAGTGGTACTGATGCTTGGTACGACGGGTCGACGAGGGGAGATGAGGTACGAGTGCCGAGATAGATAGGGTGGTTGTTGCGGCGACAGTGGCGGTGATGGAGGTGGAGAAGAGATAATCATAGAAGAGAAACAGTGTGTATGGTGTATGTCACACCCCAACCGATGGCGGAATCATCGGGGCGCGACACTGAGCGAAACAGATTGTCCAGGATAATCCATAACTACTATTAATTATAATATGGGGTAACTTTATAGAAATGTAATCAAGTTTGCTAATTGTCCTAATTAAGTCACTGAAACTTTTTTTGTCTCTCTAAAATCATTAAAGTTTCATTTGTTGTTTTAATACTATGTAATTATCAGGTCACAATGTTACCAATGATGATGTGTAGGTTTAACTAAATTTTTAATATTTAATATCAAGTTATTGTATTATATATGTATAATTTATGTTATGGACATGGACTTTTCTTTTGAAAAACTAAAAATAATCAACGTGCCTCCAAGAAAAGGAAAAAGGTAGTTTGAATATATAATACACAACACACCAAGCATAAGCACAACCACACATCTGAACCTGCAAATTGTTTTCTTCTCCGACCACACACCGGCAAGCGGCAACCCTATACTTTTTACCGGATACCAAAGCCTAGATCTGATCTCATTTTTCTACCTGAAATATGCGTTTACTTGCCGACCATAACACCCAATCTGAAAACTTGTTGTTCGACCGAAATCTGAGATCGAATGATGCGGTTATAACGAAAGTCGTCTCAGGCAAGAGGCAGTGTCCGATGGGTTGGTATGAACCAGAGGCGATACAGAGATGATTGAGATGCGATGGCTTTCAGTCTGGGTGTTTGTGTGGTGTGGTGTAGTTGCCGATCGTAATCAGAGATAGGTGTGGGTTGGATTTTGATTTTGTTGTGACGAAATCCTGAAGACCTGAACTGACTAATGTATTGAATGGAGAAGGAAGAAAGGGTATGAAATACAAACTACCTCCAATTATTGCCGGTCGCCGGAAGTTGCAGTTGCCGGCCGGAAAGACATGAACTGAGTTGAACGAGGAAGAAATCTTCAAGGGTTGAGATTAGTGGAACAATTCTAAAACTTGATTATTTTTTTAGGGTTTTATATATGTTTTGATTTTATAAAATTCACCTAATATAAATAATATTCACATAAGCATTAAAACAAAATAAAAAATAGGAGAAAAAAAAAATAACCTGGTGACCTGGTAATTGCACACTATTAGAACACTAAACTAAAGTTTAGTTACTTTATGGATACAAAAAAAGTTTGGATGATTTAATCGGAACAGTAAGCAAACTTGATTACATTTCTGTGACGTTTTCCCTTATAATATATTTAAAGTTCATGTCCCATACCATCAACATATAAAATAAAAACAGTTATTACAGACATTGTTCTCAAAGACAAGTAAACAGTTCCAACAACTCAGATTTTATTGAATGACGTTTATAGACCACCTACTCGATTCATCACAACATAGCAAACAGAGCATCCTAATCAACCTGTCACATACGTTCAAATAAAGTCAATGCACAGAGTGTAAAGGTGAGCATACAAGTTTAATAGCATATAATATAGCGAAATCGTTTTACGCATAACCAACATGTAACACGTAGAAATTTGAAGCAAGTAAGCTATCGAAAATGAAGTATGTAACCGACATGACTGCGAGTTGTAGAATGCGCAACACATTATCACCACTGTGACATGTGAAGTAAAACCCTTAACAATCACTGTCCACGACAGGTGCTGAGTCCAAACTATAGAACTATCGTTGCTAAGGTGTCAGGTTAACAAACACTGTGTAAACATAACATACAAGCATTCATCGATTCACGTATAACATGCTAGAGCGGTTAGCGTTAAAAGTGTTGCGTTGTGTGTTCGATGTGATTTGATATAGGTAACGTAAATAACACCCAAAAGTGCGTTAAAAGAAAATGGGTTCGAGTATACTCACAGTATGTGTTTAATAAATAAACACAATCTTGGATTGAAGGGAGCACGTGGGAGATTAGGCTGAGAACAGAACGATAGCGTAAGCGTTGAACGGAGCGTGAAACAACGTGTAACAGTTGGAGTATCGAATGATGAGTCGGTCGGATGACCATTCAGACGGTTGGTCGTTCGACTGGTGAGTGTGTTGTAAAACGTTTTGAACTTTGAAGTTTTCGTTGAAGCATTTTGAAAAATGTAAAGCATCTCTTTATGTCAAGTCATCCGGTCGGATGGTAATCCGGACGGATGGCCATTCGATCGGATGGCTATTCGTTTGGAAGTGATATTCCTTAAAATTTTACAAAACTTCAAGTGTTAAACTTATAAAGGGGGTAGTCGCCTGGTCGAATAGTCATTCGATCGGATGGCTATTCGTTCGGCAATCTGATGTTTTGAAATTCTTCGTAAAACTTTCTAAGTTGAAGTTTAATGGAGACGGTGTGATAACGTGTCAACCAATGGAAACCACACCAAGTCCAACTCAGTCAATCGGATGGGAATCACCCCATTCGATCAGACTTAACTTTTCTTGACGGAGTTTCATGTTCAACCCGTGAATCGGCCGTATCTTCGGTAGGAATCTGTCCCTAGACCGGTTCTCCACTAGGGAATGAGTGGAGAGCCTGAACGAGTCCAGATTCTAACGGTTTTGAGCAAAAGGGTGTAAAAGAGTTGAAAGAAAGTTTGAAATCAGTGAAGTAGTGTTGAAATCTAGTTGTGATTCGTGTTAAATCATGTAGAAATCCTTTAGATCTGGGCAAATCTTGATGAGATGATGTCACACTTCAGTGTTCATAAGAACCCGCGGTGACGTCACCCTAAAACAGTCCAAATTCGGTGATTTCATGGTGAAAAGTAGTGATTTCAGTGGAGAAGATGATGGAGATGTGTGCAATGAAGATGGAAGTAGAAGATTTAGTAAGAAAACTTACGAGAATCGCTTGGGATCGAGAGAAAAGTGCTTGAGAGCGTGCTGGTCGGATAGGGTTGTCACATCAATGAACAGTTGATGTGACAGGTGAGTATTTATAGTGTGAGAGGGTGAGAGGCGGTGGAGGGTTAAGTGGGTCGGACGTCCGTTCGCGCGGGTTAGTTTTTCAACTTTCGTTTCGTGCATTGAGCGTTGCGTTGCGTTTAAGCGAGTTGCGAGTAGGCGATGTGATGAGATAACCACACGATATTTAAAAAGTAGTTACACAAATAATATAACTCCTAAAATGCATAAAGTAAGTCTGCGTTCGAGTTGCGATGAGATTGCGATGTGATAGTGTTGAGATTGCGTTTACGAATAATATCCCAAAACATATATATGGCACACACGAGTAAAGCACATAATGACACACATAGAATAATACCCACATTTGCGTTTCGAGTTAGCGATGCGTTGTGATAGAGGTAGTAACATTGCGATAAAGTGCGTCTAAATAGCATTTAGCATGCGATAATAGGCGTAGTATAGTTAATTAATTAATAATTAAGCAAGAAAAGACAGATCTGAATAATGACATGTCTTGACTTTGACTTGTACGTTGACTTTGATTTGCAAAGTCGGGTTGTTACAGCCTCCCTTACTTTATGGAATTTCGTCCCGAAATTAGGGCACCGGCGTAACGAAGAGTTGTGGATATTTAGCTTTCATATCACTTTCAAGTTCCCAGGTGAACTCAGTGCCGCGTTTGCCTTCCCAGCGAACCTTCACTTTAGGAATACGTGAGCGTCGGAGTTTCTTGGTCTCTCGGTCCATGATTTCTACCGGCTTTTCCACAAAGTGTAATGTTTCGTCCACTTGTAAATCCTCAAGAGGAACATGTAAATTCTCTTTGGTTAGACACTTTTTGAGGTTCAAAATGTGGAAAGTCGGGTGTATGTTGTTGAGTTCCTTCAGTAACTCGAGTCTGTAGGCCACTTTGCCAATTCTTTCCAGATTCTTAAAGGGTCCAACGTATCGAGGCGCTAGCTTTCCTTTCTTGCCGAATCGGACCACCCCCTTCCAAGGTGAAACCTTTAGGAGTACGTGATCACCAACGTCGAATTCAAGGGGCTTGTGGCGTTTATCAGCGTAACTCTTTTGATGACTCCGAGCATTCAAGAGATTGTCTCGTATCTGGAGGATCTTGTCAGTCGTTTCTTGCAATAACTCAGGACCGGTAATTTGCTCGTCTCCGATCTCGTGCCATACAATGGGCGATCGACATTTTCTTCCATATAATGCCTCAAATGGTGCCATTTGAATGCTAGATTGATAACTGTTGTTGTACGAGAATTCGACTAGAGGTAAATGCGAATCCCAATTACCACCAAAATCTATAACACACGAGCGAAGCATGTCTTCAAGGGTGCGAATCATGTGTTCAGTCTGACCGTTGGTCTGGGGATGGAAAGCTGTACTATGATTAAGAGTAGTACCGAGAGCAGATTGAAAAGTTTCCCAGAGGCGCGAAGTGAATCGACCATCGCGGTCAGAAAGGATGTCACGAGGTGTCTCATGTTGACAAATGACTTCGTCGGTATAGATTCGTGCTAATCGTTCGACCTTTTAGTCTTCCCGTATCGGCAGAAAGTGGGCGGATTTAGTAAGACGATCAATGATAACCCAAATGCTATCTTGACCTGATGGCGTGCGGGGGAGTTTCGTAATGAAATCCATAGCTATACTCTCCCATTTCCACATAGGGATCTCGGGTTGTTCGAGTAAGCCAGAGGGTCGTTGATGTTCAGCCTTGACTTTCGAATAAGTTAGACATTTCAAAACGTAGAGGACGATATCCTTCTTCATTCCAGGCTACCAATACCGGGCATGCAGGTCCTGGTACATCTTGTCGGCACCGGGATGAATGGAATATTGGGATTTGTGGGCTTCATTTAGCAAAATCTCCCGGAGATTATTGCGATTGGGAATCCAAATTCGGTTGAGATAGTGAAAGATACCATTCGGTTTATTCACTAGTTGGTTTTCGGTTCTAAGAATTCGTTCTTCCTTCAAGGTGCGCTCGGTAAGACAGGCGTGTTGTGCATCGCGAATGAGAGCTTCGAGGCCGTGTTGCGCTTGAACGTTACGAACTCTATGTAAATAGCTTTATTGGCTAAGAGCATCTGTCACGGGCCCCGACCCGGTTTGACCCGTTTCAGGAGCCGCGGGACAGAAATCCCGTGGTATTTAATTAACAGCGGAAGTTTCTTCAGGATCTTTTTAAAACTGAAATATTTCCCGATTATTTTATTTCACAATTCGGGATAAAACCCGATAATTTACAATCTTGAGATTTCACCAGGAAATCTTTTATTTTACAAAACATGTTTCTTTATTTTTATTCTGAGCCACTTCCTTAAGCTGATAGTGCTTCACGGCACTTTTCCTGGATCACAACAGATCACCTGAAACATGTTTGAAAAAGGTTTTGTCAGCGGGAAATACTGAGTGAATCATTCTAATTTCTAAAACGACTCATTTGTTATAATTTATAGTATTAAGAGCGATTACAATGTTTCTGATATCAAACCAACTACCCACGGTATTTGTCACTCGACCGGATCTGTGACTATGGTCATATCCCCCATTGGCTGCCCCAATGGTGACGATTATCAAGTAATGTATACAAAACCCCACATACCGGCTGTAACTTGGTGATTACAAAGACTTAATCCCCGTAATTATAACTTTGAAAATAAACATGCTTTTATAAACAAATTTGATAAAAAGAGAGAATGACTCACATTGCAGATTTAACAGAGCTTTATTCTACTGATTAGCCGTGATAACCTAGTTTAAATAATCAGGCACACAAACTAGGTTAGTAACTTAATACAACATTTACGATAACTCACGAGATTACAACCTTCACAACGAATGACAAAGTGCGATACTTAAACATCCATCGATTTAACGACGAATGACAAAGCATAAACCCTAATGTGGGCAGCACTTAAACATCCATTGGATAGTTTAATCGATCGGACATTGAATCGTAGCAGCGATCGAGTTATTACCCTGAATTGTGGCAGCACTTCGTGATCAGTGTGTGTTTTTGTAGTAAACAGCGTCTAAGTGATTGTACGTAACGGATTTTATCGTCGTAACATGCAAACAGTTCAAGTCCCAAACCCTGGTATTTATACTATAAAATTGGTCCCCCCGCGTGTCGCGGATCCTGTCGCGACTCGCCTGGGGTGTCAACCTATCCTAGAGTAGCCTTGTCACTAGTATAGGCCTGCTGAGTCGATTTCGTGTTATTTCGAATTTTTGACAGCGTTTTCAGTAGATAATTCTAACTAGGGTTTACCCCCCCTTAGTTTTAGGGGCCCTAATCCTGATTCCAATTGTTCTGAAAATTTTAGGGATTATACAGAATCACTTGGGTTTCTCAATTAGGGTTTCCTATTGGACAATTTGATTAAATAAATATGACTTTTGATGAGAGTTGTTACATTCTCCCCACCTTAATAAAAATCTCGTCCTCGAGATTTACTAGAATAAGTGAGGATACTTTCGCTTCATTTCTGATTCCAGCTTCCAAGTGTATTCAGCTCCTCTCTTTGAATCCCATCGGACTTTGACTAAAACTAGCCGTTTGTGTTTAAGAAACTTGATCTTTCGATCCTCAATTTGAAGAGGTTTCTCAACAAATTTCAGCTTTTTTCATTTACCTCTATATCTCTAAGAGGTACTACCAGTGAATCATCTGATAAGCATTTCTTGAGATTGGATACATGAAATACATCATGTACTCCTGCTAATTCTTCTGGTAGTTGTAAACGATAAGCAACTGGTCCTATACGTTGGATCACTGAAAATGGTCCTACGTACCTGGGACTTAACTTTCCTTTCTTTCCGAATCTGACTACTCCTTTCCAAGGAGAAACTTTCAATAGTACTTTGTCTCCTACTTGGAATTCTAACGGCTTGCATCTATTGTCTGCATAACTCTTCTGGCGATCTCGAGCCGTCTTCAATCTTTCCTTGATTTGAGTAATCTTATCAGTCGTCTCTTGCACTATTTCAGGACCTGACAATTGATTTTCTCCTATTTCTGCCCAACAAACTGGAGTTCTGCACTTTCTTCCATATAGTGCTTCAAATGGGGCGGTTTCAATACTTGAATGATAACTATTGTTATAGGAGAATTCAATTAATGGTAAATGATCATCCCAACTTCCACCAAAATCTATTACACATGCTCGGAGCATGTCTTCTAGAGTTTGGATCGTCCTTTCACTTTGTCCGTCTGTTTGTGGATGATATGCAGTACTTAGATTTAATCGAGTTCCCATAGCTTGCTGGAAACTTTTCCAGAAATGAGAAGTAAAACGACTATCCCTATCCGAAACAATGGAGAGTGGAACTCCATGTAAGGATACAATTTCATCTACCTACAATTTTGCCAACCTTTCCATACTAAAGGTTTCTTTCATTGGTAAAAAGTGAGCTGATTTGGTTAATCGATCCACAATTACCCAAATCGCATCATTACCTTTTCTGGTTTTGGGTAACTTAGTAACAAAATCCATTGTTATAAGTTCCCATTTCCATACCGGAATTTCTACTTGTTGTAGTAGACCTGAAGGTTTCTGATGTTCTGCCTTCACTTGTGAACAAGTGAGACATTTAGAAACATATCGCGCTATATCCTTTTTCATTCCTATCCACCAAAAGTTCTTTCTTAAATCTTGGTACATCTTATTGTTTCCTCGGTGCATAGTATACCTAGATTTATGAGCTTCTTCTAAAATCTTAGGTCTTAAGTCTCCCTGCTTAGGTACCCAAATTCTACTTTTGTGGAATCTCCAAACTCCATCTACTCCTTGTTCTAATTCCTTTATTCGTCCTTTCATTCCTTCAGCATCATCCTTGATTGCTGTAGTTTGAACATTCTTCAATTGTTCCATTAAATCTATTTGTAGATTTAATCTGAGAGCACGAACTCGTCGTTGTTTCTCATAATATTTACGACTTAAGGCATCTGCAACTACATTTTCCTTTCCTTCATGATACTGAATATCACAGTCGTAGTCACTTAGGATTTCCATCCATCTCCTTTGCCTCATGTTTAATTCTTTTTGCCCAAATATATATCTTAAACTTTTGTGGTCTGTGTAGACAGTAAATTTACTTCCGTAAAGATAATGTCTCCAAATCTTAAGGGCAAAAATTACGACTCCTAATTCTAAATCATGAGTCGTATAATTTTCTTCGTGCTTTTTCAATTGCCTTGAAGCATATGCAATCACCTTTTTGCGTTGCATAAGCACACATCCATATCCTAGTTTTGAAGCATCACAATATACTTCAAAATCTTCAGTTCCTTCTGGTAAGGCTAAGATTGGTGCATTTGTTAATTTCTGCTTTAATATTCTAAAGGCTTCTTCTTGCTTTGGACCCCATTCAAACTTAACCGCTTTACAGGTTAGCTTAGTTAATGGTACAACTATCTTTGAAAAATCTTTAATAAATCGTCTATAATAACCAGCTAAACCTATAAAACTTCTAATTTCCATTGCTGTTTGTGGAACCTTCCAATTGGTAATTGCTTCTATCTTAACAGGATCTACGTGAATACCTTCTTGATTCACCATATGTCCTAAGAATTGCACTTCTTGCAACCAAAATTCACACTTCGAGAATTTGGCATAAAGCTTTTCTTTTCTTAACAAAGTTAAGAGTGCATGAAGGTGTTCACAATGCTCTGTCTGCCTTTTGGAATAAATAAGTATATCGTCTATGAAAACAATTACAAATTTATCCAAATATGGTTTACAAATCTTATTCATCATGTCCATAAATGCAGCAGGTGCATTTGTTAACCCAAAGGGCATGACTGTAAACTCATAATGACCATACCTAGTTCTGAAAGCAGTTTTAGGTATGTCTTCTTCTTGTACCTTCAATTGATGATATCCGGAGCGTAAGTCGATCTTAGAAAAATATCTAGCTCCTTGAAGTTGATCGAAAAGATCATCAATCCTAGGTAATGGGTATCGATTCTTAATTGTAACCTTATTCAATTCTCTATAATCGATACACATTCTCATTGAACCATCTTTTTTCTTCACAAACAACACTGGCGCTCCCCAAGGGGATGAGCTAGGTTGTATGAATCCTTTACTTAGTAATTCATCTAATTGCTTTTTCAGTTCTAACATTTCTGTAGGTGCTAACCGATAAGGTGCCTTGGCTATCAGTGTAGTTCCTGGAATTAGATGAATCCTAAATTCTACTTCCCTATCTGGAGGTAATCCCGGTAAATCTTCTGGGAATATATCTGGATATTCTGAGACTACAGGAATTTCCTTAAGTTCTTTACCCTTAGTACTAATGATTACTGAAATCATATATACTATTCCTTGTTTTCGTTCATAATTAGCAACTTTCATTACTGATATGAACTTCATGGGCTTACGTGGTTTATCTCCTGTAATCCTAATTACTTCTCCAGTGGGTGATTGAATTTCAATGGAATTCTGATCACAAAATATTCGAGCATGGTTGGCTATTAACCAATCCATTCCCAATACAACATCAAATTCAACTAATTTCATCGGCAATAGTTTTGCAGAGAATTTATGTCCTAAAAGTTCTATATTTTCTTCCTGCAAAACTTTATCTATTTTAACTGAATTTCCGTCTGCCGTTTCAACTGTAAAAATCTGCCTAATATTGGTTAAAGGTAAATTAAGAGCTTGGCAGAATGAAGTATTTATAAAACTTTGGTTTGCACCATAGTCAAATAATACTTTGGCGTAAATTTTGTGAACTAAGAACGTACCCGCTATCACATCTGGGATGAGTTCGGCTTCTTGAGTGGTCAGCTGAAATGCCCTAGCATTCTTCTTAATAGTTCCGTCGGTTGCCTTAGTTTTGTTGTCTGCTGGTTTGCCCAATTTAGGACATTCTGTTTTATAATATCCATTTTCTCCACAGTTATAGCAAACTATTGTTTTCTTTCTGCAGTTTTCTTCACGATGTCCTACAACTTTGCAAAAATTGCAGGTTATATCACATCTTCCATAATGTTTCTTCTTGCATTTTTGGCAGAATGACGGAGTTGAGAATTGCCCAGTTCCTTTTCTTTTGAAATTACTACTGTTACCTGCACGAAATCCTTGAGTAATTTTCTGAGCCAATTCTTTCTTTCTATTTTCATCTTGGGTGCACACTAATTCATCGGTTAGGGTATTAGCTAATTCCACAGCATCGTCAATAGTGCGATGTCTCGCAGCTTTAACGATGTTGCGGATTTCACTAATCAGTCCCCAAATGTAGCGAGAAATGAGTACCGGTTCTGGCGAAGCCAGCGTTGGTACCACTCTAGCATATTCAAAGAATGTCGAAGTATAACCGCGACAATCTACACCCATCATCCGATGATTTAGAAACTTATTTGTCATCTGTTCCTTTTCATACTCGGGACATAATTTTCTTTCTACAAATCCCTTAAATTCTTCCCAAGTCATAGCATAAGCTATAATTCTTCCTTTTGATTGTAACACAGTGTTCCACCATTCGAGTGCTCCTTCCTTGAAGAGATTTGATGCGTACATGACCTGATCATCTTTAGCACATTTACTTATTGCAATTACTGCTTCGGTTTTCTCTAACCATCGCAGTGATGCAGTTGCTCCTTCATTGCCTGCAAATTCAGTGGGTTTACAAGCAAGAAATTCTTTGAAAGTGCAACCAGGTGTTGCGGCTTTCATTTTCTTAGGTAATGGAGCTTGATGTGGTTCTGCATTATGATTGACATTATCATTGCCTCCGTTTACACTATTACTGAAGTTATCTTCAGAAATACGTTTACTAGGAACAATTTGTTGCGGTTCGATTGGATTCTTTATAGCAGCAACGGATGCTGGAATAGCATTGGCTATCCCTTGAGCAACAATATTTTCGATATCTTGTCTAGTCATATATTGATCTCCTGGATGTTGCTCAGACTGATTAACCTCATTTACTGGTTCGTTACCAATGTTTGACATCTGATAATAAATTTTATGTAAATAATTAGTATAATTACAAATATCATAAAACAGTTTGCACATAATCACATTAACATGTATAATAAAAAATTATTGATTTCACAAGTTTCATTTCTATATATTATATTATGCCTCGTACACACGATTATCATACAACGTTTTATTGTTAAGTTATTATACATACTGGTTATTATGATTATTTATTCACACATATTCCTGCAAACTCTCATTATCTGGCCAGCTAATTTCTTAAAAACGACGCTCCCTTTCGTCATACTTCCAAGTAACTCTTTCTCCCACATCCCTAATCCGATTTCCTGCATCAATTAACTCTTCGCCCCAGAGGCGAAGTTCAGTCAGATTCTCCGGGCTCATAGTTGGGTATAGTGAAGGTTCTGGGTCAACTTATGGGAAAAATGTATCAGGGTTATTTAAAAGATTTTGGTATTGCCAATCAGTTGTCCACCATTCATCTAACTCTACTGGTAGTGGTTGAGGTTGGACAATAGGATCTGGAATAGCAGGTTCCAGATTGATTGGAATTGGAGCTTCTAGTGGGTAACTGAAAAGATCTTCTTCAGTAAATATAAGGTTTGGATTAGCTGGTTCAAGGTTTCCATCGGCAGATCCGATGAGGTCACTCATTACTAATTGATGATCTAAAACTTCCCAAGGAGTCATTTTCTGTTTTTGTCTAGAACTTTCTCCGACCTCTATTTCTGTTTGCTTAAAACTCTTCTCAGCTTCTATCTCTACTTGATTAACATTTTCCTCAATTTCTACCCCTTTTCCTTTGTCTTTTGGCTCTTCAGTTTTGGTAACCTTTCTTGTTACTGGCTTTTTCCTATGTACTCCAGCCCACGAATCTGTTTCTTTTCTTGGGTTTAGGTTTTGCCAGTGGTTTGGATTGAAATTCCATGGGTTCTTCTTTATCAGCGAAGTAACCAGTGAATTCCTTGGAAACTTCTATCTTAACGGGATAGAGGTTAAGATTTTCTAAACCTTCAGATATCTCATTCATGCTGTTTAGCATATATGCAAAATACATACCAAATGTTAAAATAACAAAATTTTATAGATAACCCATAAATTTTATTGCATACATAAAACAACTGACAAGTAAATTATACTACGATTTACTGTAACTTATTTATTTACTAAATAAGGTTTCTGAGAAATAAAAGTGCTAAAACTTTTGAGTATTTAGAGATTTGCATTTTCTGCTACTGTGGCTAGCATATAAAGATTTGCCCATTTCTCATCTAATTTGTCCTCCCAAGGTGATTTATTGATTAAATCCTGGGTTTCTTGTTTAACTTTTTTCTCTCGGTTTTTCCTTATTTCCTCCTGACTTTTCCTAATAATCAAACTTCTTTTATTAGGAGAAAGTGGTTCCTCGTAATGTGCCTTACAGACAAATATTCCTTCTTCAGGAATTACATAAGGTTTTGTTTGAGATGAACTTCGCTTCTCATTGGATGACCTATCTAGTTTAAGATAGATATTTGACAGCTTTTGTTTACCCATACTGTAATTAACAAATAATCAGTTAATAAAACACATAATCACATACTTGGCAATCAGTAAAATTAAGTATTTCTAAATACTTAATAGGCTTAAATCAGTGGCTCTGATACCACCTTATTTCTGTCACGGCCCCCGACCCGGTTTGACCCGTTTCAGGAGCCGCGGGACAGAAATCCCGTGGTATTTAATTAACAGCGGAAGTTTCTTCAGGATCTTTTTAAAACTAAAATATTTCCCGATTATTTTATTTCACAATTCGGGATAAAACCCGATAATTTACAATCTTGAGATTTCACCAGGAAATCTTTTATTTTACAAAACATGTTTCTTTATTTTTATTCTGAGCCACTTCCTTAAGCTGATAGTGCTTCACGGCACTTTTCCTGGATCACAACAGATCACCTGAAACATGTTTGAAAAAGGTTTTGTCAGCGGGAAATACTGAGTGAATCATTCTAATTTCTAAAACGACTCATTTGTTATAATTTACAGTATTAAGAGCGATTACAATGTTTCTGATATCAAACCAACTACCCACGGTATTTGTCACTCGACCGGATCTGTGACTATGGTCATATCCCCCATTGGCTGCCCCAATGGTGACGATTATCAAGTAATGTATACAAAACCCCACATACCGGCTGTAACTTGGTGATTACAAAGACTTAATCCCCGTAATTATAACTTTGAAAATAAACATGCTTTTATAAACAAATTTGATAAAAAGAGAGAATGACTCACATTGCTGATTTAACAGAGCTTTATTCTACTGATTAGCCGTGATAACCTAGTTTAAATAATCAGGCACACAAACTAGGTTAGTAACTTAATACAGCATTTACGATAACTCACGAGATTACAACCTTCACAACGAATGACAAAGTGCGATACTTAAACATCCATCGATTTAACGACGAATGACAAAGCATAAACCCTAATGTGGGCAGCACTTAAACATCCATTGGATAGTTTAATCGATCGGACATTGAATCGTAGCAGCGATCGAGTTATTACCCTGAATTGTGGCAGCACTTCGTGATCAGTGTGTGTTTTTGTAGTAAACAGCGTCTAAGTGATTGTACGTAACGAATTTTATCGTCGTAACATGCAAACAGTTCAAGTCCCAAACCCTGGTATTTATACTAGAAAATTGGTCCCCCCGCGTGTCGCGGAAGGTGTCGCGGATCCTGTCGCGACTCGCCTGGGGTGTCAACCTATCCTAGAGTAGCCTTGTCACTAGTATAGGCCTGCTGAGTCGATTTCGTGTTATTTCGAATTTTTGACAGCGTTTTCAGTAGATAACTCTAACTAGGGTTTACCCCCCTTAGTTTTAGGGGCCCTAATCCTGATTCCAATTGTTCTGAAAATTTTAGGGATTATACAGAATCACTTGGGTTTCTCAATTAGGGTTTCCTATTGGACAATTTGATTAAATAAATATGACTTTTGATGAGAGTTGTTACAGCATCGGCTACGACATTTGCTTTGCCTGGGTGGTAGCGAATCTCACAGTCATAGTCGTTGAGAAGTTCAACCCATCTGCGTTGGCGCATATTAAGTTCTTTCTGGTTTAGGATGTGTTGTAGGCTCTTATGGTCTGTGAAGACCGTACACTTGGTACCATAAAGGCAGTGTCGCCATATCTTTAATGCAAAAACAACTGCACCGAGCTCGAGATCGTGGGTTGTATAGTTCTTTTCGTGAACCTTGAGCTGTCGAGAAGCGTACGCGGTAACCTCGTCCCGTTGCATAAGAACACAACCAAGACCGAGGTTAGAGGCATCGCACAATAGACTACAAAGTCGTCGTTTCCATCGGGTAGCGCGAGTACAGGAGCGTTGCAAAGCAGACGCTCGAGGGTTTGAAAGGATTCCTCTTGTTCGGTTCCCCATACAAAAGTCTTGTCTTTATGCGTCAGAGAGGTAAGAGGAACAACGATTTTTGAGAAATCAGCAATAAATCGGCGATAATAACCAGCCAATCCGAGGAAAGAACGAACTTTGGACGGGGTTTTCGGCGTAATCCAACTCTTAACTGCTTCAATCTTCGAAGGATCGACATGAATACCTTGACTATTGACTATATGACCTAGAAATTGAACCTCCTCAAGCCAAAATTCGCACTTGGAGAACTTGGCGTAGAGGTGATTTCCTTGGAGTAGTTTGAGAACCAAACGAAGATGTTGCGCGTGTTCGGCTTTTGACTTTGAATAGATAAGGATATCATCGATAAACACGATGACAAAGCAGTCGAGAAAGGGTTTACACACGCGATTCATCAAATTCATAAAGACTGCGGGGGCGTTGGTAAGACCAAATGGCATAATGACAAATTCATAGTGGCTGTAGCGAGTTCGAAAAGAGGTTTTAGGGATATCTTCCTCCTGGATGCGTAATTGATGATAACCAGAGCGTAGATCGATCTTCGAAAAACACGTAGCGCCTTGTACTTGATCAAACAAATCATCGATTCGAGGTAAGGGATAGCGATTGTTGATAGTCAGCTTATTGAGTTCCCTATAATCGATGCACATTCGGAACGATCCATCCTTCTTTTAACAAAAAGGACAGGTGCGCCCCATGGAGATGTGCTAGGACGTATGAAGCCTTTATCAAGCAATTCATGGAGTTGGCTGGAGAGTTCACGCATTTCGGATGGAGCGGACGATAAGGCGCTTTAGCGACATGATTAGCTCCAGGAATGAGGTCAATACGAAAATCGATTTCACGACTTGGCGGTAGACCAGGTAATCGTCAGGAAAGATATTAGGAAAATCACGAACCACGAGCACCTTTTCCATTGTCTTCTCTTTCTTTTCCTTCTCCGCTACTATGATGTGTGCCAAGAAAGCCTTGTATTCCTTGCGGGGATACTTGCTTGCTTGGACGCACGACATGAGCTTCACCTCCTTCGAAGATACTTCGCCGTAGACACAGAGTTGATCACCGTTTGAAAAAGAAAAACGGATCATCTTTTCAAAACAAACAACTTCGGCACGATTTTCACGAAGAAAATCCATGCCTACTATGATGTCAAAACTACCAAGCTGCATCGGAATAAGGTCGATCGGGAAAACGTGGCTGTTGAGCTCAAGAGTACAATCACGTAGAACGGAACTAACAGTGACGGTTCTTCTAGTGGAATTTCTACGTCGAACGTCGTTGGGAGGTTAGTGCGTTTACGGTTTAGGAGCTTTTCGAATTCAAACGACACAAAACAGTTATCGGCTCCAGTATCAAATAAACACGAAGCATAAATACCGTTAACGAGAAACGTACCATTGACAACGTTGTTGTCAGCTTGGGCCTAGTGAGCGTTCATATTGAAAGCTCGTCCACGGGCTGCTTACTGCTGTGGCTGTTGCTGCTGCTGCTGTTGTTGTTGCTGTTGCTGCTGTTGCGGTGGTTGCTGCGGCTCTTGTTTCACCAGACGATTCGGGCAGACATTTGCGAAATGATTAGGGTCCCCACATGCAAAGCAGGCTCGTGCATGAGCAGCGGGGGCATGAGCTGCATGGTTTCCCTGGATAGCAAAAGGTTTAGATGGTGGTGCTGGAGCTTGAACGGCTTGAACATGTTGACGTGGGCCAGTGCGACAGTTCGCTGTAAAGTGTCCGTGTGACAACCCGCACTTTCAGGTAAACACCATTTCCTTACTCTGTCAAATCCCAGCTAAACTCAAAACACCCGTCCGTGTTATTTTCTTTCACGATTGGTGATCATGTTATATATATATATATATATATTAATAATAACAATTATAATGAAAATAACAACACTTGGGATAATTTTAGAGCAATTTGAATATTCTTAATAGTTGAGGGGTGCTAATGAAAATTAGGAATTTAAACAATTATATTTAATGATTAATTACCCAACCCATCGTCCCCCCCCCCACAAACCCTAAAACACAAACGTAAACGGCAGCCGAACGATCTTACACCGCCATCTTCTCCGACGCCTGTCGACGACGGAACAACCACCCAAGGCCACCGCAAACGGTAAGCGTACTTCGTATCCTCTTATTAAAGTTCCGTTGTCTCGGTTTCGTCTCGGTTTCGTTTCCACCCCGACGTAATGCGTTGCAAGAGTTAGTTTTGATACATGAAAGTGTTGTGAGTGTTCTGTGCATTAGCTATGGAATAACAGATTTTATATGAATTAGTTATACACAGCAAATTGGATAATACAAGAAATTGGGATGTGTATGTACGATATATATATATATAGGGGACCGCTAGAATGAGAACCACATCTAGTTATGAGAACCGCGAGAACCACACCGTACGGGGCGAGGTGGACCAATTTTTTTTTTCAAAAACGTAGATGCATGTATTATAAACACAATTGTAAAAAAAATTTTAAAAAATGCCGCGTGTGTAGTTTTGAGCACCACAAGTTTGTGGTTTACGAGTTCCGTAAAGTTTGTGGTGCTCAAAACTACACATACGACATTTTTTTTTTATTTTTTATTTTTACAAATGTGTTTATAATACATGCATCTACGTTTTTGAAAAAAAAATTTGGTACAACTCGCCCCGGATCAAGTAGTTCTCGCGGTTCTCATAACTAGAGGTGGTTCTCATTCTAGCGGTCCCCTATATATATATATATGTATATGTATATACATGCATCTACGTTTTTGAAAAAAAAAATTGGTACAACTCGCCCCGGATCAAGTAGTTCTCTCGGTTCTCATAACTAGAGGTGGTTCTCATTCTAGCGGTCCCCTATATATATATATATATGTATATATATATGTATATATATATGTAGGGTAAGGTTATTGTAAAAAAGACCAAAAATGTGAGAAAGGTAAGAAATAATCTCAGCCATTAGATCTAAATTAATAGAAAAGGGTAAACAAGTAATTTTATCATTAATTCAACTAATTAAAAACTTCCCATAACCGCCACCTTAATTATAAGAAGTATATAACACTATTCAGCAAGTATATAACACCATTCAGTAAGTATATAACACCATTCAGCAAGTATATAACACCATTCACTAAGTATATAACACCATTCAGCAAGTATATAACACCATTCAGTAAGTATATAACACAATTCAGCAAGTATATAACACAATTCAGCAAGTATATAACATCATTCAGCAAGTATATAACACCATTCAACATTCAGTAAGTATATAACACCATTCAGTAAGTATATAAACCATTCAGCAAGTATATAACACCATTCATTGACTAAACATCTGATCGAAACATTTTTTTTCTCTATATAAGTATAGCAATATGGTACTCATATTAAAGATAAAAAAACGCTCGTTATTATGGTGTAATTTTTTTTTAAAAAAAAGTTACTTATAAAAAGTTATTGACGTTTAAAAAAGACGAGGGGAAGTTACATGTGCATTACCTAATTTTAGTGGGTTTAAAAGACTATATTGCCCCCTAGATATTTCAAATCAGTCCAAATTAATGAAAATATTTTACAATTTGGTCCCTATTGATCTCAACCATTAGATCAAAAGATCTAATGACTGAGATTTTTTCTTACCCTTCTCACACTTTAAGACTTTTTTACAGGATCCTCTACCTATATATGTATATATATATATATATGTATATATATATATATATATATATGGTAAGGTTCATGCGAGAACCACCTTTATTGCGAGAACCGCGAGAACCAATGTGAACACAACCTAAAATAGCTAAAAAAACCTAACCCCCACCCCCCCCCCCAAAAAAAAAAAAACCTAACCCCCCAAGATAAATGCTAAAAACTAAAACCCCCAAAAAACCTAAAAAAACCTAACCCCCCCCCCCACCCCCAAACCTAAACCCCCTCCCCCACCCTCCCGCCCCCCCCCCCCCCAAAAAAAAAAACCTAAACACCCCCACCCCCAAAGCTAAAATGCTAAAAACTAAACCCCCAAAAAACCTTTAAAAAATCTAAAAAACACACAAATTTTTTTTAAAATATTTTTTAAGTTAAAATCGCTACTTTTAGTAGCCCAAAAAATTTATTTTTTATTTTTTTTGGCTACTAAAAGTAGCGTTGTTTTTATAAAAAATATTAAAAAAAAATTGTGTGTTTTTCTATCTATTTTTATGTATTTTTGGTTGTGTTAACATTGGTTCTCGCGATTCTCACAATAAAGGGTGGTTCCTAACGTATCTTTGTCCTATATATATATATATATATATAACAGATTAGGCAGTATGCATATATGATCATATCTATCAATATGTGTGAATTGTGATATAGGAAACTGTGATATACATGCTTTATGATACTTGAATAAGACTATATGAGTTTGTATGGAAGCTAGATTAGAAGAAGCTTTTTGTTTAAAGTGTGATGACTGTTATGGCGAAACTATATGAACAAGCTTGATCGGACGGGTTATACATGAAGGAAACACTTGAACCACTAATGTTACGGATATTATCGTATGGGATTTAATTATAGGTGTTATACGGTATGAACGAGAAACTGTTTCTTTACGGCTTATACGTGCGAGTATACGTAGTTCGTGTAGTGTGTTTATGTACGAAACATGTTCATGACCGTGAGTTGGAACTAGGAGTAGGATGATGATTTTATGTGTGTGCCGGTACGCGAGCCGAAGATGCCTGGTGTATAACAAGAACTGTTACATGTTGACGGGGTGTGAAATTGGATTTGCGGGTCATATATGATCGGGTTCGGGTTGTGGGATCACATGAACACATGTATAAACACAGTAGGCATGTATATGTAGGGAGTAATTCCATAGACTCAAACATATTTAAGACTAAGTTATTTGATGTTTACGTGACTAAATGTGTGGGATAAGTATTGTGAATAGTCTGCATGTATGATAAATGTGGGGGAGGGGCCGCGCATAACCAGTCCAATGATGGGTCGATCTTATTGGTATGGGCAATTGTATTGATAAGCAAATAAGTGAAGCTTATATGTGAATGATTTGTGTGAATGACATACCAACTGTTATGAGACATCATGATAGCAAGGGGGTCATTATGTTGCATGAACAATTATTATAGCGTGCATAAAATTAAGCGTGCGCTATTTGTGTAATATGTAGAAAGAATACTTGATTAAGTGTTTACGAAACTAATCGTTGTCGGTAACTACGATAGGGTTTGGTAGACCAACATGGAATACGTAATTTAATCTACCGAGCAAATCTAAGGTGAGTTCATTCCTCTTGAGCATGCGTCCTGGTGGTTGGGACAATCATTGGGTATCCCTGAGAGGGATAGGTTTTGGGGTAAATCAATTGGGTATTCCTGAGAGGAATACGTCTTGTGGGTAAAATCTGGAATATTGGATAATACATTCATCCTATCACCTTTAAGTCCCATCTTGTTTGTTACCTGAGAGGTAACGGGGTATTAGTTGGTAGCGCTATCTAGGTTTGGCACCCTCACTCCGTACCTGAGAGGACGGGTGTGAACTAGTGACCCAGTCATGCCCAATGCTTTGATAGGAACATTGGGGAAATGGCAAAATAAATCTGGAGCCGTCTTGTATTCGAGGTATTATCGATATTGTAATCAATGAACGGAACTAAACACTTGGTAACTAACGTTTTTGTAAAACTATGAACTCACCAGCGTTGTCTGATACACTTGTGTGCATGCTCGCAGGTTATAGATTATGTGGATCGTGGAACTTACTGTCTGGGATGCTAGAGTGGTCATGGGTCTTAAAGCATGGGATCGCGAGACAAGTCTAATGGTTTTTGTTCATACGGTTTATGTAACACTTAACAAATGATTTATGCTTCCGCTGAATACGATGAGTTATGCTTTATGTAATGTAATACTTTACCTTAATAAATGAAAGTTTTTACTTAAATCTTGTATGAGTCTAATGTGATTGGTGGCTAGATCCTGGTAAGTCACACGACTCGCGGAGGTTCCCTGTAGGATCGGGGATTCAATCAAACGAGTCGTTCAGAAGAGTTCTCGATCAATACAAAAAGGCGGAATCAGATGTATTGATGTTATATCAGCTAGATTCACACTTAGAATCACTTTAACTGTCGATTGTATTGATTTGATAGTGTTTACAAATCGTTTGACACTTCGGCAGCACTTCGTCTCCGAAATCACAAAGTTACAAATGAAGATCCAAGACCACCCATTTATCGGAATGCCAGACCCCACGAACCATTTCATGCTTTCTGGCCAGACCCCATGAACTTGTTGGGTCGCACGAACTGGCCAGGTCGCATGAACCTGCCAGGTCGCATGAACTTGGTCACCTCGTGTGAGGTGGCTGGTTCAGGCCTGTTTCTCGTTTCTCTCGTACAACGTGTCCTGGTCTATCTATTCTATTACATGCCTCGATACAAGACGAAGTCAATAGACATATGCACTAACAAACTCCCCCTTGGATGTTGACGAGTCTTCAGTGTATTGAGTCTTCAGTCTTGATCGGTCTTCTTGCTCTTTCCAAAGTATCTTTCTCTATAAGCATCATTCAATCTCTCTCTTACTCTTCCAGAATCTCAATCTGACTCTCCAAATATTCTTGACCAGATCTCTTGATTCCTTAAGCTTTCACAAGTTCAGCAACGTCTCCTGGCTCTCCGTAGCAACAGGATCAGGAACCTGGTAACCTGCACAATTCTCTACCCAAAAGTAAATTTCACAATTTTTAAAATTTAACAAATTTAGAAACCACTTGTAGATATTATCCAACTCCAACAATAGTTATATCAAGTTCAAATTAATGACCTTGATTAAAACATTAAAGTCAGCCTCAAAACATCACTTGTAAGATTATTTTAAAACATTTCTCAAATTATCTCAAACTCTAACTTCATTTTTCATTTCAAACACACTCTCCCAACCCACTGTCGTTCATCATGTTTAGCACTCGGAATTTTGAAAATCAGCTTTTCAACATCAGTTGTCGAAAATAAGATGAAATAAAATCTTTTTGATTTTTCAAAATTTTAAGCTAAAACATACTGAAAATCTTTTTGGATTTTGGGAAATAAACTATATACAGACAACTTTTTGTGAGTTTGTGTAAGAGGATCATATCAGTTTATGACAAATCACTAGTACAGTTGAGCTTTAACCACTTTAAGATCTAAACAATTCACTTAGATTGTCAGTATACTGATCCACTTAAATTTTCACACAAAGTTCAATTGATTCGAGATACGAGATTAGTGTTTTAATGGACTTAAACTTATTCGCGTGTCCCACCTCAGAATATACTCCCGTATCCAGACTCCTATATTCAGTCTTATAGGTGAATGTACACTAATAATATCTGTAAATGGGTAATGCGAGGCCATGAGAGCTCAGGCTAGAACTTCCGTTGAATCAGAGAGATGATGGCTCGACTTAAGGTGTGTCCCGTTTGGGGATCTTTTCTTCAACAACACATGATTAACATTTTTCAATGTTTCATCATTTTTTATGCTGAGGTTGGGCTTTATGATTAAAGCAGTGCAGAGTATTATACGAGGACTAGGCTATTGCTCCCGCAAAATCAGAAGTCCCGGTATAATACCCCAGATATCATCACGCACAAAGTCCTAGTATGTCAGAAATAGAAAGCCCTTCAAACAAGATTTCAGGGGTTACCTATATATCCGAGAGATGTTCCCCACGTGATAAGTAAGCTTTTGATATTTAGGTTTATATCTCGAAAACAATCTACTAAGAGTATATAAACCTACTAGCATATCATCAGTGAGACCGTTTATCACATTTTAACTTTCCAATTCTTAAGCATACTGTGATTGTCTACTGATGTACTATCACTTCCTCTTTTTCACAACAAAACTCATTTTGATTTTTTGATGTTTTTGAATTTTTTATTTTATAATGTTTTTTGATTTTTCAAATTTTCAAAATTTCTAAAATTTTTTACTCCCCCTAAAATCAAAAATATGTTTCAATTTTTGATTTTTCGGGAAAATTTGAAAATAAAAGCAATAAACTGTACAAATAAAATGACAAACTGATGTGAATTGCGTCAATTATCCATTCACTTGGCTTAAACAATCAGAACTCCCCCTGACAACAAACTATTTTCCCATTATGATTTCAAAACACTTAAGTTTGTTTTAATCAAAACGGTTTTTCCGGAAAATTAGTTTTGTTTGTCATTTCAGAAACATGGGGTTTCATCACATTGTTCTTTCAACCACTTGTAAAAACTATCACTTGTAGGTTTTTCATAGAAACATTTTTCAAGAATGATGCCGATTCATGCTCCACGATTACCAACTTGGGAGCTTCGGCAAGTCAGGATTTTTTAAGCAGAGAATACAGACACCCAAGCCTGACCAGCTTTGGGTGCATCCGAGTTATTTTCACTCGGTGTGTAAGTTCTCCTCTTTGATTTATAAAATTCTTTTACCCCTTTTGCCCTACCATCGACCATTTTTCAAAAAATATGTTTTTACTTTCCCATTGAAAGCCTTTTCGACACCGAATTCTTTCTTTTCATAATAGAATTGATTCGAAATTTCCACTTTTCCAACTTTTTGTTGTAAATTTTCCGTCCGCAATGGTGGAAAGTTTGCGTCATCCATTGGCGGAACTGAATTTTCTCTTTTTAGTTCAACTGGTGGCTCATCTGTCTTTGACGAGTCAGATTCATCACCAGAAAGTGGCTCCTTTGCTTCCGAAGAAAAAAACTCGTCGCTAGAAAGTGCCTCTGATTTCTTAACAACCCACTTGTAGTTGTTCAGATTCACTCTTCTTTTGTAGAAACGTGTTGAACTCTCACCAACCTCAAATTTTGAATTTTTGAACACTTTAAATTGTTCGGTTGGTGGTTCATTATCAACCAACTTTTCTTTCAAGTTTTCAGAGACTCCCTGTTTTGTTTGGGTTGCCTTTGGACAGTTCCATGCAATGTGCCCAACTTTTTTACATTGATAACAGGTTCTCATTTCCTTCTTCTAAGCAACATCATTCTTCATTCCCTCTTGCTTCTTAGCAGGGAATTCTTTGTTCGTCTGTTTTCTGAACAAATTCTCTTTTTCTTCTTCAGAATATGTTCCTGATACAAAAACAACTTTCGATTTAAAATCTTTAACATATTTTTCATTTTCATTTGGAATAAAACCTAATCCTTTCTTTTTGAAATTATTTTTGTGATTTGGACCAAAACCTTTTTTCTTGTTTAACCTTTGTTGAACTCTTGAAGTGTATTGTTTAGGTTTTTCAGAAAGATTTTTATCTTTTATTTCAGAAATATTAATTTCTGTTAATTTAAAAACCTTTTTAATTTGTTCAGTTTGTACACTTCTTATTGGAAATTCTTCATCAAAATAGAATTTGTCGGAGTCATTCAAAGTATATGCTACTTTGAATGTTTCGTCATTCAAATTATTTTTTGATATCAGAAAATCTTTATTGTAAACCCTTTTGCCCTTTTCAACAGTTGGACTTGAAGTGTCAGACTTTGAATTTGACTCTGACTCCTCGGTTTCATCTTTATCTAACACATGATCCACCACTTTCTTAATCAACTCAGATTGTTGATCAGTGTCAGATGCAGTGAATATGATGTCAATATTATCTGGCAATCCATCTGAAGGTTCAGATTCCCACTTTAAATTGGTTGCCTTTTTTACTCTTTCTGAATTAGAATTTCGTGGAGAATATCCTTCTTCAAGCGGAGGTGGACACTTTGTATAATTGGTACTATGTTTCTTACCAGTATTCTTTACTTCAGATTTCTTCTCTTCAAATGCTTCCATGCCTTCTACTGTAGGGTAAATCCTGTCAATCACGTAAGAAGCACATGAATAACTTTTCAATAACCTGTTTACCCTCTCAGTTTCTATCCTTAGAGTTTCCAATTTTTGTTCAAGTTCAGCATATTTCTTAATGTACTGATTGATGATTTTCTCCTTCGTCATGAACGCTCCATTGAGTGTCTTCATAGCTATCTCTTATTCATTGCTTGACTTACTATATTGATTCATAGCTTTGTTTAAAACATCATAAGATTCTTTCAGTCTGTTCATGTTATGAATCAATTTGTTGTTGTGCCTTTTCACAGTATCACAATTTACACACTTCTCAGGTATCTTTTCAGTATCTGCTTCCTTCTCAACCTTAATAGCTGGAATTTCTTTAACCTGCTTCTTTACTACTCGAACATTTTCCTCAGGTTTGACCTTTTCTTCAATAGTTGCTGCCTTATGATTCTTCTTTTTCGCAGCTTGTCTTTCTTTGATCTCTTCCTTTTACCTGCAAAATACAAATTATACCTAACAGGTGAAAGTTCTCTTTTTATAATATTCAAGTTTTCGAATTTCTTCACTTTCATTATCACTCTCTTCATCTGATGAGTGATCAAAGATTGGTGCTTTTTATGAAGCCTCTTTTGTTGAAACTGGTTCTTCTTCTTTCTTTTTAGGACTGAATTGCTGAGATTCGTAATAAGCATACACTATTTCATCTTCAGCAGTTGAATCTTAAAAAATTTGAGCAAAAAATTCTTTAGAATCTGAAGTTCTGTTAGGATCATAATGATCCCAATTAAAACCTTCTGGAATTCTTTCATCTTCTTGATGAACTAGATAAGCTTTCGTTGATGGCTCTTCGATCGGATCCTTCCTAGCATGTGAAGTTTATGGCGATTGTTGTTGATGCGGCTGTAGAGTAATTTGATGATAAATCGCTTTTCGATGATAATCATTGTTGCCGAATGGATTTTGAGCTCCACTTGCTTCGCGATTTGTGCATTCTCGCTTAAAGTGCCCATTCTCCCTGCAACGAAAACAAGTAACTTTAGATTTATCAAAACCTAAAGGTGAAGTTCCAGCATCACGGAAATCATCCCTTCCAGTGATCTGTTTAAACTTCTCAGCTCTTCTCAACACACTAGCCATACACCACTTTATATCCATTCGTTCCATTTCTTCAGCATCAATCTGATCATAATCCTCTTTGGTCAACATTGGATTACCAATCCTTCCAGCTACCAAACTTTCATAAGACTCTAATACAGTCACCAATAAAGACATATGACCTTTGGCAACCTCTTCCGAGAAATTCTGACCATTCTGAAGATGTAATGCAATGTTGCATTGTAGTACTTGGCCGTTATTGTTGTATGAGCTTTGCGGTTTAGAATTGGTTGCTGAAAAATTTGGATCAAATGATGGATATGAAGAGAATCCATTATTGTTGTTTGATCCTTGAGATGACCCTCCAGAAGAACTGTTTGTGTTAAATGCAGTTTCGATCTTTGGTGCAATGTTGGTCTTATCAATCGTACTTCCTTTGTAGTACAAACCAGTGTCCTTTTCACCATTAGAATTCTTCATTTTCGCCATCTTCCGTTGTTCCATCTCTTGAACTTCGAGTTTTTCAATAAACTTGCTCAGCGATAGATTTGCAAATTCACCATTATTCTTCAAAATCATAAGATACGTGCCCCAAACATCTTGTGGCAACGCATCGGCCAACTTTTCCACCCATTCTTCTCTATCTTTCCTGATATCCAATCGCTTCATGTTAACCACCAAATTGCAATATCTTTCTATAATCATTTTGGTGTTTTCAGTTTTCAATCCATGAAATAGATCAAATTCTTTCTTCAAAAGAGATTTTTTGTTCTTGATTATGTCTAAACTTCCAACAAACTTCGTTTTTAGTGCTTTCCACATTAAGTGTGCACTTCCGTTGTATTGCAATAAGATCAAGATGTCTTCCTTAATGGCTTGTTGCAATATACTGATCATCATATTTTCACTTTTGTATTTCTTTTTCTCTTTATCATCTAAATCTTTAATAGCAACAATCTCTCCGTATTCATTAATCGGTCTAACATATCGTTCTTCAACACATTCCCACAACTCTAAGTGATTTGCTTGAACCCAATTTTTGAAACGTTCATCCCATCCACTATACTACTCGATATTCATGAGCTTAGGCAGTTTTTGCATGGTGCCCATTTCATTCTCTAAGTTCACGTTCTGAGCCATAGTGATCGGGGTAGCAAATGCGTTGTAAAATTCAGAATCCATGTTTCGGTTTTAAAAATTCACAATGACAGAATTTCAAACGATCTGAAATACTTTCAAACGAACTGAAATACTTTTAAACGACCTGAAATACTTTTAAACGAACTGAAATACTTTCAAACGACCTGAAATATTTCAAACTATCTGAAATTCAATCCGTGCGAGCTAGGTATAACTTCAAACGACCTGATCACCTTCAATCGACCTGGACCTAGTTTCACACGACCTGAAGACCTATTTCAAACGACCTGGTGAGATTTCAAGCGACCTGGTGAGATTTCAAGCGACCTGGATCAAACCGTGCGAGTTGGTAATAAAACCAAACGACCTGGTCACTCTTCAAATGATCTGAAACACTTTGTGCGACTTGGATGAAATTTCAAACTGTCTGACTTGGAGACACTTTCAATAATGAATTCACATGCAAACATTTATGGCTTTCACATTCAGTTAAACAATGGCCGACAAATTTGATTTTAAGCAAAATCTAATTGGACCACTAATATGAATTCAGTCAAAGCACATGACCATTCCACTAATACTTACCTGATTGGACCAAGATAATGAATTCTATCTTTTATAGTGCATCACGTGACATAGGCTGAGAAATGTTGACAGACACTTTGACATTAATGAAATGAAACAAGTATGTCGATGAATCAAACTACCGTTCGATAGACACTTTCAAACGAGCGGAAAACCTTTCTCATAACTTGAAATCAGGTCGTGCGACCTGAAGCCCAATTTCAAACGACCTGGAATCTTTTTACACGATCTGGGTGTTTCTCAAACGGTTTGGACAGATTTCAAACGACCTGAATATTTTTCGAACAATCTGAAGAGTTTTTCAAGCGATTTGGTTCAATAGTTCATCATTTTGTCAATTTTTATCAAGTTTTAGGTTGAATTTGGTTCTGATTTTTCACAGATTGATTAAAACTAAGTTTTACGTGTTATATCACAAAATCAGGTCATATTAACCACGAATTCATGGTTATTTTTGAGAAAAAATGTGTAGAAAATGAGTAGAAAGAAGTTGTTGTTGAAGAAATCAAGCTGAAATGTTAAGAACTCTTCCTCCTGAGCTCTGATACCACTTGTAGGATCGGGGATTCGATCAAGCGATTCGTTCAGAAGAGTTCTCGATCAATACGAAAGGCAGAATCGGACGTATTAATGTTATATCAGCTAGATTTACACTTAGAATCACTTTAACTGTCGATTGTATTGATTTGATAGTGTTTACAGATCGTTCGACACTTCGGCAGCACTTCGTCTCCGGAATCACAAAGTTACAAATGAAGATCCAAGACCACCTATTTATAGGAATGCCAGACCCCACGAACCATTTCATGCTTTCTGGCCAGACCCCATGAACTTGCCAGGTCGCACGAACTGGCCAGGTCGCATGAACCTGCCAGGTCGCATGAACTTGGTCACCTCGTGTGAGGTGGCTGGTTCAGGCTTGTTTCCCGTTTCTCTCGTACAACGTGTCCTGGTCTATCTATTCTATTACATGCCTCGATACAAGACGAAGTCAACAGACATATGCACTAACATTCCCGCATGTGTTATTTTGGGGGTGTGACAGTTTGGTATCAGAGCCACTGGTTATAGTGAACTTGGTTTTAAAACGTTGTGTAAAACCAGACTATAACCGAACAGTTCTGAATACGTGAATACGACCATGACACTCAGCTCCAGATTGCAAGGTTCGTCTTTCTCACTTGTTGCATACATTACATGACTAGTACACATTTGTTTATGACGTAACATACGAACACACACTCGTCACTATAGCATGATGGCATGGATTGCTTGCTTACTTTATGATGCGTAGATAGTATGCCATAGTCCTTGGATTTTTGGTGATCTTATTTCTTTGACAACCTCCGTTGATATCTGGGTTTGAAGAACCATTTGACACGAGTTAGGAGGAACTGAGATGAGCATGCAAATCACAATATTATTATGGGTGCACACATAATAATAATGTGGGCTGCATGTGAGTCCTAGGGAGGCCTAACAAGTGAAAAAGGGTTCTGTTCTGTTATTTAATCAGTGAGAAACGTAACCAAATCTATAGGAGTCCAAGAAATGATTGCCTCCTACTTGAACGTGATCTTTTCACTCCTCTCTGAATCCTTACGAATCACGAAGCCATCGTGTATTACTTGAACACCCATCTGAACGCCTAGCGAACTGTGTAGAATGTTAGGTGCTAGTACGAATGTCCCTGAGTTGGATGTCGCAGCGTCGAATGATTCGTCGAATGATTCGTCGATACCATTCTCACTTCTCTTCGTTTGCTGGAACTCAATGTATTGACGTCTTAGATCCCGAAGTGCGATCACTTCTGCAACATTCTCGTAACATACCACGTATTACTCAATTAACTTGCTAGATCGATGGACAAGAGGATGAGCGTAGTATCCCACCTACCTCAGTATTAGAACAGCCTTGGTACCAGCAACGAACACCAGCAAATTGACTTCAATCGAATCCTTAACCCTAGCCAGCGACTTATGGGAATCAACTCCTACAAATCAATCGGGACATAAAAGATGACAATTGACTATAGAGTGGAATGTGTAACTTCCCACGCAGTGAGTAGTGCCTTAGTACGTGACACGAAACGTGAAAGATGTACCCTGTTGGTGAAAGGTCGCAGGACCCCGTTACAAGCAGCGACATTAGGGGCAACAGTCACGGCGACGTCGAGGCACTCGTAATCGTAGCCTACAATATGAAAACGAAGGTGACTCCGACAAGGATTGACTGTTGTTAAGTCAAAATGTCAACAACCAAAGGAACAATGATAGTAATTGGAAATCCATGTGATCGTAATAGCAACACTAGAAATGATGCTCATGGAAGAGCATTTAGGATCGGTGTGGACGACGCCAGGAATATAGCAACATGGTGGCCTGCGCGTTCTTGGTAACTGATAGCTTCGTCTATGTTTTATTTAATGCTGATGCTTCTGGAAACCAAACCTGTTGTGGAACCGACTTATGGCAAGTCAATGGAAACCTCCTATGTTCGTTGGGATGCAAACTCGACCTTGTGGGACAAGTGTTCAACATCTACCCTTGATAGTTTTGTTGTAGTAGTTAGTGTGGATTGGTTGTCCAGATAACACGTGGATATACCTTGTGAGGAATCGTCGTCTGTCCTAAAGCATCAGTGTGGTGTAAAGATTAGTATCATTTCAGCAATGAAATCCAGGAGCATCTACGGAGGGACTACCCCGCTATGTTGGCAACCGTTACTAATGTTTGGCCTAAGGAAAGAGGATCGAGGATCCACCAGTTATTCGTGATTCCACTCAGCGTGCTACTTGAGGAACTTTCAGGTTTACCTCCACAACTGATTAGGTAGAGTCTCAAATTGATCTCACGACCAGAGGCAGCTTTGATTACTTGTACTCCTTATCGTCTGGCGCCTAGAAAGTTGCAAGAACTGTCCAGTCAACTTCAGGAAACTACAAGATGGAAGTTTTATAGATCCAACTCCTCGTTTTGGAGGAAACGCGCTCTATTACGGAAACGAAGGACGAGTACTTTCGTACGTATACAGACTACCACAAGGTGGCTATCATAGACCGTCACCCCCTGTCTCGCACCGACAACCTGCTTGACCCGTTGCAATAATCAAGAATCTATCCGGAAACTGACTTAAGACCGGACTGTCATCTGATGGAAGAACATGGGGGAGGATGATTCCTAACACGACATTACAGATCCAGTATGGCCACTACGATTTTCTGTTCAGGTTATTTAAGATATCCAACACACCAACAGCTTTATGGATCGCATGAATCAACCGTGTTTATTGATGATGTTTAGAATCGCTACCAAGGGAAAGGAACACCATGAACGGCTCCTGTATTTTGTCCTAGAGCTCTTAGGGGAGGAGTAAATCCATGCGAAGTCTACCTAAGGGTGACTTTAGAATTTGGGAGGCATACTTTCTTGGTCACGTAGTCAACGAAGTGGGGATACATGCAGATCTCGCTAAAGATCCATTCCATTAGATAGTGATTGGCACCAAATAGTCCATCGGGGATACAGTAACTTCTTGATCCAGCTAGATACTATCGTAGATTCATCACAGGATTTTCGGGGATTTCGCAGCTTTAATCTCTTTAGCACAGCAGGGTGCTGTGTATTCATGGGAGACAAACAAGAGAACGTCTTTTCAGCTTTTGAAACCCAACACTACAATGCACTGAGCATCGCCTTTACCCGAGGGTACGGGTGATCTAGTGGTATATCATGACGACTCGAAGCAGAGACCCAGTTACATGCCAATGCGGCACGAGAAGGTGACGGTTTACGTAGTGGAGTTACAGGAAGAATTGCGCGAGTCATAACCTGCGGTGGAAGCCATGGTCCTTGGAATTAAGACGGAGGCATTACTTGGACGGTACCAATTGCACCATTAAGACCGATCACTAGGGCCTCCCGTGTACCTTTGTTTTGAGAGAGCTAATTATGTGATGGCATCGCTGGATGAAACTCTCGAGCGAATACGAATATGGAACCTAAACGCGTATGAGCTTGCAACTCACCATCGACTCTAGCCTACCCGATCAGGTTCGCCCTGTTTACATTGAAGCACTGAAGGAAGAGAATTTTCAAGTTGAGTCCATGCGGGGCATGGAGGAGCAACTTTTGGCAAGTTGGACGATATTCGCTACTTCATGGAACGAATATGGATCCCACCATATGGCAACCGTTGGGAACTTGTGATGAGCAAAGCACACCAGCCTCGTTATTCTAGTCGTATGGATTTTGATAGTAGATACTAGGATCTATAAACCTGGTACTAGCAACCGGGCGTGAAGGTCCATATAGCAACGTATGTGAACGATGTTTGACTGGTGCGAAAGTCAAGGTGGAATATCAAGAACCTTCTGGTTTGTGTCAACAACCAGAAACACCCATTTGGTAATGAGAACAGACTGTCACGGATTTTGTCACTGGACTACCTAAAACCCAGAACAGAAACAATATCACCTGGGTGATCGTTAATTGTCTCATGTAATCAGTACACTCTCTTGCAATCAAGGAAACTGACGAGTCTCCACAAGCTTGTGAATATTCCTCTGGGAGAGGCGGCTTTTTAGGCACGAGGTGCTAACTCCTGTTATCTCTGATTTTGGATCTATACCTGATTTATGGCAGGCATTACACAACACCCTTGGCTCATGTCTAGACACGAGCATTACATATCACCGTAGGACAAACAGTTAGAGTAAATGAACCACCCTGACACTTGAAGACATGTTGCGAGCATGTGTGTGATGGACTTAGTAAAAATTGGAAGGACACCTGCCTTTGGTTGAGTTTTACTGCAACAGTTACCATTCTAGTATTCAGACAACTCTGTTTGAGGCATTGTATGGACAGTAACACTAATCTCCTTGTTGGATTAAGGTGGGTGACAACCTAATCACAGGTCCAGGACTTGTACTCGAAACTCTAGGGAAGATTGCTTGGATCGGAAATCGTTGGCGGCAACGCGTGACCGCCAGGAAAGTTGATAAGCTTAGGAAACACTAGGAGTTCGCTGTAGGCGATCGTATCATGTTGAAAGTCTCACCCTGGGAGGGTGTGGTACGCTGGGAAGCGTGGCAAGCTTAATTTATGTTATGTTGAGTCATTAAGAATTCTGGAAAGAATCGGTCATGTGGCCTACAAACTCGAGTTACCCGACGAATTGGGTAACGTACACAATGCCATTTATGTCTTGAATCTAAGGCAGTGTTTGACCGACGAAACGCTTGTGATACCCTTATTAGAGTCTGAGGTTAATGATAAGTTGCAGTTGTTGAGGAATCTACTGGAATCATGGACCAGGACGTTAAGGTTCGTTAACACAGTCGAATTCCAATCGTGAGTGTTCGTTGGAACACAAGACGTGGACCGGGGTCCACGTGGGAACACAAAGATCAGATGAAGCTCAAGTATCCGCAACTGTTCGAAATGGCGAAACCAAATTCTGATGAGACTGGTGAATTTCGGGACGAAATTCCCTTTCAACTTGGGGATGATGTGGCACCTGATGAAAATCCGCAGTCATCTTGATTTATCACTTCACTCATCAGGGATTGCTTATTAAATTTCGGGATGAAATTTCTTTCAAGTTGGGGATGATGTGACAACCCGCACTTTCAGGTAAACACCATTTCCTTAATCTGTCTAATCCCAGCTAAACTCAAAACACACGTCCGCATTATTTTCTTTCACGATTGGCGATCATGTTATATATATATATATATATATATTAATAATAACAATTATAATGAAAATAACAACACTTGGGATAATTTTAGAGCAATTTGAATATTCTTAATAGTTGAGGGGTGCTAATGAAAATTAGGAATTTAAACAATTATATTTAATGATTAATTACCCAACCCATCGTCCCCCCACACAAACCCTAAAACACAAACGTAAACGGCAGCCAAACGATCTTACACCGCCATCTTCTCCGACGCCTGTCGACGACGGAACAACCACCCAAGGCCACCGCAAACGGTAAGCGTACTTCGTATCCTCTTATTAAAGTTCCATTGTCTCGGTTTCGTCTCGGTTTCGTTTCCACCCCGACGTAATGCGTTGCAAGAGTTAGTTTTGTTACATGAAAGTGTTGTGTACATTAGATATGGAATAACAAATTTTATATGAATTAGTTATACGCAGCAAATCGGATAATACAAGAAACTGTGATGTGTATGTACGATCATATACATATACAGTATATATATGTATATATACATATGTATGTATATATATATATATATGTATATATACATATGTATATATATATATATGTAAAACAGATTAGGCAGTATGCATATATGATCATATCTATCAAGATGTGTGAATTGTGATATAGGAAACTGTGATATACATGCTTTATGATACTTGAATAAGACTATATGAGTTTGTATAGAAGCTAGATTAGAAGAAGCTTTTTGTTTAAAGTGTGATGACTGTTATGGAGAAACTATATGAACAAGCTTGATCGGACGGGTTATACATGAAGGAAACACTTGAACCACTAATGTTACGGATATTATCGTATGGGATATAATTATAGGTGTTATACCGTATGAACGAGAAACTGTTTCTTTACGGCTTATACGTGCGAGTATACGTAGTTCGTATAGTGTGTTTATGTATGAAACATGTTCATAACCGTGAGTTGGAACTAGGAATAGGATGATGATTTTATGTGTGTGCCGGTACGCGAGCCGATGATGCCTGGTGTATAACAAGAACTGTTACATGTTGACGGGGTGCGAAATTGGATATGCGGGTCAGATATGATCGGGTTTGGGTTGTGGGATCACATGAACTTATGTGTGTGTGTGTGTGTGTAATGTGTTCACATCGATAGGCATGGGGTGATTAACAAACACATGTATAAACACAGTAGGTATGTATATGTAGGGAGTAATTCCATAGACTCAAACATATTTAAGACTAAGTTATTTGATGTTTGTGTGACTAAATGTGTGGGATAAGTATTGTGAGTAGTCTGCATGCATGATAAATGTGGGGGAGGGGCCGCGCATAACCAGTCCAATGATATGTCGATCTTATTTGGTATGGGCAATTGTATTGATAAGCAAATAAGTGAAGCTTGTATGTGAATGACTTGTGTGAATGGCATACCAACTGTTATGCGACATCATGATAGCAAGGGGGTCATTATGTTGCAAGAACAATTATTATAGCATGCATGAAATTAAGCGTGTGCTATTTGTGTAATATGTATAAAGAATACTTGATTAAGTGTTTACGAAACTAATCGTTGTCGGTAACTACGATAGGGTTTGGTAGACCAACTTGGAACACGTAATTTAATCTACCGAGCAAATCTAAGGTGAGTTCATTCCTCTTGAGCATGCGTCCCGGTGGTTGGGACAGTCATTGGGTATCCCTGAGAGGGATAGGTTTTTAGGTAAATCAATTGGGTATTCTTGAGAGGAATACGTCTTGTGGGTAAAATCTGGAATGTTGGATAATACACTCATCCTATCACCTTTAAGTCCCATCTTGTTTGTTACCTGAGAGGTAACGGGGTATTAGTTGGTAGAGCTATCTAGGTTTGGCACCCTCACCCTGTACCTGAGAGGACGGGTGTGAACTAATGACCCAGTCATGCCCAATGCTTTGATAGGAACATTGGGGAAAGGGCAAAATAAATATGGAGCCGTCTTGTATTCGAGGTATTATCGACATTGTAATCAATGAATGGAACTAAACACTTGGTAACTAACGTTTTTGTAAAACTATGGACTCACCAGCGTTTTCTGATACACTTGTGTGCATGCTCGTAGGTTATAGATTATGTGGATCGTGGAACTTGTTGTCTGGGATGCTGGAGTGGTCATGGGTCGTAAAGCATGGGATTGCGAGACAAGTCTAATGGTTTTTGTTCATACGGTTTATGTAACACTTAACAAATGATTTATGCTTCCGCTGAATACGATGAGTTATGCTTTATGTAATGTAATACTTTACCTTAATAAATGAAAGTTTTTACTTAAATCTTGTATGAGTTCAATGTGATTGGTGGCTAGATCCTGGTACGTCACACGCCTCGCGGAGGTTCCCGCATGTGGTATTTTGGGGGTGTGACAGTCCATAGATGTTGTAGTGGACACAAAAGCGGCAAGCTATCCCAGCTGGGTGATGGTAAGTACAAGTAGGGTAGAGAGGATGAGGACCAATGTACGCACGCTTAGCAAGCGGTGCGTTGGTCACGGGAGTTGCGACTGGTCGGTTCTGGTTCTTGTTGGGTTGAGCGGGTACAGCGTTGAGAGGAGCGGCAGTGACAGCACAGTTCTTGTTATGGTTACCCTTGCGTTTGCGTCCTTGACGTGATGACTTTGAAGTTTGAGGTGTAGCGGTTTCAGCAATGGGAGTAGTAGAAGTAGCAGTGACCTGATGGAAATTCTTACTTGAGGTCTTGAAATAACCAGCCAAAACTCGCTTATCATTGATTTCAGCGACGAGTTTGAAGGTTTCCTCAATGGTGGTAGTCTTGGCTGCTTGCACAAAATCGGCAACACAATCAGGTAGAGCGCGAATGTTTTCTTGATTGTGGTGTCGGGAGTTGAGACTTGACCAGGACAGATTATGCTGAGCTGCTTAAAGCGAGCAGTGAGACCAGCATTGTTGCCACCTTCTTGCTTGATATTCCAGAACTCATTTTCCAGTTTCTGAAGTTCATGTGGGGGATATAATTCTTTCATCATGACTTCCTTCAGTTCCTCCCATGATAGACCATAGGCCGCGTCATTTCCGCATTTGTTGCACTCTGCTGTCCACCAATCTAGTACCCTAGACTAGAAGAATCCAGTTGCATTAACAGTGCAGAGGTTGTCTGGACATCCGCTTTGACGAAGAGTGAAGTCAAACCACTGAAACATGGCGCTGGGCCCATCTTCTCCAGTGAAGTCTTTAAGTCCACATGCCTTGAATTGCTTAAAGCGGAAGGGAGCTTTTGGAGAGTCGCTCTTAGATTCAACTGAGGAACTACTTTTCACCTCGTTGATCTCGCTCACAATCTGAGGTATGACTTTGGCCATTTCCTTGGCAACGAGAGAAGCGATGCACTTGTCATCTCTGCTTCTCTGAGCGTTTCGGCGTGTGTGAGAACCAAGGGAATATATTGTCTGCAGTAGACATCATCATACGATTTAGACGAGAATTCGATTATATCAAGCCTAGATACTAGTTTAGCGTATAACCATCACACTACTATCCATAAAGCACAGGAACACATCAATCACTTATGCACATAACCACGTAGGCACATAAGCACATAATCCACGTAAGCACGTAATCACAGAAGCACATAAGCACGTAGTCCATGTAAGCACGTATTTGCACGTATTCACCTTCCTATTTTGCACGTATTCACCTATCTTTCATAGCTGCGTAAAGCGAACGAGAGTTGCGAGTGCGAGTAGCGATAGCGAGTAGCGTACAAGAGTTCATAGTGTGGTTGTGATTTGTTAGCGTTTTGAGGAACGTTGTGAGTAGTATGTGTTTTTACTAGGCAGGAACGTTAAATCAAAACCATATGTGTAAAGCACAACAATCTTAGCTCAAAACGCCAAAACATAATAAGTGTATATCCATATAAATCACATAAAAATACATAAAATCAATAACTCAAAAAATCAGCGATTACGGGCTTGAATTCGAAATAGATTGTCTCGGGTGATAGACATCGACTAGCCAAAGTGATTCGACTATTCTCAAACCCCTCGAGTACGCATTTTGACCTAAAAGACTATGCTCTCGCCAATTCATGGCGAAAGGCATGCATCCCTCTTGGCTGCTAAGTGACTAGCGTCATTGGAATCCATCGAGGCTTTGGTGAGAGTTTTGTAAAACCAAGTAGAGAGTGGGTCAAGTCATTAAGTTGCAGGTTTCACCCCTAGCTTAACAACTTATTCCTAGTAGTGTGGTAATCCACAAGATAGAGAGGAAGAATTTCATCGAGATATGGATTTCACTCCTGACTCAATGGAAATTCTCGTGTTAATAGTAAAAATACGCGTCGGGTGAGTGATTCTATCGAGAGTTTACGGTTTTCACACCTAATCTCAACCAAATCACTCGATTGTGTTATGAGAGTGTTTTCAAAAATCGTGTCTGTGTTGTGTCAGCTTTAAGAAAAGCTGAGTAGTTTTCACGAGTTTTCACGAGAGTATCAAGTAAGCTTGTATGAAACCCCTACTGGGTTTACACAAGTCGGTGTGTTGGTACTTAGACTATAGACTAGGTCATTTCTAAGACATTGACCTGGACTAGGTCGTGTCTTTCCTAATTCCCTATAGTTATGGCTCTGATACCAATCTGTCACACCCCAACCGATGGCGGAATCATCGACGCGCGGCATTGAGCGAAACAGATTGTCCAGGAGAATCCATAACAACTATTAATTATAATATATTTAAAGTTCATGTCCCATACCATCAACATATAAAATAAAAACAGTTATTACAGACATTGTTCTCAAAGACAAGTAAACAGTTCCGACAACTCAGATTTTATTGAATAACAATTATAATTATAATATTTTTAATAATAATAATAACAATAATAATAATAGCAAATATAATTATAATATTTTTAACAATAATAATAATTATTATAATTATAACAACAACAACAACAATAATAATTATAATTATAATATTTTTAACAATAATAATAATAACAATAATAATAATAGCAAATATAACTATAATATTTTTAACAATAATAATAATTATTATAATTATAATTATAATACAACAATAATAATAATAACAACAATTATAATTATAATATTTTTAACAATAATAAAAATAATTATAATTATAATATTTTTAACAATAATAATAATAATTATAATTATAATATAACAACAAAAACAACAATAACAACAACAATAATAATAATAGTAATAATAATAATAATAATAATAATTATAATTACAATATTTTTAACAATAATAATAATAATAATAACAATTAAAATTATAGTATTTTAACAATAATAACAACAACAATAATAATAATAATTATAATTATAATATTTTTAACAATAATAATAATAATAATTATTTTAATGTGATACCTCATTTATTCGAAACGGATTGCCCGGGGTAGATGTGTTACGGGGCTCATAACCATATCCACCATATTCTTCGTATCCACCATAGCCTCCGTATCCACCTTCACCCCCCATATCTATCGTATCCACCTTCACCCCCGTATCCACAGTATCCATCTTCTACCCCGTATCCACCGTATCCACCTTCACCCTCGTATCCCCCATAACCCGGATACGATTGCTGCGTCGGGTAATATGGTTCATCAACATGTGCATTCTCAGCACCGTATCCACTTTGTTGCACGTACGGAGATTCATACCCGTATCCGTAATCCGGATACACTTGATGCGCCGGGTAATTTGGTTCATCAACAGGTGGAGTGGGAGTCTTATTCAAGTCTGGCAACTGTGTTTTTTGATCAACAGGGACTCCAGACACAACATCCTCCTCCTCATTGGCATCATTTGCTCCCCATGTGTCGTTAGAATAGCGATTACCGAAATAATTGTCGTTCCAAAATGATGACATTTTAACAAGATTGAACAAAAAACAGAACAAATGATTTTGGTTTGGGGTGTAAATTGTTTACTGAAGAATAATATGAAAAACAGAAGAAGAGATGAAGTAAGTGTTGTGCGAAGATGAAAAGAAAGCAGAGCTAAATAGACTTTCAAATTTACTGAAATACGCAGCGTATAGATCTCTACTCCCCGTATTGCTTTATTCACGTGCCTAGACAACATCGTATCAGGGTCAAATCAGTCTGACATACGATGCGTATAGCGTATAGGGTTACCTCTATACGCTGCGTATAGGTCAATACGCAGCATATGTCAGACTGATTTGACATGGTACTAGGTTTGACTGTCTGGTCGTGTACCTGCCCCTTACATACGTTGCGTAGAGACCTATACGCAGTGTATAGAGGTAACCCTATACGCTGCGTAGAGACCTCTACGCAGCGTATGTAAACCCTAAGTGTGCAGATAGCCTGCCAAGGTGTGCAAATAGTGTGAGCCCTTTTTAGATAAGTAATAAAGACAGTAAATACAGTTATACATGCTGAGACCTCCAGTTGTATTCATTAAATCATATTGTTTTTAAACTATAAGTTTGTTAAAAACTATATATTTTATATATAATAATATATTTTTCTGTTTTAGGGATCCTATGGATTAGTTTTTTAGGGCATCTGAGGGGACATAAGGCACCCTTCGTGCTCTCATATGTCGGCTTCTAAACTCGACTTTCCGAACTCTATTGAATTATTTTCTTAAAGAATGTCAGACTTCCACGCACGATGAGGCCAGCCCTAATTTTTCAAACTAATTTTATTTATCTCTTATCTCAATTTTCCACCAACCTAAACATAAAATCAATGATCTATTTATATGTTCGGACGTAACTAAGTTCACATTTATTTCATAACCAATAACATATTAAGAACTCTAATAATCACATAATACATTTGTGTGTAACGTGTAGAAGATAACAGTTGAAATAGTGAGAAGAGAAAGTGTGACGGTTACATAATTTTCTAATCTATATATTCAAACCATTCCGTAAAAGTGTACTTTATGGTAATTTCACTTCTCGATGTATTGTAGTTTATGAAATGAATGTCCATCACATTTGTAAAGCTAGGGGTGTCAATCGTGCCGGGTTGTTGGGGTTGCGGGTTGGCGGGTTGACATGTGCAACGCGAACCTGACCCATATTATTGTTCGTGTCAAAGATTTGGATAATTAACCTGCATACACAAATTCGCTTCAACCCGGACATGACTCATTTAACCTATTTTTTAGATGAGTCATACATGTTGATGAATTATAAGAAGGTTGTTGTGTTGTAGCAAGTTATCGGTAACGTGTTTAATTAATGGTGAGTATGAGTGTCACAAATAGATGATATAATGTGACAAAACTAATATTATTATGGCCAACTATGTAAAATATTAAAAAAAAAAACGAAAACAAAGTCAGGAAAGTATTTTTTTTTTCTAAGTACTTAAACGGCTATTAGGGTCAAGTCGTTTTCTTATACGATTCAACCTGAATCCGATGTGTTTTTAAAATAGACCAACCCGAAACGGGCCGTGTTAGTCGACCCAAAAATTGTTTTCTTGTTGTGTTCAGATGTAAAGTTAGTGAACAATCATTCCAAACCTTTAGAACAAAATGGATGAAGTGTTCTTTAGCAATGTTGGATAATAAAATTGGAAAATTAGTATAGAACATGTGTTGCTTCTTTATACTTGAATTGATTATTTGAGATAGAAGGGTATAGAAATCGAGCATCACTAACTAATTTATAACCGACAGGAAAAATCATTCGATAACTAAAATAAATAACATAGGATCAGGAATGGACTAGCAATGAAATAATACTTCAATATTGCTAACCCATCATAAATAATTATTTTTATGTTTTTAATTTCTTTTAAATTAAATAAGCCATGTAGTCCATGAGCTTTGATTGGCATTTCTGGCATTCATTTAAATATTTTTTCTATAAAATACAATGTTGTAATTAATGTTTAAGCGTTTGTAAAGGCCAAAGTCACTAGGACCACACGGCCTAACTTGGACCGAGCATTACCGAAAACAAAGATATAAATTTTTAATTTTTTTTATGACACTTCATATGAATTTCACATCTTTTTGTTATGTGTTTTATCTACATAGAATAGATGATGGGTATATATATGAACCCGCCTCAATATCACCAATGCATTTTGCGCATATTTATGTAGAACTCTACATACATATAAGCAATTAAGCATGCTTGAGTAACCTTCTAAGAAGTTTCCACTCAGACAATTAGAAACAAATCCATACAATTGTTAGGCCGGTTTTGCTCTTTAACTTGTCCATTACGGACCAGAACCAAACATTTTGTACCTCTTCAGATTTATTCAAGTGCCTTGTAGATTGAAAGAAACAGAATAACCTTTTGAAGCTTCACAACAACAGTCAACCAAGGATGGGAACCACAATGCATTCCTTTTCTTTTTAAGGAGCTCTTCTAGCCGAATTTCTCTTTTCGGCAATAACCTCCATATCAACATGTTTGTAAGGTGATTCATTTGGTAAATTAAGGTGATATAGCCTCAGGCTGTGCAAAACCAAATGTTACAATGAGTTTAAACATATAAAATTGACAACCACATATAAGATCACTTGTATCTTTAGCAAAAACTTGAGAGTAAGAAGTTACAAATAAAATGAGACAATGATATAGCTAGTCTACTGGAAGCAAATAATAGAATATGAACAAATATGAGAATATGTACCCAAAGTTTCTTTTTCATTGTTTAACACTGGTTAGAACTGTACATAGAATAATAATTTCATACACACCTCAGGTGCATCCGAAAGGGCTAGTTCTGCTAGGTCAAGTCCACATGATTTAGAAAAGAAGTGTTAGGTCATAATGTATTTGGGTTTTTTACCTTCTTCTAGATCGGACCGGAAACCAGATTGGATGTAAAACAAACCAAAGATGGAAGCATGCTGATTTAGGTTTGTTCCGGTTCGATCTGGTCTGTCATGACAGGTACTTGTACACCCCTATTGCTAATCGATCTATCATTGTTTTTGGGGTTGTGCTAAACGTACACAACCCTCCTCCATTTTTGTTTGTCGCAACCCTTCAAGTTGTTAAATAAGTAAATAATTTCTCCTTTTTTACACTGCAAAACAAAAAATAAAAGATCCCTTGATTTAATGTTTTCAAGAGGAGTATGATGCAAATTTAGGGGGGTGAGCTCGTTTTGGAGACTTTATTTATTTTATTGTAATAGAATAAACATAGTTTTATGAAGGAAATACCGCCTTTGTATTTTTAATTCCAATGCACAAATAGGTAGCCATACTTATGAGTTGTACTTTGCCATGTGTTAGCTTGGCCCAAGAGTGGACTGCTGATGTGATGTAACTCAATGATTAGTAATTAATTAATCTAGTCAATGCTAACTAACATTCTTGAAACCTTATATAAATGGCATAAACAGGTTCCATTGTTCCTCAAGTCTCCCAATCATTTCAAAACTTTATCTCATTATCAAAAGTACAAGAAAAAAAGATGGAGTCTTTTGGAAACTTCTTTAATGAAGAATGGCACATTTTAGGCAAGATGTTTAGTGGTGATGAAGGGTTAATGTCAAGTCATTACGATCTTGGCTTAAACTTTGAAATTCCTAACATCTTTTTGAATGTTAGTGATGAATCTAGCAATGTTGACTCATTTGAGCATTTAGTTAATGCTTCTGATGATGTTAACCCTAATTTCCACCATTCTTTCTCTAAAGAAAACAGCTTTAGTGGCAGTGATGCTAGAAATGGCTCAATCCCCCTTTCATACCCATATCAAGAAAGTTTCCCATTTTGTCCTTCCAATGTTCATGATCTTCCACTATCACATGATGTGTGTGATCAATCCATCAAATTTCATATGATGAATGAGATCAACAACTCATGCATACCAACCCAAGTGTTTTCTGATGGAAGTCTCTACTTGACACCAGATCTAGCAGCAGAAAAGGTTAGAATGGAGAATTCACTTGTTTCGAATTGCGAAACCCCTCTCAAGAGGAAGCATGTAACATCCGATTTGCGGGATGCAATGGATGATGAAGTCAACAATCAAAAAACTTTTAAGAACCCGAAGAAAAGAGTTCGAGTTTCCAAAGAGATTGTAAGTATATTATTTTATGTGTCATTGTGAGAATGTGGAATCTATTGTTTATCTTCAAGAACATATGATAACATAAAATATTATTCCCATTGAAGACAATCTTACAGAATCTTCATCTGTATTTGATATTTATAGAAAACTAAGACGAATGCGCAATCAAAGAAGAACCAGCAGATGAATCAGGACACAGAAAATGCAAACAACAATAATGGGGAGAGGAATGGACAAAGTTCTAGTTCTTGTAGCTCAAGTGATGATTGTAATGGGTCTCTAGACATGGACGGCACGGTTAACCCGAATGTAAAGACGAGAGCCAGTAGAGGCACTGCGACTGATCCACAAAGCCTCTACGCAAGGGTAAGTATTATATTTATTCTTAAAAGTTTTGTTTGTGCAAGAAAAAAAAAACAATGTTTTTAGAACCAGACCAGGCAACGCGGACGTCTTACTGGCTGGACTAGATGTTCGGTCTGGGGGTGATAAAACCGGAAAAAAAATTTTTTTTACCAAATCTCAATATGTCATATGATGATCTAACTGGGATCTTGTTAATTTGCAGAAAAGAAGAGAGAGGATAAATGAGAGATTGAGAATCCTTCAGAACCTTGTACCAAATGGTACAAAAGTTGACATTAGCACAATGCTTGAAGAAGCAGTGGAATATGTGAAGTTCTTGAAGCTTCAAATTCAGGTAATTAAGAATAACAACTTTAAAATAAAATAATTTTTCATCTATAATATCATATAATTCTGTTTTCAGTTACCATCAACTAACTATAATTTTCTACTTTTCTTGTAGTTGTTGAGCTCAGATGACATGTGGATGTATGCTCCTATAGCTTACAATGGAATGAACATGGGCCTCTACCAGAATATTACACCAAATCTAAAAATTTGATTAGTTTGGGATTTTAGTTAATTAATGATGCTACATAAAAAAGAAGATGAAAAATATTGAATAATTACATAAACTATGACTTGTAAGTTTTTATTATATAATTATAAGATTTATACATACTAAATGTTAAACCGCAGTTATTGGATTAGTGATATTTGGATCATATATTACATAACTTCTTGCATCTTCCTGTTCTTAAACATATATTAATGTTATTTGGGTATTCAAATAATATTTGTCAGATTTGAATGTGAGTATGTGATTATCCAATTTACAGATAATCTATGAATACAAATGCCAGTTCCAGGCTTTGATATTACGAATACAGAAATAAATTTAGATATTAGAATCCAAATTTGTGTATAGATATAATTATAGCAAAGTACATATTAAACTGAACAGATTACTACATGCATACAACACAGAAAAATATTCATATCTATACGATATTACAATGGATGAATAATGGACATTTTAAAATACCTAAAAAAATAAGAACTTTTTCTCTCTTTTAATTTATAAATACACCCCTAAAATGAGTGTAAATTAGTCTTTTAAACAGTAATTATATTTTAACCCCTCATCTTATTACACTTAAATCTCTGAGTTTTAACACAATCATGGGTAATTAGTTACTTTTTTCCCTCTCCACAACAAACTTATAATTATTATACGTATTTTTGTCATATCTTATAAATTATAATGTTTTTAAAAAAATCCAAAAGTATCATGACGACCTACTTATTTTTGTCGGCGTTTCGATAGTTGTCTTAGTAAATATTGAGGTGTGAATTAAAAGGTACATGTAGATGATGTCTTACTGTACAAGTTATTAAAGCCCAACGTACTTTTTCATTAATGTTTAATAGCTATAGAATGTCAAGTGATTAAATATCGTCAATTTAATCCCCTCATCTATATTACACTTTAATCCCTCGTCTTTAACAAAATAATAGATAATTAGTTAATAGTTACGCTTTATCCCTTATAAAAAAAACTAATTCCCTGCGGTAGTAAATTTTTTGCACGTTAATATTTTTTTTTAAATTACAACATATAAAGTATTTTATTCTCTTTAATTTGAGTATAGTATCGCTATAGTTTTTTTAATTAAAAAAATTGATTGGTTACGTGATTAACAGTGTCTGATGGTGAGTAATAATTGAATCGATAATCGAAACCAAACCGAAATCAATCAAAAACTGAATTAACTTAAAACTGATTAACCGAAACCCCAATTAACCAAAAACGGTTATCGATTTTTTGTGTCCGCATATCGGTTAATAAAATAGACTAACCGATGGCTTTGGTTAAGGATAATAACCGAACCGACCGAACTATGCACAACAATGAAATGGATTCCTCGATTACTTCGTTTTTGATGTATATCTATCACATTGATGCTACACTAAACATTATATAAATAAGAAAACTACCAAAAACGAGTATCGCAATGTGATGTGTCGCTCCCGCCGTATTGCGCTGGCATCCTGCTAGTATATATTAGATGATGACATTCTTGCATGTTGGGTTTCAATATTTTTTCCATCTTGGGCCAAAGATATTTTAGGAGTATACGGAGATAGTTGCAAAACTTCTAATTGGGGCAAATACCGATCATGATGATGATAAAGAGATTAATTGGTACAGAATGTTATAATCGGAATACGATTCTTCACGGTTAAACACCCACAAATCTTTATTATGGAGAAATCTGATTCAAAAACTCTAAGTTACAATTTTCCCTACCAATTTGATTGGTATATATAGCTAACCTAAACACATTAGACTATAATTAGGAAACCTATTAATTAGTTACATAATAATTATCTAATACACACTTCATAACCTGACACGTATAGGAACTTTAGATAATAATCCTCTAATTAATTAATATGTTGTTAATTACTTGTATTGCACTTTAAGTAATCTTCCTAGCCATCCTTCACGCATGTAAGCCACGGATAGACTAGGAATTCCCAACATTCACCCCTTGAATTTCTGAGTCGTATACGGGAGGTCTTGACCGCCAAATGGATATCGAATCTCCTTGAACTTGATTTTTGTCGGTGCCTTCTTTGGGAACGGTTTCCGCCTTTCTTTTCCAACCATACAAGCTTTTACACCTTATTCTCGTGAACGAATATTGGGAACTCCTAAAACCGACCCATTCTTTTGCTCCAAGGTCTTGAAACTAGTATGCCCGAGCCTCGCATGCCATAACCACGAATCTTCACTGATTTTCGTCATAAGACAAAACGGGAGTGCCCACTTCCAATTTCACATTGTACAGACGATTTTCGAACAAGCCATTTGCATCAATAATTTTCCACCACTATCAAACATCGTCAGAAAATTATCTTTTATTCGAATTTCACATCCAAATGTGGTTGCTTGACCCAAACTCATTACGTTACTCTGCAAATTTGGGATATAATAAATATCGGTTAAAAGCATTTGATCACATGTTTTTCTTTCAAATAAAACCGACCCTTTTCCTTTAATCGTCACACGCGAACCGTCACCAAACTTCACGCTTCTGATTATTCACTCATTTAGTTCTGCAAAATAACTCCGGTTACCCGTCATGTGGTTGTTGGCTCCGTTATCAAGGTACCAAACATCTTTTTCGCTAGAATCGACTTCAAATTTCTTTGCCAAAAGCTTTTCTTCGTTTAAAAAGATAGTTTCTTGATCGGTCTTCATCATAAAGAATGTTCCATCAACCTCATTATTTCGTTCCTCAGCTTGTGCCATGTTCGCCTCATTATTTTTTAATCGATCTGGACATCTTGATACAAAGTGTCCATATTTGTCACACCGATAACACGTTATTCCCGATAAATCACGCTTTTTATCCTTTTGCTTTCCGCTATCTCGGGTTTTATTTTCTTCTTTTTGACCGGGGTCTCTGGACCACCCTCCGACGCTCAACATTAGTAATTTATCCTATAAGAATCTATAAACATAAGACATGGATGTATGTATAAGTATAAGAGAGATAGAGAATGCTTACGGAGGTTATGGTCGAGATCCAGTGGTTAGCTAGCAGTGGTGATGATTAAAGGTTGCATAGCTCGTGGGCTGGAAGCTGCTGATGTAGTGCCTTAAGAGCGCGTGAGCTTAGCAGCACAGAGGGTCAACAATTCAGCTTAGTGGATTGTGTTCTAGAGAGATAATGTAGTTCTAGAGAGAGTTATGTTGTAGAGAGAGTGCTTGAATGGTTGTTAGGTCCAGACCAAGAGAGGTTGGATGAAATGTGAGGGTGGACCCTCTATTTATAGATAGAGGAATCCTAACCCTAATGGGCTTGGTTGTGATGGGCCGGGTTGGCCCACTAAACCTCTTCTCTTGTTTGGGCTATTAAGCTTATAGCCTCCTGCACCCTGTCTGGACTATTAAGCTCATAGTTTCCTGCTTCCTGTTTGGACTGTTAAGCTCCTAGATTCCTGCTTCATGTTTGTTGCTTCCCAACTTTGTTGAGTGAGAGCCTCCGGGCACCCACGTCATCATTATTATTATTATTGTTTGTTAAAAGGCTAGTATAGTTGTGGTTAAAAAATTTCAACAAGGATTAGTAAGACAGTTATGTTCAAGAGTTGCAAACAAAGTCAGGATAACAAAACATAATATGTATAATGATATTAAATTGGAGGAAATGTCATTTCCTTCCATTAATATTGTTCGCTTTACCCACAAGAAGTATACAGAATTGTTTTTAATTACCCGAATGGAGACTTTACAGGAAGCTCACACACTTGTTTTTGGTTACCATGTGTAGACTTCCCACGAGGTCACTACTAATCCTACTCAAGCAAGGTTAATTGCCACGAGCTCACTACTAATCCTACTCAAGTAAGCTTAAGTGTGGTGTTCTTCTCTTATCAATAACCATTGCACCCAAAAAAAGTTAATGGTATTGGAAGCGGAACATTCCTTATAATTCAATATCTCTCCAGTTGATGGAAACATAGTTAGCTTCAATGCTTGGACCCGATAAAAAGTTATGATTTTTATTATGAGAGTGATACCTCTTTCAGCATTTCATAGCTCTACCTCCTTAACACATGTCTTGGTTCTCCACATACACTTTAGCTTGAGACCTAATTTCCTGCTATCGCTAGGTTTGACCTGAGCCTATTAACTTTGACATTAACTCCCACCGGTTAGGCTATGTGTAATGAAATCACGCCGGAGGCATACCCAATTGTATTAGTGTGTGTGTGTGGTAGGGGGGTAGCCGCCCCCTCAAATTAATATTTTTAGTGTTGCTGAGACGCGAAAATACTAAGAAGCTCCTGTAAAATTTTGTAGCCGGTCTCCTTAAACTTTTGAAACCGACCCTAATGAAATTTTAGAAACCGCCCTTGAGAAAAACCAATCATAGATTTATAAATTTTTTAATATAACTTTAATATAAACACTAGTTAGCAAATAACTAAAATAATTACCAATATCCAATTGTTAAAACCATTGTGACTTAGGCCTAAATTGATTTAAACCTTATTAGCCCAGTGACCATTTATTAGCCCAATGACCATCAGCTTAGACCCTTAGGCCTTAGCCCATAACCTTAAAGTTTTAATATACACAAAATCCAACGACAATTGCGAAGAATAAGACAGCGAGTAGCAACAAATTATGCCTAGATCCATTATCAAGGATGCTCTTGTTATTCCCAATAAGACAGCTTGGTAACAGATTGCTTCTTCCAAAGCGCTCCCCATTCGTTCCGCTCACAACAACCCAGTTAGTTATGTGGGCGATGGAATAAAAAAGTAACCAACTGTATAATATTATAATCGAATGAGTTATAGTATAGAGTAAATTACAAGTTTTGTCCTTTATGTTTACACCAAATTGCAGGCGCTGTCCTTTAGCGCAAAAGTTGACGAGTTTTATCCTTAATGTTTCAAAATCTTGCACGTTATGTGCTTTAGCCCTAACTCAGTCAGATTTTTTTGTTAAATCTGGTCATGTGCCTTGCACATGAGGTCATTTTTTTCATTTCACATCCTTAGGGACTTTTCTATAAAATAACTTATAGAAAGGGCTTCTAAAGACATAACCCAACACTAGGGGCTTTAATGCAAACTCGTCTTCTTTATACTCTTGTTAAAACTAACAGCACATGTATTATAAAAAAACTTGATCAGAGCTTCTTCAATCCATTCTTCGAAACCCTAGAACTCACTTTTCCGGCAAAAATGGAGTAGTCTTGCCGGCCGGAGATCCGTCTAAAAGTCAACTCCCGCCGTTTCGGTGGCGGAAACATCATCCATCCGGTTGAATTCGAACAATCATCACCGACACCTTTTCCGGCGCCACTCTATATACATCTCTTTCTATACCCAACCACCACCGGTGCCACCAGCCACCACCGCCCCCACCCCACCTACCACTATCGCTGTCAACACCACCATCTGCCACCGCTCCCACTCTCTCTCTCTCTTCTCTCTAACGGCGATTGATGTGACATAATTAATGACGATTCGTCGTCCTTCTTCTTCGCCTTCCGACGCTATTTGATAGGCGATCGCTGCTACGCAGCCAATCGGAATTTTTTTGTGCGTTGACTCTGTTTAACCGTCACCGGAGTTTGACTAATCGAATCTAGTAACAATTGTGGAAATACGACCGGCGATTGCTGCAATGCAGCTAATCGGAGTGCCTCTTCATCATTATCCTTTGTGAAATTTGGGTTTTAGGTTGATTTTGGTAAGAATTGGGGGAGAATGCAGAGGAACGATTGTTTGTGTGCTTGAATAGGGTTAGGATGAGACAAATTATTTTATTTTAATGATTTTAATTTTTGTACATAATAGTCCTTAGATATATGTTATTTGCACAATAGTCCCTAGATAATGAAATGACAAAAATAACCTCATGTGCAAGGCACATGACCAGATTTAACAAAAAAATCTGACTGAGTTAGGGAAAAAGGACATAACATGCAGAGTTTTGAAACGTTAAGGACAAAACTCGTCAACTTTTACGCTAAAGGACAGCGCTTGCAATTTGGTGTAAACATAAAGGACAAAACTTGTAATTTACTCTATAGTATATTAGTTATAAAAAATGATGATAACTCATCTGTTGAATCACTAAATATTCATATTTTCAATTAGGTCAATGAATTCCATTGTAAAGATGGATCTAAGTGTCTGCTAGGTAAGCGCCCTCTAGTAAGATAATTGGTTATGAACCCTGTAGACCATTCATATGGGGGCGGTGAACGAAGGGGCCCAACTGGTAAAAAAACCTACAACCCCTTGGGGTTATCCTGCACTTGCACCCCCCCCCCCTAAGATAATATTTTTTTTAGTGTTGTAGAGATGTGAAAATCCCAAGTGAATCCTGTAAAACTTTGCAATTGGTCCCTTTGAACTTTTGAAACCAACCATAAGGAAATTTAGAAACTGGCCCTTGAGAAAAAATGTCACACCCCCAAAATACCACATGCGGAAACCCCGCTAGGCGTGTGACGTACCAGGATCTAGCCACTAATCACATTAAACCAATATCAAGATATTAAGTAAAGTTTCCATTTATAATGATAAAACATTCATAAACATAATCCAAGTCTAACATGTTTCAGCGGAAGCAAGTAGTAAATCATTGTTTAAACGTTTCAAACCAAATGTATGTAAAATCAATAAACAAGTCATGTATATCCAAGTAGTGCAACCCATTACCACTCAAGCAATCCCAGATATCAAGTTCCTTGTCCATTGTACCTAACGACCTGCGAGCATGCAACAAGTGTATCAGACAACGCTGGTGAGTTCATAGTTTTACGAAAACGTTAGTTACCAAGTGTTTAGTTCAGTTCATTGTTTGTAATGTTGATAATAACTCAAGTACCATACAAGATGGCTTCCAGATTATTTTGCCCATCCCCAATGCCCCCTATCTAAGCATTGGTCATGATTTAAGGTCATTAGTTCACGCCCGTCCTCTCAGGTACGGTGTGAGGTTGCCAAGGCTAATAGCGCTATCAACCAATACCCCGTTACCTCTTAGGTAACTATTCGGTATAAGATGGGACTTAAAATGATAGGAAATTAGTGTATTATCTAACATTCCAGTTTTACCCAAAAGACTTATTCCTCTCAGGAATACCCAATGATTGTCCCACCCACCGGGACGCATGCTCAAGAGGAATGAACTCACTTTTGATTTGCTCGGTATGTTAAGTTACCCGTCCAAGTTGGTCAACCCATACCCTACCGTGGTTACCAATCAACATCAGTTTCAGAATCAATCAAGTCATTTATTTCACACAGTTTGCATCTATCACAAAGATCACTGTATAACATGTATCAAGTACCCAATTCTCACACAAGTCCACATCCCATGTGAATATCACAAATCAACACATAACAGATGAGTGTTCTAACCATACCAAACAAGTCAGATTTCTCATTCTTGGTCAGTATTGTTATCATGCATCAAATATCATTTGTAAACACAAGTATCCATTAACCCTAAGTATCCCAACTGTTACTGTTACTGTTCAATCCATGACACGGCGAAGAATCCTCCGGCGAAGGTCTATCGTTCGTCGGGGTTGGGTACGGCAAAGAATCATACTTCGTCGATGATGGACATGGCAAATTATCCTTATGGTTCGTTACAAGCCAGTCGGCGAAGGTTCAGGATCATCGTCGACCTGGATTCTTCGTTGGGGTATTTTCTTCGTCGCTGCATTACACAGATGATCATGTTTTCCTAAGCCCTAATGTTTCAGACAGTTACTCTGTTACTGATCATGACCCAGTTGATTACTATGTTTATTACGTGAACACAATCATCAATATCATCAACAGTTTACAAAGCTCAAATATAAGTCACATAACCCTAGTTTATCACATCACATCGTAACTGTTAATTTGCATAGATCCAGTGACTCCTTATTATCAAGAATTTTCAACTAATCAAGATCCAAACATTCAGATCGAATCATCCGGCAACATCTGTTTATCATCACTATATAAAGTCTTGGCTAACAATCATCGTTCATATGATCATAACAATCAAAACATCACGTATTACATAGCAACAAACTAGTAACGATGGGGCACTAACTGAAGTATCGAAGCGATTAGATTGTTCGCGATGAAGGCTCTGAGAACCCAAAACCGTCGTCGCACAGGAGGGAGAAAAAGAGAGAGTTGTAGGGTTTTGTGTTTACGTTTCGTCAGTTATGAAGAGTTATACAATTAAAATAACAACAGGCCATTCTGGGCCTCAAACAACCTAGGCCGAAGGCCCTATTTGGCGTAGTATACCTCCTGGCGAAGAGCCATCCTTCGTCGAAGGCCAAGATGGCGAAGAATCATTCTTCGTGGAAGATTCTTCGTCGAACACCCTCTTGATCACACACATTATGTCTAAATATCACACATTAAGCAACTCCTAAATTTCATGCAATAACCACATAACAATGCTTTGATCATTCATCTATAGTGCACATAACAACGTAAGCAAATTATGAAAACGGATTGTGAAACAAGTGATGCTTAGAGGAAAGTCCTTGAGATCTCGGGTTGTCACATCATCCCTAACTTGAAAGAAATTTCATCCTGAAATTTGACAAGTAATCCAAAGCGGACAGATGTTAGATCAGGATGTCACACCCCGACCACGTAAAACAACAAAACGTGGTGGAAACGTCGGGGAGTGTTGTAACAGAATCATTGTTTCATAACACATGGAAATTGAAATATTGTTTTATTGATTAAAAGAGTTACAATGTCTAGACAATCAAAGAAACATAACATAAATAACTAGTCTTGCATCTTTTATTGTCGCTAAGGCCCAAGTCCGCCTAAGTGTATCTTGATAAATTCTAAGCATCATATCCTGAAACACATGTGAAAATAGGTACGTCAGCATAAAAATGCCTGTGAGATACATAGGTTTTGTGAAAATAGAATTCATGACTTATGCTTAAGAAAAATGTTTAGTCATGAACCTTGTAATTTGCTTTGTCTTGTAAATCATTTAAAAAGTGATAAATAAACCAAATGATATATATGTATAAAAGAATAATACATGGTTAAGTAAATAACCAAGTAAACTGAGTTTATATCAGATAAGTTGTTTGTAAAACAATGTATTGTGCAAAGTATGTTATTTGTATAAAATGTTATATGTCTAAATTGAAATAACTCAAATAACGCTACGATATGTAATACCATAAAAGCACTTATATATAGGAAGTACCAGCGGCGTATCCACCATGCTTGTATCATATTACACACACCTCGTTACTTAAATCACTTACTCAAACCAAACCACCAAAGTAAAATGTTTATGTATAATCAAATGTCAAAATGTTTGAGTGAAAACCATGTCAAATGTTTATGTCTAATGTAAATCATGAAATGTGTATATCAATGTCAAAATGTTTATGTCTAATGTAAATCATGAATTGTGTATATCAATGTCAAAATGTTTATGTCTAATGTAAATAAGGAATTGTGTATATCAATGTCAAAATGTTTATGTCTAATGTAAATCATGAATTGTGTATATCAATGTCAAAATGTAACTACACTTGTATATCAGAATTTGTGATCAACGATTTATTTATAAACAAAACAAATTTTTTCACATTACAAGAAAATAGAAGAATAAAAGCATAAGACAACATCTTCTAGTCAACCAGCTGCTCATCCGTGGGTTGGATTTGCATTAGCAAGCTTTGGGCAATCCCTTAGGAAATGGCCCATCTCGCCACAGTTGTAGCAAGTACCAGACGGAAAACGAGCTTGAGTAGGGTTGACTTGGAGTCGGGTAGGAGCAAGGTTTATAGCAGCTTTGTTTTGGATAGCAAAGCGGCATATGCTAACCAAATGTCCCCACCGTCCACAGTAGGTACATTTGAAGCAGGGTAAGCGGTTTAAATAATGACGGTTACATCGTTTGCACCATGGGGCAGCTCCTAGGTACGGCTTCCTAGCTGGTGGCGCTGCCACTTGGCTAGGTTCCGCTTGATTAGGTGTAACTGCTGCGGGTTTCCTTGAAGCCTTACGCTTCCTTGATTTTGGTGCAGGCTTGACTTCTGCTTCCTTCGGTGACTCTTGAGTGGCCTCATTGTTGAGACGAGACATGGCAATGCCTAAATCCACAGTCTTCAGAATCACTTCGCCTATTTGCTGGGTAAATTTGGCTGTTTGCTCGGACATTTGACCGTTGTTGTGAAGAAGAGACATTCTGGAGGAAAAGGAAGAAGTAGGAGGAAACAAATGAAATGTTATCGGGAAATAAAACAAAATGACAACGCATAGAAATTTCGATCATTTGTTTGTTACCTAAGGCAAACAAATGAGACGGTGACTAATCAAAGTAAGCGGGTCATATTAATGTATCGCGAAGACATGCTTTAGCCTATAAGTGGACACTCACCCCAAGAGTTCCCAGGTAAGAGTGACTGGTCCGATTATGTGGATTTGTACGAACACTCTAGCCTTAGACAGAAAACTCAGAGTACAGGCATCCACTCTTCCAGATTGCACGTGTTCACACTATAAGACCCAAACTTTGACGAGGTTTTGAAAATTCAAAGGGGTTCAAAACCTTATAACAGAGGGTTCAAAACCTAGTAATCAATCATCCTAGAACAGATGATTAGTTTTCAAAGTGGTTTTGAAATTTGTGTTCTTGTTGTGGTTATCACCTAAGAATAGGTGACGGTATTGTTTTATGTCTAAACGCAAGTAAACTCCATTTAGGGTCCTAGGAAGGGTATAGACTAGGTCAAAGCATTACTAATAACCTAATTCCCTATAACCATGAGCTCTGATACCAACTTTTCTGTCACACCCCGACCACGTAAAAAAACAAAACGTGGTGGAAACGTCGGGGAGTGTTGTAACAGAATCATTGTTTCATAACACATGGAAATTGAAATATTGTTTTATTGATTAAAAGAGTTACATTGTCTAGACAATCAAAGAAACATAACATAAATAACTAGTCTTGCATCTTTTATTGTCGCTAAGGCCCAAGTCCGCCTAAGTGTATCTTGATAAATCCTAAGCATCATATCCTGAAACACATGTGAAAATAGGTACGTCAGCATAAAAATGTCTGTGAGATACATAGGTTTTGTGAAAATAGAATTCATGACTTATGTTTAAGAAAAATGTTTAGTCATGAACCTTATAATTTGCTTTGTCTTGTAAATCATTTGAAAAGTAATAAATAAACCAAATGATATATATGTATAAAAGAATAATACATGGTTAAGTAAATAACCAAGTAAACTGAGTTTATATCAGATAAGTTGTTTGTAAAACAATGTATTGTGCAAAGTATGTTATTTGTATAAAATGTTATATGTCTAAATTGAAATAATTCAAATAATGCTACGATATGTAATACCATACAAGCACTTATATATAGGAAGTACCAGCGGCGTATCCACCATGCTTCTATCATATTACACACGCCTCGTTACTTAATTCACTTACTCAAACCAAACCACCAAAGTAAAATGTTTATGTATAATCAAATGTCAAAATGTTTGTGTGAAAACCATGTCAAATGTCTATGTCTAATGTAAATCATGAATTGTGTATATCAATGTCAAAACGTTTATGTCTAATGTAAATCATGAATTGTGTATATCAATGTCAAAATGTTTATGTCTAATGTAAATAAGGAATTGTGTATATCAATGTCAAAATGTTTATGTCTAATGCAAACCATGTAATGTGTATCCAAAATATCATGTATGGTAAGTGAAATATATCAACTAAACCATATGTAAAATGCACAAAAACAAGGTATTGAAGTAAAACATGGTTTAAATCAAAGTTATGTTTTGTGGAACAAATGCATGCTATACTGATATAAACATCTATGCGGTATTGTGAAATGCATACATCCATGCCTTGTGACTGTGGCGATAAACACCTAAACGAATTTAAAGGTCTATCTGTGTTATGTTTATCGAATTCAGTCATTCCTTCCACCCAAACAAACCTAGGGTTCAGGAATGGGAGTTGTCAAGTCCTATGGTACCATTACCTTCTAACGAGCGGCATGATCGGTGTTAATGAATGTATATTGTCCCATTTAAACAAACCAAATGTCATACCAAAAATGTAAGCATGTGATGAATAACAAATGTACTAAGTATGCAACAACTGTACATACATAGCATGTGATGTGATGTGATGTAAAACAATGTACTAAGTATGCACACAATGGACATACATAACATAAAATGTAATGTAAAACGATGTACTAAGTATGCACACAATGGATATACATAGCATAAAATGTAATGTAAAACGATGTACTAAGTATGCACACAATGGACATACATAACATAAAATGTAATGTAAAATGATGTACTAAGTATGCACACAATGGACATACATAGCATAAAATGTAATGTAAAACGATGTACTAAGTATGCACACAATGGACATACATAGCATAAAATGTAATGTAAAACGATGTACTAAGTATGCACACAATGGACATACATAGCATAAAATATAATGTAAAATGATGTACTTCGTATGCAACAAAGGACATACATAGCAAAAACACAATGAAATCATGTACTATAAGTGTACTATTGAACATAACAAGCATATGATATGAAAACATAAAAAGCACGAAAGTAACAAGTAGGCACATGTGTTTCACCCCAAAACATTCGAAAAACAGTAAAAGAGGGGTCTATGTACTCACTTGAGATTGCTCAATAGTCCTAGGATAACCACCAAGCAAAGCTAGAAGATCACGGAATCAAACGGTACCTAATATAGGTAACTACATTAATAAACCGAACCTAAATCGGAGGATCGGATAGAATGAGGGCTCGTAAACCAAATGAGTATGGGAACTCATGTAATATGGTTTAACAAAGCCCACATACTAAAATGAAACCTAACCTAAGTGCTTACGACCCATTACAACACGTTTAGGTAGCTTATGCTACTTTAACGCGCCGTTCGCGTAAAACGCGTTCGGAACGCCTAACTAGCCCTTTGATAAGTAAAATATGCCTTAACATGTCTAATATTGTTGCCAAAATAGTTTAGATATCAAAAGTTATGTTACATATGCTTAATATGAATTTTGGCGTAAAAAGGGCATTTTGGTAATTTACCTAAGGCATATATACTACTTATCATACAACTACTCAAACGATGTGACCATAAGGTATAACCTCGGATGGTTATTTCCTATACAACTATGGTCACCTAATGTGTTTGGTCGGATCCTAATGATAGACCAAAAGGGTCGGGTTCGAAAGTATAAGCGATTGTTTAGATCGCTTACCTTACGACCCTATATAAGCACTAAACTAAAAGTGACGAGCTAAGCATGTTAAAACATGCTTAACTAAGTTTAGAAAACAGGTTTGGTATCAAAACAAACGCTTTTGATACCCAAGAGTAGTTTGGTTACAAAATACGCGTAAATGCGCATTTTGGCCAAAACTACGACTCGTCACTGAGCCTAGATAACGTGGTAATCAGTAGGTATAGTCACAAGAGGCTATAACCATCGTGATTACGCTCACGTTATGAAGTTCAACCGAACTTCGTGTTGACCATAAACTGGTCAACGCAGAAAGTCAAACATAGTTTGACTTTCGGACTCGAAAAGCGATAAAAGGACGAAGGAACACTTACAAAGGGTCCCCGCTAGTAAATCTTGATCGAATAGCTCAGGTATGAAGCAATGGCTTCAACTTAGAGCTTTTAGATCAGATTTGTGGGTTTTTGGAAATAATGGAGGTGGGTATTTATAGGAATTCGACAACCGTTAGGATCGTTTCTTGAAAACCGGGTTTTAATCTCATCCCTACACTTGTTGGAATGTTATGGAACATCAGTTAGCCCCCTATGATCAGGTAGCAACATGTGGAATTGAGATTATGAGTGGTTAACAGCTGTTAATAGCTGGTTTAGAAGTTTTTGATGTGCTGGGGACCCCTTACGGACCGTAAGGGTGATGGCTTACGGTCCGTAAGCCATCAACTATGCTGAAATGACAGTTTCAATCCCTGCACCTTGTTTCGTTGCGTAACGACACTTCTAACACCCGTAAAACCCAATTTCAAGCTCCACAATGATGTTAAGTCATAGGGAACATGAAATATGATTGAAAACATCACAGATGTCGGTTCGTTTGGCCGTACGATTGCGTTGTTCGGTTAATTACGACGGGAGTCGTAACGAACGCAAAAACGATCCAAATTAAGCGACGAATGGATTTTTGACAAGCCAAACACTAAAGCATAATATTATAATGCTTAACTTAATTTTTGGAGTTCCGGATGTATTCAGAACGTAAGATATGCGCGAAAGTGCAAACTTGTGCACTTTTTGACGCTTTTAGCCCCTATTGATCAGTAAAGTTTATTTTAGCATACCAAACCCCTCAAAGCCTATTTCTAAGCTATGTAAAGGATATTTAGGGTATGTTTAACTTATGATCAAGTTCCGGAATATCTGTTACAGTTCAAATTGGGATACTTTCGCAGTTTGTCAACTTTAGTCCCTGTAAACGAATAGACTTGATTTTGCCATACCAAAGCCTTCAAAAATTATTTCTAAGTTATGTAAAGGTTATTTAAGGTATGTTAAGCCTATGTCACTATTCTGGAGTGTTCGTTGCATTAAACTGGTTATATTTACGCATCAGTGCGCGTATAACCTTCCAGAAAGCGATTTAGTGCCCGAAATCGAACAAGAATTGATATGTGCAAATGATACACATATTTGTACAAATCCCAAGTATGAAATACAATATTTCATTGGTTTGGTATTTTTTTGATGGTCGCAGTGACCCAGGTGTCACACAGGATGACTGTGGATTTTCCTCGGGTGCCACATCATCCCCAACTTGAAAGGGAATTTCGTCCCGAAATTCACCAGTTGCATCAGATTTAGTTTTATCAGCTGGGAATAATTGAGGATATACTTGAGCTTCATCTGATCTTCACATTCCCATGTGAACTCCGGTCCACGTCTTGAGTTCCAACAAACTCTCACGATTGGAATTCGACTATGCTTACGAACCTTGACTTCCCGATCCATAATTTCGATGGGTTCTTCGACAAACTGGAATTTGTTGTCAATATTTAGTTCTTAGAGCGGTACCACAAGTGTTTCGTTGGCCAAACACTTCTTTAATTGTGAAACATGGAAGATAATATGAACGTTACCCAACTCAGCAGGTAACTCGAGCCTGTAAGCCACTTTACCGATTCGCTCCAGAATTTTGAATGGCCCAACCTAACGTGGATTAAGTTTGTCTCGCTTCCTAAAGCGCACCACACCCTTCCAGGGTGAAACTTTCAACATAACACGATCGCCTACAGCGAACTCCAAGGGTTTCCTATGCTTGTCAGCGTAGCTTTTCTGACGATCTCGCGCTGTCGCCATACGGTTTCTGATCTGGACAATCTTTTCTGAAGTTTTAAGTACAAGTTCCGGACCTGTGATCTGGCTGTCACCACCTCAGCCCAACAAAGAGGAGAGCGTCATTTCCGCCCGTACAGTGCTTCGAACGGAGCTGCCTGGATGTTGGTATGGTAGTTGTTGTTGTAAGAGAACTCTATCAACGGCAAGTGTTTCTCCCAGCCTTTGCCAAAATCGATCACACATGCTCACAGCATGTCTTCAAGTGTCTGAATGGTTCGTTCACTTTGACCATCCGTCTGTGGGTGATAAACAGTACTCATGTCGAGACGTGAGCCGAATGATTTATGCATCGACTGCCATAAATCGGATATAAAACGCGGGTCACGGTTAGAGCTAATAGAGGTTGGCACCCCGTTCCTAGAAACCACTTCCTTTAGATAAACAACGGCAAGTTGTGAGAACTTATCAGTTTCTTTGATCGCAAGGAAGTGCGCAGATTTCGTGAGGCGGTCAATGATCACCCAGATGGTATCGTTTCCGTTTTGAGTTCTTGGAAAACCAGTGACAAAGTCCATAGCAATTTGTTCCCATTTCCACAAGGGTATTTCTGGTTGCTGAAGCAGGCTTGAGGGTTTCTGATACTCCACCTTGACTTTCGCACAAGTCAAACGTTTACTCACGTACGTCGCGATGTGAGCTTTCATCTTCGGCCACCAATACAAGACTTTGAGGTCCTGATACATCTTATTTGAACCTGGGTGTACAGAGTAGCGAGACTTGTGTGCTTCGTCCATCATGAGCTCTCTAAGATTTCCAAACAATAGGACCCATATCCGTTCCACGAAATAGTAAATGCCATCAGATCTCTCTACAAGTCGTTTCTCCATGCCTCGTAAATACTCAGCTTTAATGTTCACTTCCTTCAACGCTTCTGTTTGAGCAGAACGGATCTGGTCAGGGAGGTTTGAGTGAATAGTGAGCTGTAAGGCTCGTGCACGTTTAGGTGTTGCCTCCTTTCGACTGAGGGCATCAACTACAACGTTAGCCTTGCCTGGATGATACTTGATGGCACAGTCGTAATCATTTAAGAGTTCTACCCATCTACGTTGTCGCATGTTCAACTCTTTCTGATCGAAAATATGCTGGAGGCTCCTGTGATCGGTATAGATAGTGCATTAGGTATCGTACAGATAATGCCTCTAAATCTTTAGCGCGAAAACCACGGCCCCCCAACTCCAAGTCGTGAGTCATGTAATTCTTCTCATGAACCTTCAACTGCCTAGAAGCGTAAGCTATAACTTTCTCGCGTTGCATCAGCACGCATCCGAGACCCTGAATCGAAGCGTCACAATATACCACAAAAATCCTCGATGCCTTCAAGTAATGACAATATCGGCACACTGCAGGGTTTTTGTTTCAAAAGTTGGAAGGCATCTTCCTGCTTCGTTCCCCAAGAATATACAACACCTTTCTGTGTCAACGAGGTAAGAGGTTGAGCGATCCTTGAGAAGTCCTGAATAAATCGGCGATAGTACCTAGTGAGACCAAGAAATTGTCGCACCTCCGAAGGATTCTTTGGTGCCGCCCAATTTCTGATAGCATCAATCTTAGCAGGATCCACGTGTATCCGCATTTCATTAACAATGTGACCAAGGAAGTGGACTTCTCGAATCCAGAAATCACACTTAGAGAATTTTGCGTAAAGTTGCTCCTTCCTCAGGAGCTCCAAGATAAGACGCAAGTGTCGCTCGTGGTCCTCCTTGCTCTTAAAGTAGATCAAGATGTCATCGATAAACACAATGACGAAATCGTCAAGATACGGTTTGCACACACGGTTCATAAGGTCTATGAAAACCGCTGGTGCGTTTGTCAACCCGAAGAGCATAACCAGAAACTCATAATGGCCATACCGCGTTCGAAAAGCTGTTTTTGGAACATCCTCCTCTCGGACTCTCATCTGATGATAGCCCGATCTTAAATAGATCTTCGAGTAAAAACTTGGGGCAACTGGTCAAACAGATCGTTGATACGTGGCAAAGGATAGCGGTTCTTGACTGTCACTTTGTTGAGCTCTCGATAATCTATACACATGCGAAAGGACCCGTCTTTCTTCTTCATGAACAGAACTGGGGCTCCCCAAGGCGAAGAACTGGGTCAGATAAAACCTCTGTCCAACAGTTCTTGGAGTTGATTTTACAGCTCTTGCAAATCTCCTGGTGCAAGACGATAAGGAGCACGAGCGATTGGGGCTGCTCCTGGTGTAAGGTCAATCTGAAATTCCACCTGACGGTGTGGAGGTAAACCAGGAAGCTCTTCAAGAAACACATCAGAAAACTCTCGAACAACTGGAAGGTCTTCAATTTTTCTCTCTTCAGGCTGAGTATCGGTAACAAGCCCTAAAATAGCAGGACAGCCCTTCCGTAGACACTTCTGGGCTTTCATAGCTGAGATGACGCCAACCATTGCACCACTACGATGACCCTGAACCAACAAAGATTCTCCACTGGGGAGAGGGATACGCATGATTTTCTGTTTACAGAGAATTTCTGCTTGATGCTTAGACAACTAATCCATGCCAACGACCACATCAAAACTTCCAAGAGTAACGGGGAGTAGGTCAATGTCGAACACTTGACCCATAAGATTGAGTTTATGTAGGATCGGTTTGTGACCCAAACGAGTCGTTCAGAAGAGATGAAACAGTTTCAGAGGCGGAAACTAAGAAACCGATTGCGAAACAGCTTGCGTATCACTTTAACACTGATTATATTGATATACTATCGTTTACAATCAGTCCTCACACCGGCAGCACCTCGGTATGGAATTTCAGAAACCTTACAAATGAAATGACATGCTAACCTATATATACTATTTAGTTTTCGCTTGAAGCAAACATGAAGACTTCAAGCGAAACCTCCCAAGCGAAACCCAATTGTTAACAATTCAAGCGAAACCGACAACTTATGTCTAATTGAACATTCTGTTTACAACTTGTTTTGTCTTCTTGTGAGGTGATGTCATTGATGATGTCATCTTGATGGCGTCATCATGACATCATGCTTCATGACATCATTCTTGATCAACTTCGCAACGAACCCAAGACTCGACATAAGACGAAGACGACAGATGAATGCACCAACAGACTCCCCCTCAGATGTTGACGAGTCTTAAATGTCGAGTATTCTCTATCTTCAGTCTTTATTAGTCTCTTTTCTTTCTTAGCATATACCAGGATCTTCTCTTTAGCTTTAACCTCGTCAGACTCCCCCTCTCATCATGATGGGATCGCCATCTGGAATTAGCTATCACCTTGAGATCAATCCCTGGCTTTATCTCTGATCAGCTCATTTCCTGCACACATTTTCTCATCAAAACATAAGGTTTTAGTTAAATCAATAAGAAAAACTTATTAGAAATAGTTACATCAAGTTCAAATTAATGACCCTGATTAACTAATCAAATTTTTCTTTCTCAAAATCAGTTTCTTCTTTTAAACGCACACTCCCAAACCAGTTCATCTTGTTTAGCACTTGGAATTTTGAAAATCAGCTCATCAACATCAGTTGACGAAAATCTTTTTGTATTTTTCAAAATTTATGCTAAAACACACCGAAAATCTTTTTGAAATTTTTAAATGTAAATAAAATGCAGTAAAGAAATATTTACAGACACTATTTTTGTGAGCTTACGTAAGAGGATCATATCAGTTTTTCAGACCAATCACCAACACCGTTAAGCTTGATTTCATTTTAAGCTCTAAACGATTCACATTGATTGACGATATTGTTGTCCATTCAAACTCAATCTAAAAACTTTCGAAATGCTTACCGATACGATTAGGTATATTTAGATAGCACTAAATTCTTATGGACCCCACGATCTCAGCATATCCCCTCATCATGCAATACACTGACTCAAGTAATGCCTTTAAACTTTTATCAACTGTGATTTGTGCGAAAACAAAGCAGAATGTTTAAACATTAACAATCAGGTCGATAATTCCGTATACGCAGAGAAAGTCCAATGTTTAAACAAAATAAGAAAAATAAAACAAGTTGAAGTTGTTTAGGCTTTAACCACCAGGTCGATACTCCCGTATACGCAGAGGTGATCCAAAGCTTAAACGAAACACCAAAGAAAATAAAGCAAAACGTTTAGGCAACAACATCCAGGTCGATACTCACGTATACGCAGAGGATGTCCGATGCTTAAACAAAATAAAGAAATAAAACAAGTTTAAATCTTTGCAAAATGAAATGCACAATCACAGCGACTTTTTAGCAAAGTTGTGAAAGTTCACAAACTTAACCAGTTTTATGTCTTTTGACAATCAGCGATTACTGAGTAGGTACACGGTCAAGAAGGACAAAACTAAGTACTATGCTTTCGACCATGTTTCCCACTAGAACTAGGCTTTTTCATTTAAGTTTGTATCGTTATCGCAAATCTACTAGTCTAGCTGAGCCTACCGTCACATCTTTAGTGAGACTGTTTATCACATTATAACTTTCCATTTCTTTAGCGTGCTGTGACAGTCCAACTGATCTACTATCATTTCCTCTTTTTACAACAAAACTCATTTTTGCATTTTTCAATGTTTTTGACATTTTCAAATTTTCTAATTTTTTTAAAAATTTTTACTCCCCCTAAAATCAAAATATGTCTCAATTTTGATTTTCTGGGAAAATTTGAAACAAACTGTACAAACTTGACAACATGATGAGAATCACTTCAATTCTCCATTCACTTGGCTTGAACAATCAGAACTCCCCCTGACAACAAAACATTTTCCCATAGATTTCAAAACACTTAAGTTTGTTTTAATCAAAATGGTTTTTCCGGAAAATAAGTTTTGTGTGTCTTTTCACAAATTCGGGGATATTTCATCACTTTGTTTTCTTCAATCAGTTGTAAAAAACTAACATTTTTAAGATCAATTCACAAACATCACTTGTAGAAAATCAAGTACAACTTAATGTCCCTGATTTACCACTTGTAAGTTCGAAATATCACATTCGTGAATTTCTCAAGAAATGTGCCGATTCATGTTCCACGCTTACCAACCTGGGAACTCCGGCAAGTCAGGTTTTTCTATTTGAACAAATTCACCCAAGCCTGACAATCCTTGGGTGATTTTGAATTCTTGTTGAACAATGGTGGAAAATTTTCATCATCCATTGTTAAACCTGAATTCTCCAATTTTACCTCAACCAATGGCTCCTCTAGCTTTGACGAACCAGAATCATTGCCTGCACATGGCTTGTCTGACTTTGATATGTCAGATTCATCGCCTGAAGGTGGCTTGTCTGACTTTGACACATCAGATTCATCGCCGACCATTTTCTTCTTCTTCTTTCTTCTTTCGTCCTCAGATTTGTATCCGATGAATTCGTCTTGCTTGACTTTGCCATCGAGGAAGTCGATTCATCAGAACTCTTATTTTTATCAACAGATGAACCCGAGGACAAGATCTTCTCTAGATACTCTCTAGCCTTCTTCCTCTTCTTCCTCAGTCTGTCTTTCTGCCCCTGAGAAAGCTTCACTTTCGTTTCTTGAACTTTAGGTTCTTGAATCTTCTGTTCTTTGGGCTTGACATTGACTGGTTTCTTCACCTGCCTCTGAGATTCAGCTCTCGATCTTCTCATTGATCTCATTGAGCAATCTCTAGCAATATGGCCAATGATGTTGCGGTTAAAACATCTCCTCGACTCAAACCTCCAACTCTGGCAGTTAACAGCAATGTGTCCTTGATAGCCGCATCTGTAACACACTCTGTTATCATACCAATCACCATTTTCAGTCCAAATGCTCAAATCAAAGCACTGTTTGGCTTGGTGATATTCCTTTTTCCTTTTGATTGTTGGATTTGACTTTTGAGCACTGTGGTCCGACCTGCACCACTTATTGTCAACAGTTTTTGAGTTTTCATTTTTCAATTTTTTTGATTTTTGATTTTGATTGGATGATCGATCTGATGAGTTTTTATTATCTTTTTGAACATTTTTCAAAATTTTCTCTTTTTGTTTTTGTTCCACTTTCTTCTTCAAAGGTTTTTGCTTATAGCATTCTTCCTTTTTAGTTGATTGTGGAACAGTTTCTTGAAACTTTTCTTTTAATTTCAAAAACAATTTTTGTTTTTCGAATTTTTTTATTTTCATCATCAGATTTCTCATCACAATCTTCAACTTTGACATTGTCAAAGTTTGTGACATCGTCACTTATTGGAATTGAATTAACAGATTTTGGACAAGGAATAGTTGAAGTATTCACAAACACCTTCAACTTTTCTTCCCATTCATTGATTTTCTTTTGAGCACATTCTGCCTCTTTTTCAAGTCGAATAATCTTTTCAAGATGAGAATTGATTGCAATTTGTTTTTCAAGATTGTTTTTACCAAACATATCTCTCTCATCTTCTAAAATTTTTATTTGACTTTGAAAATCTTTCTCAATCTTTGATTTTTCATTTTCAAAACTTTTAATTTTTTCTTCAAAAATTTTGTTTTCTGATGTCAAACTGTTCAAGTCATTTAACAGTTTAACCTTTTCAGCTTTCAGCTTTTCACAATTTCCCTGTAAATCCAGAATCTGTTTTACATCAGTTTGCTTCTCATCTTTCAACTTCTTGACTTCCAATTTCAAACTTTCCACATCCTTCAAGATTTTGTCATTGTTAGTCTTAAAATTGTCACATTTGGAGCACACTGATTCAGAGTTTGAAAATTCATTCTTCACAGATTCTTCATTCTTTAGAACTTGCTCTTTCTCGATCTTATAAGTACCTGCACCAAAAATTGTAACAAAATCAAGAGGATTTCCATTATCATCAATATAACAACCCCTTTTCATATCATATATCAAATTTCTTTTTGCTGCCCAACAAACATTGATTCTTTTGTTTATTTCATTTATTACGTCTAAATTCAACTCATCTAAATTCATTTTTATTTTATCTATCACATCTTTCTTCTTTTGATTAATTTCATAATGGTGATTTTTAAGTTTACTAATGAATTTGTTCAGAGAAAATTTTGAAAAACTATAATTTTCTCTCAAATTTTTCAAGCAATCATCCCATTCAGCTGATAATCCATTAGCAAACTTTGATACCATATCAGCTTCTGTTATAACTATTTGATTTTCCTTCAAATAGTCAATCAAAAGATCAAAACGCTTCTCCAAATCATCCAATTTTTCATCTTTCTTACACAGAAAACATTCGAACCGGTTACTCCAAACCTCTTTGGGTAATTTCTGATAAAAACTACTGAAATATCCTCAATACCAATCATTTAACTTTTTAAGATCATTGTTTTCTTTTTCATCAAAGACCTTTGCCATCTTTCAAACACAACCTGTTCAAACACTTAAATTTGATTTTGCCGACGACAATTTCCAATTCAGATCAAAATTAATTTGTCCTCAAAATCCACTAACTCGGCAACAACAAGTAACAAGATAAGATGATTGGACCAAAAAAAATTTTTTATCAAAAAATGCCGACAATTTTTAATAATGATCACATGCAATCACAATTTTCAATTAAAGTCTATCACATGCACACAAGATTATCTTGTAAACAAATTGATTCAATCGAAGAACATCACATGCAATCTCATGAAATGTCTGACAATTGTTAATAAATGGATCAGATACATCACATGAATTCTGACTAAACAAGGTAGCCGAAAACTAGATATATCAAACTTTGAGAAGACCGATCACATTTACCACTGATTACCCTTTTCAATTTAAGCCGACACTTCAATTGATTTAATCTAATTGAACCGAATATTCAATTAAAATTGATCAGTACTTCACATGCAAATCACTTAGATGTCTGACAATCACACATGCAACTTAACAACTTTCATTTATATGTTACAATCCTATTAGACCTCTATATGGCTGCACAAATACACTCCACAATTCAATTTTCAATGAACCGATTCTCAAGTCTTTTTATTATAAAAACCTATATCATATGCACTCCTCGAACCACTAAATCAATCACAATACTCGATACATGTTTCAAGCGAAATCACACAAAATGTTTCAAGCGAAATTTTGTATATTGTGAACTTTCAAGCGAAATTATCAACTAATCTCAAGCGAAATCATGATGATGTCAGCAACACGATCTGATTTTGGTCCGATTGAACAAGATTTAATCCGATTTTAATGCTGAAACTTTTCAGGATTCAATAATACATGATTACGCACAAGATATGTGAATATAAGCCGATTTTAAACGTAAAAATTTGTTCGATTTTGAAAGAAGGTGTAGAAAATCAGAAAAAGTGACAAAAAACGAGCTGTTTTGGCGAAATCTCTTCCTCCTGAGCTCTGATACCACTTATAGGATTGGTTTGTGACCCAAACGAGTCGTTCAGAAAAGATGAAACAGTTTCAGAGGCGGAAACTAAGAAACCGATTGCGAAACAGCTTGCGTATCACTTTAACACTGATTATATTGATATACTATCGTTTACAATCAGTCCTCACACCGGCAACACCTCGGTATGGAATTTCAGAAACCTTACAAATGAAATGACATGCTAAGCTATATATACTATTTAGTTTTCGCTTGAAGAAAACATGAAGACTTCAAGCGAAACCTCCCAAGCGAAACCCAATTGTTAACAATTCAAGCGAAACCGACAACTTATGTCTAATTGAACATTCTGTTTACAACTTGTTTTGTCTTCTTGTGAGGTGATGTCATTGATGATGTCATCTTGATGACGTCATCATGCTTCATGACATCATTCTTGATCAACTTCGCAACGAACCCAAGACTCGACATAAGACGAAGACGACAGATGAATGCACCAACAGTTTACACCTAAAAAGAACATGTGAAGCTTTAATCGATTTGCCATCGGCTAACTCTACAACATGTTTGTTTACAAGAGGTGTAGGTCTCAATCACAACTGACGACTGAACCCCAAAGTCACATAACTCCAATCAGCACCAGAGTCGAATAATACAGAAGCAAATAGATTGTTCACGGAAAACGTTCCAGTCACAACGTTGCCATCGTTCCTAGCTTCCCCAGAACCAATGGTAAACACTCTACCATGCGCACCGTTCCCACCATTGTTCCCATTGTTGTTGTTCCCAGGGTTGTTATTATTATTACCAGCATTCTGATTCAGTTGAGGGCAATCCCGTCTAAAATGACCCTCGTCTCCACACTGAAAACACCTTGCGATTACCTTGATTCTGCTAAGGCTGCTTCCTTTCTTGTTGCTATGGTTGCTGTTGCTGTGGGGGTTGCTGCTGCTGTCTTGGGAGTAGGGCCCTGCAATCTCTAGCCATTGGCCCACCTTGTTGCACCTGTGACAGACTCGTGTGCATGGCCCACGATGATGAAAGTTGCACTTGTTACACTTTGGTTGCTTTCCCGCGTAGGAGCCCTGATTCGAACTGTTGCTCTGATTTTGATTCTCAGAAGATGACTGGCTAAAACTATGATTGCCACTGTTGCCTGGCTTCTTCTGTGACTGATTCGAGTTGGACACCTTGTCCACTTCATTCCACTTACGTTTGTCGTCGGTAGCATGAGTAGTAGCTGCAGTAGTAGAGACACACGGTGGTAACGAGCCACGCTCCACCTCTTGATCTGTGATCTTGTGAGCTAAGTGGATGATCTGTGGTAAGTTTTTGAGGTTTGCAGCAGCATCCAAGCCCTTAACCTGCGGGGCTAATCCTTTGATGTACAGTTCGATTCTTCGGTGTGGAGGTCGTGATAAGTTCGGGCACATATTAGCTAGTTCATGAGACCGTTTCGTGTACGCCTCAATCTCAGACCCCCACCATTTTTAGCTCATAATACTCGTTCTCCAACTTCTGCACTTCGTCACGAGGACAGTACTCTTCACGCATCAGCTCCCTAAAATCGTCCCAAGTAGTCGCTTTCGCCATTTCAATACCCAGCATCTGAACTTGGGCATTCCACCAAGTCAAGGCACCATCCTCGAGTGTGCCTGAAGCATACTTCACTCTGTCCCCAGCAGGACAGTTACACATCGTGAACACCAATTCCGCCTTCTCAAACCAACGCAGTAGTCCCACAGCTCCTTCAATCCCACTGAACGTCTGTGGCTTACAATTCATGAACGTCTTAAACGTGCAAACAGGCGGATTATTTTGATTCACGGGTTGACCTAAAAAAGAAAGTGAGTACAACACACGGTTAAAACTGAGTACGCAACACATGGATGTTTTGGTCAAAAATTACCGAAGCAATTAAGTGATTAAATTAGTTAAGTGATGTAGTGTGCTAAGAATGTGTATCGAAAATATGTTGATTAAGTTGTTTGTAAAAACAGTTTTCAGGATACGGCTCAGGATATCGAGTTGTATCAACAATCAAACAATGAGAAAAAATGTAAAGGGTGACACATGATGTACGAGGAAAGCCCTTGATCAATCTAGATCGCCGGCACAAAACCTCGGGAGCTGACAATCGCAGCTGCCTTGTTCTTCTTATTGCTTCAAATGTCAGGATATAGTGCAGGATATGATGCGGATCAACTAAGTGTTACAATGTGATTTCGATACAAGTGTAAGTGTGTTGTGAGTGTTTGCAGCAAGAGAGAAAGAGTATGCAAGAGATTGTGTGTGTCCTTATCTGATCCGATCAATCCTTTTTATAGTAAAAGAAACTAACTAACTAGCCTATTATTCCGGGATTTAACGAATATTCCATATGTGAACGTTGTAGTCCACGTCTTCCGGCTTCAACGCCCATAATTCAACAGATTTGCCCGAGTCTCAAGGAGAAGAAGTCCACTTGAACGTTATAGACTTGTTCCAATAGTCTGCATGTGAGTTAATTAGTTACCACCAGGATATCGTATCAGGATGTTACCAATATCCTGATCCGGTATCCTGGTCACAACAAAAGAAACATAGTCAGAATATTAGTCAAGATATATGAGTAGAAAACCACCCATAACAATTGTCCCCAAAATATATAAGTTGGTATACCAATTCCAACGGATATATTTTAAAGCTTATCTTTTAAATTTAGGTTATTAAGTTGAAGCGACGATTGATGTGACATTGTGCAACTTCCCATGCGATATTTACTCTTTGCCCCTATATCCAGCCTCTATTTAGCCGACTTATTCTGCAAATAATTTATTAGCATAATATAATGAAAGAGTAGAAAAGATTTAGAATTTCTCCTTTTATGCAGCACCAGTCAAAATCCCAGAAGTTTTCGATCTTGAGGAGTTGGATAGCTACTCCGATCCTGTCCAGATCAAGAAAGAGCCAAGTCTCAAACCCATTGCTTCATCCAAGCCTACCAGTTCTAAAGCCGTCATTATCCCTAAGCCTTCGCCAGCTACCAAGCCCCGGACCGCTAGTTTTTGTAAGAGAAAAGAGATTGATTCGCCTGTCACTCCCGAAACGTTTCCCTACGAGAATCACGGATTCATGGAGGCAAGCGGGTTCATGACTTCCTTTCTCAACCAGGTATAGATCCTCATTCCATATCCTGCATATATGTCAAACCAGTATCTTGGTTATTATACAGTAATACCTGCGTTTTTCATTGTAGGGCCTCGAACGTCTGGATCACTTGTACAAAGAATCCTGCGGGCTCTACAAGATGCTCGAGTCCAAATTGAAGAAAGCCGAGGTCACCATTTCCGATCAAGGTATAATCGCTGCTGCTAAATCTCAACATTATGAGGACAAGTTCAAAGCTATAACCCAAAAACACCAGGCTGCCATCAAGAAAGTTACTCACGAAGCCCAAGTCCATCTTGACGCCACCCAGGCTCAACATGAACAGGATATGACCTCTTACCGGGAAGACCTGAAAAGCTCCGTCATCATCCCCCTTCTTCAGGCTAGGCTAAGTGTTTTGGTCAAAAATTACCTAAGCAATTAAGTGATCAAATTAGTTTTGTGAGGTAGTGTGCTAGTAATACTTAGTGAAAAATATGTTGGTTAAGTTGTTCGCTAAAACAGTTTCAGGATACGGCTCAAGATATAGAGTTGTATTTATGATCAAACAATGAGCGAAAATGTAAAGGTTGACACGTGATGTACGAGAAAAGCCCTTGATCAATCTAGATCTCCGGCATAAAACCTCGGGAGCTGAAAATCGTCAGCTGCCTTGTTCTTCTTATTGCTTGAATAACAGGATACAGTGCAGGATATGATACGGATCGACTAGGTGTTACAGTGTAAATTCGATACAAATGTAAGTGTAATGTGAGTGTTTGCAGCTAGAGATAAAGAGTGTAAAAGAGATTGTGTGTGTGTAAGTTGTGTCTACCTATGATCCGATCACTCCTTTATATAGTAAAAGGAAATAACTAACTATGCTAAAAATCCGGGATATTATGCTAAAAATCCGGGATACTGAGATTATTTCCTTTCTGAACGTTGTCAGGCTGTTTCAACTCGTTTTCCACGCGCTTACTAACTATAACTCCGGGATTTAAGCTTCCATAACCGTTACAACATTAATATCTTTGACCAATCTTCGTAACTTTCCATAAAACATGCCAATCTTCAATGCTGACTGTTACAAGAGCTATTTTCCGCCATCAACGTCCTTATCCCAACCAATTTGAGCGGGTCTTCAGGATGACTTGGTCTTCATGAACGTTAGTCCCTTGTAGTCAATGTTTACAAGCAAATTGTTAGTAATAGTCAGGATACTGCCTCAGGATGTTACCAATATCCTGGTCCGGTATCCTGATCATATACAACTAATAAAAAATCAAGATACAAAGTCAGGATATGGGCTCAGAATTTCACCCATAACAATTGTCCCCAAAAATATAACTGTTGGATACCCTGATTCCAACGGATATATTTTTTAGTTATTCCAAAATGTCTGGTAAGGATGTCTGTTTCAAATATACTGAACCTGTACACATATACTGAACCTGTATCTGGGTTAGTTCGTCTGTATTTTGTAGGGTCTAGATCATCTAGTTGTCCTGCACTTAGAACAATTCTAATTTCCTGCAAGTAAAATATTTTGACAGTTGAATGTGGAAGGATCCTGTGTTTTCAGGATGAAACCTTCAACTGTTTATGTAAATATGCTTTAAAAACTTAATTGTGTTCTTGGTGGATGGGTCTCTTTTTGAGATGAAACCAAGAATACAATATTTTTGGACCAATAATAATAAACTAACCTTTTAGCCTTATCTGTTTATGTTTTTATTTTGAAAGGTATATTTTGAATATCCTGATCAAATATCTTGGTCAGGACACTGATGAAATGTTTAATACTTTTGTCATCAAAATGTTAAAACTTGGTTGAATATGACTTTTTAGAAAACTTAGATCATTTAGATAAGGTTTTCAAGACTTGAAGAATAATAAATCATACAAGAAACACTTAGGCAATAATTTCCAACCTTAACCTTTGAATCCTTTGCAATGTCCCCGGCATGGATGTCCCCTGTCTGTGCAGGATATTGCATCAGTGCATGACATACTTGAGTATTTCTTCACTTAGTGATTAAACTTCGTAGCTTCTTATCCGCAAAAGAACGTGTGTAATCACAGCTTGTCATATCTTTGCAATCTTGTTAAAAACTTTAGTTTTACCGGGGATAAACCCTTAATGTACTTGGGATAAACCCTTAGTATCTTGGGGAAAATCCCAAATTTTCGTGCGCTACAGGCGGGAGTGTATAAACTCCAAGACTTAGAAAGGTGAAAACCTTTAAACCTTAGAGAGTATGAAAATACCCTTTCGCGAGAGAGGGTGATCAATCCTCATATACCTTAAGGATCCAGGGTATAGCCAACAGTAACGAAATTGTCAGCCACTTTTACATGAACTGGTCCCGCCACCTTGAACTATCCATGGATAACTTGTGCTCCAGGATCCTTTAATCGTGAGAGAGGGGGCCAATCCTCTAATCTTTCGAAGTATCCTGAGTGTGTATCCTGGAGCTATATCCCGAAGCGTATTCTGCAAAACAACCTTAAACTAAGGTGGGTGTTAGCTTGGCTAACACCCCTCCGATGCTTAAGTTAGTATTGGGTTCAAATAAAATAAATTATATTTAAAAGAGACAGAATTCATACCATCTTGAGTTAGAAATTAAATTCTAAACTCACTTGAAATAGGCTTTGAGATGTATAGCATTCCAGGATCTTGGTAGTATATCCCCCTCCATATTCTTAAGCTGGTATGCTCCTTTTCCGAATTCCGATTCAATCTCATAGGGTCCTTCCCACTTTGGAGCCAACTTTCCATCAGCAGGATTCGTAGTATTCTGAAAAGCTTTCCTTAACACCCAATCTCCGACTTGGAACCTTCTCGTCCTTATATTCTTGTTATATGCTCTGGATATCCTCTGTTGATATGCTGCCATTCTCAACTTTGCCGCATCCCTTGTCTCATCAATAGTATCCAATTCTTGACATAGGGCTTCAGGATTCTTCTCAGGATCCTGGAGGTTGGATCTTGCTGTAGGTATCACCATCTCTATCGGGATTACTGCCTCTGCTCCAAATACTAAGGAAAATGGGGTTTGCCCAGTAGCATTCTTCACAGTTGTCCTGTCAGCCCATAGGACATATGGTAGTTCTTCTGCCCATCTTCCCTTCGTAGCTCAAAGTCTTTTCTTTAAATTGTTGATAATTATCTTGTTCGAGGATTCTGCTTGTCCATTTTCTTGAGGATGCACTGGTGTAGATGTGATCATTTTAATTCCCCAACTCTTGCAAAAGTCAATAGTTCTTTTGCTGATGAATTGAGAGCCATTGTCACAAACTATCTCAGCCGGTACCCCAAATCTGGTCAGGATATTCCTCTTTATGAAGGATACCACTTCTTGATCCCTGACTTGAACAAAGGCCTCGGCTTCGACCCACTTGGAGAAATAATCTGTCATTGCCAACATGAAAACCTTTCCTCCTGGAGCCTTTGGAAGTTTTCCCACTATATCCATACCCCATTTCATAAATGGCCATGGGGATACGATAGGATATAATGGTTCTGCAGGCTGATGCAGGATGTTGCCGTGTCTTTGACATGCATCGCATTTCTGAGCATACTCTGCGGCATCCTTTCTCATGGTCGGCCAGTAATATCATGTTCTCAACACCTTCGAGAACAGAGATCTGCCCCCAGTATGGTTGCCACAGTCTCCTTCGTGTATATCCTGAAGTACCTCCTTGGTTTCAGGATCTTCCAAGCACCTTAGGTACGGTCCTGCAAGGGATTTCTTATACAAAATATTATTTATAATAGTAAAACGAGATACCTTCATCCTAAAAGCCTTAGGATTTGCATCCTTTGGGATATCTCCTTCTTGAAGATACTTCACAATTGGAGTCATCCAGGATTCAGGATCCTTCTCAGGATATCCATCACCAGGATCCTGGATACATGCTACCTCTTTATCCTGAGATTTGAGATGTTCCGTTGCAGGATACAAGATGTGCACTATTGGTATCTGAGTTCCCTCCGGTATCCTGACAGTAGATCCTAAGTTTGCTAGAGCATCAGCTTCAGCATTCTTTTCTCTTGGTACCTGTTCAAGTATAAAAATTTCGAAATATCCTACTAATTTTTTAACAATTTCAAGATATTCAGCTAACTTTTCGCCTTTTACTGCATAAGATCCATTGAAATGGTTAGTAATCAATAGGGAATCAACATATACTTGTAAATATCTAATATTCATATTTTTAGCCAATTCTAATCCTGCTATCAGAGCTTCATATTCTGCTTCATTATTAGTGGCAGGAAACTCACATCTAATGGCCTGGGGTAATGTTTTGGTCAAAAATCAGACGACGATGATGCAACCAAACTCTCTGTTACGGGGTATGATGCTTGAATTGGTAAACAACAATGAGGATCACTCAGAAATGAATTGCACAGGAGACACAAAGATTTATACGAGGAAAAAGCCCTTGATCAATGAATGATCTCTGGCATAAAAAACCTCGAGTGATGGAAACTACCGATCACCAACTCAAATTAAACAATAATCCTTTTACAACTTCGGATGATAGCGAGCTAAGTACAAGGATCACTATAGTGTATCATGTAGAAATGTATGAAAATGCTAAGTGTTTTGCCGAGAGCTGGTGAGTGCAGTTGTACGAGTGTGTGTAGCCAAAAATAGCCAAGTGTTCTAAAAGATAGCTCGCTACCCCCTTAAAATTAGAAAATATCAAGCCTAACTAACTGTCCGCATTGCGTGCCTTCTCCCCACGTTCTCCATAACGTTCACAATGGTCAAGCACGTGCAGAATTGAAGGGAATATGCTCCAGGAATATCGCCATGACCAAGTCCAAGCCGGTACTCCTGCAAAACAATACCGAATTCAAAGTGAACAATCATTAGTATAAGGATCCTTAGGACGATCCATGATCCTGATCCTGAAGTACTTCTGAGGATCACTAATTGTCACAGAAGTAAGGATCACCAAACAGGATAACACTTGAGGATCACAGGTCATTAAGAAATCCTCCCCTAACAATTGCCCCCAAAATATAAGGAGTAATATTGTAAATAAACGAGTTGTATTTTGTCGATCTTATCCGCAACAAACTAACGGATATATAGCCGTTAAGATCGAACTAGCCGTTGGAATCCTGACGTCACTGAGGTGACTTATCCTGCAAAATCATCATTATAAATGGCAGTTAGAGATAAGAGCGAAAGGGCATTTAAATCCGAGCGTTTCCTTTTTAAATCCTCATCAGAAGACTTATTCAGGTTTTATCTTTTCCTCTTCTTCCTTCTCTTACTATGCTTTTCTTTCTTTACCATCATCTCGTCAAAAATGATGCTCCGAAACTCACCGGGCAAGGATCACAAGAAGAACAGCCCCTTAAAGAGCCAAGGGATCATCAAAGATTCCGCAAAAGAACGCTGTTGTTTCACCGATCCACAAATTGATAAAATTCGCTATTGTTTCCCGGCGAACACCATTTTCAAATCCTTTGATCCCACTGCTTTGAGTGACTATATCTCTGAAACTTGGATTGCCTTTCCTGTTACCCCATTCACCATAGGATACACCTATCCTTTTCCAGCCTTTACCCAATCCTTTTTCTCCCTTACCGGCATCTCCTACATCCAAGCTATGCCGATGATCTGGAGGGTCTTATATACCCTTGAAAGGATCATCGAGCAGGAAGGGATTGATCTAGGAATGTCGGAGTTGGCTGAGATGCATGATCTCACGACGTTTGGATCCCACCGATATTTGTTTAAACGAAAACCTGGTGAAGAACACCCCATTTTTAATGCCACCAAGAACGATACAAACTGGAAACGACGCTTTTTCTTTGTCAGAAGAGACTCTATCACAAACGGAAAGGATCTACCCAGGGAGTGGTCCACCCATGGTAGGATAGAGGATCCTGAGTAGGATCACAAGATAATCTTGCTCTTATGATAGGATCACTAACCCCCTTTTGTTTTATGTTATGCAGCTGTCACTGTTTCACACCTCATACCGTCTCCTGCTACCAAGGAAAGGCTTGCTGTTTTTAGAAGACTCGGTCCTGAAACAAGATCATTCAAGGCAATCACCCAGGATTCTCAAGAGGTATCCTCAGGCTCAGTCACCATGTCAAGTAAGTATCATGTTTTTTGTATAGTTAAAGATTTAAATAAATAGTTAAATAGAAATAGGATAAGGATACTTATCTTGCTTTGAATGTGCAGGTGCTGGAAAAGCTTCAAAATCTGCCTCCAAGTTCAGCGTGACCGATCTGGACAACGTACGATCCTCCAAGAAGAAGCTTCCAGCCAGCCCAACTGCTTCGATCCCCAAGGCACCCATTAAAGGAAGGGGTGGCAAGAAAAGAAAAGCCTCTGAAGCTGAGGATCTGCAAGGTCTGCCCCTGATCCGCCACCAGTTCCTTGAATACTTCAACAATGTAAGGATCCTTGTCCCTGCTTTAGGTATCCAGCTTATTTGAGGATCACCTGTTCTTGAACTGTTCTTTATCTTCTTTGTAGAAATTTGCTGAGATTGAAGACTACGTTGGGCATGTCGAGGAGCAGGACAAGAAGATTGCTGACCTCCAACAAGTCGCATTGCTCAAGGATCTTAAGATTGCTGACCTCCAAAAGGACTTCCAAAATGCCAAAGCTGAAACGGCCAAGGTTCTGATCAATGCTGATTACGAGAAGCATGAGATCACCCAGGATGCTAAAGTCTCTACTGCCATAGCGATGTACAAGACCAAATTGCAGATGGCCTTGGAAGCTCAGGATCCTGACTTCGACAGGAGCAACTGGGATGTGGAAGGCTGGAAGGCAAGGCTGGCTGAGCTGGATGACGAGGAGGAGGCTGAGGAGATCCTGACGATCGAGGCTGGAGGCAGTGGCAAGGATCATGGTGGTGAAGCTAGTGGAGCTGGAGATGGTAATGCAGCGAAGGTGTAGGCTGCAGCAATGGGCAATGATGGACACTTCTAGACATAGCCGGAGCCCATTTTTTTTAGGTTTGGTGGTAGTTTTTGTTAAACAATGGCTGGTTTGTATTTGAACAATAGTTTTAGGATTATGGATCTAGGATCCTTTGGATGATAGGTAGGATTACAAATGGTGGAGGGATCCTCTGTTTGGGGGATGAAGCCATTGTGATCCTACCGCCTTTGATTTCCTGCACTTGCTATAACCGCATAAACAATGGACACCCATTGCCAACCCATGTGGACGGGCCACGTTTTGCTGGTAGAAACGTGGGTTGGCAATTTTGAAAACCTTCGACGGTTAAACTTTTATTAATAAAATAACTTTAATCTTTTTGGCTTATCTTGTGTTGTTATCCTTGTTTGTCCTTTTAAAATTCAATTGTTTTGATATACACTTGTCTGGATAAGAAAAGTTGAACAAATTAGATAAAAAATATTTAGGATATAATCCAGGATCAAATATCCTATAGTTGAAAAATTCCAAAAAGTGGTATATTTTAAGGATCATGAGTTCAGTTGTCAAAGTACAAGGGTTATTCAAATAAACAATGAATAAAATCAAAATAGTTAAGGATCATACCTGGGGATCCAAGTTAGGATCCTAACCCTTAATACTATAACCAGGATAACCATAAGACAAACCTTAGTAAGAAGTAAGGATCAATGATCCTTGGTTGTTTAACTTCGAAGACCTGAAATAGAACATAACTTGGGACTAAGCCAATATAAGATAAAAGTTAGCAACTGGGGACAAGCCCAAAGGATAACTGGGGACAAGCCCAAGGATAACTGGGGACAAGCCCAAAGATCGTGTGTGAACTGGAGTATGGCCCTAACTGGCGACTATCCAAACTTAGTGGCATGAAAATGCCAAACCCTTAGCTAACGTGAAAACGTTAGAAACCTTAAGAACGGATGTATGGTACATCTACCATTATACGTAGGATCCTAGGTATAGCTAGTACAATGGAATTATCAGCCCCTAAAACGAGTACTGGTCCCACTGCCTTGAACTATACCAGGATCATCGTGCGCTACTGGCGGAACTGGGGTCAAGCCCAAATAACTGGGGTCAAACCCAAGTAACTGGTTGCTTTTGTGGATAACCATCCTTTTGCTAAGAGTACCTGAACCTTCAAAACTCAGAATCACGTGAAAGGGGGATAAAGGATGCACGATCCTTATCCTTATGTGAGAAAGTAAGGAAATGAAATAGTTTGAGATTAGAATGTTACCAAAATGAGGATCATCTGTGCTCTAAGGATCCTTCAAGGATACTTATCATGTGAGGATCATAGGTCCTTATCATATGAAGTATTTCTTCAAATGGACAGCATTCCAGGCCCTAGGTATCAAATCACCTTCCATTGTTAGCAATCGATATGCCCCCTTTCCAGCCTCAGCTTCAATCAAGTAAGGGCCTTCCCATTTTGGTGCCAACTTTCCATCAGCAGGATTGGTGGTATTTTGAAATGCTTTCCTCAACACCATATCGCCAATTTGGAACTTCCTGATCCTGACATTTTTGTTGTAAGCACCAGCCATCCTTTGCTGATAACTGGCCATCCTTATCCTTGCCAAATCCCTGATTTCTTCTATAGTATCCAGGTCTTGAACCAAGTTCTCATCATTTTCCTCAGGATCACGAATACTTGTTCTAGCAGTTGGAACCACCATTTCTGTAGGGATCACTGATTCTGCCCCAAATACCAAAGAGAATGGAGTTTGGCCTGTAGCATTCTTAGGAGTTGTCCTATCAGCCCAAAGCACATAAGGTAGTTCTTCTGCCCATTTCCCTTTCTTGGATCCAAGCTTCTTCTTCAAATTGTTGATGATGATCTTATTGGATGATTCTGCCTGACCATTAGCTTGTGGGTGGACTGGTGTTGATGTTATCATCTTAATCCCCCAGCTGTCACAAAAGTTAGTAGTTCTGCCCCCAATGAATTGGGAACCATTATCACATATAATTTCAGAAGGAATACCAAATCTAGTTATAATATTTCTTTTAATGAAGGATATAACTTCCTTTTCTCTGACTTGGGCAAAAGCTTCAGCCTCTATCCACTTGGAGAAGTAATCAGTCATAGCAAGCATGAACACTTTTCCACCAGGTTCCTTAGGGAGCTTACCAACTATATCCATACCCCATCTCATAAATGGCCAAGAGGAGGATATAGGATGCAAAAATTCAGCTGGTTGATGAAGGATATTGCTGTGTCTCTGACAAGGATCACATTTCTTAGCATACTCCACAGCATCTCTCTTCATAGTTAGCCAATAGTATATTGTCCTCAGGATCCTTGAGAATAATGCCCTGCCCCCAGTGTGGTTTCCACAATCTCCTTCATGGAAGTCTTTTAAAACTTCTTGGATTTCAGGATCCTCAATGCATCTTAAATATGGTCCTGCAAGAGATCGTTTATACAATATATTATTTAAAATTGTGAATTGAGATACCTTAATTTTGAAAGCCCAAGGGTTTTCTCCTGTAGGAATCTCTCCATGTTGTAAGTATCTCGTGATTGGGAGGATCCATGATCCTGAATGAGATTGAGTATCCTCACTAGGGATAATTGTAGAATCCTCTCCTATTTCCATAGCCACATGATCCTCGATGGCAGGAGCCAGGATATGGATAATGGGGATACTTATATCCTCCGGGATCTTCAAAGATGATCCTAGATTAGCCAATGCATCAGCTTCTGCATTTTCTTCCCTTGGTACCTGTGTCAAACTAAAGGAAACAAAAGAGAGTGCCAATTCTTTGACTATCTCCAAATATTTGGTTAGCTTTTCACCTTTAACAGCATAGGATCCATTAAAGTGATTAGTGATTAACAAAGAATCTACATGTACCTCAAGATACCTGATCCTCATATGCTTAGCAATTTGCAAACCAACTATCAAGGCTTCATATTCAGCCTCATTGTTAGTAGTTTGGAACTCACAAGCTATAGAGTGGGGTATTATGTCCCCCTGTGGCGATTTTAGTAGTATTCCAAGCCCTGTTCCTTTGACATTTGAGGATCCATCAGTATAGAGTATCCAAGGATCCTTGGTCTCCTCTAGCTGCTCGACTTCTAATTCAGCTTCCTTTTGCAAATCACTACTGAAATCTGCCACAAAGTCAGCTAATGCTTGGGATTTAATGGCTGTCCTGGGTTCATATCTTATATCATATGCACTAAGCTTCACTGCCCACTTAGCCATCCTTCCTGACATTTCAGGTTTCCTGAGGACATTCTTAATTGGAAAATTAGTTTTGACAATAATGGCATGAGTTTCAAAATAATGTCTCAATTTAGTAGATGCCATAATTAATGCAAGGATAAGTTTTTCTAAGTGTGAATACCTGGATTCAGCATCAAGTAAACTCTTACTTACATAATAGACAGGATGTTGTGTACCTTCGTGATCCTTAACAAGGACGGCACTTACTGCTTTTGAGGATACCGCAAGATATAAGGATAACACATCTCCTTTTTCTGGTTTCATCAAGGCCGGGGCCGAGGATAGGTAATCCTTAAGAGCTCTTAGAGCACTTTCATGCTTCTCAGTCCACTCGAATTTCTTGTTCTTCCTTAGGATATCATAGAATTCCTTGCACTTTTCTGAGGATTTGGATATGAGTCTGTTTAAAGCTGCAATCCTGCCTGTTAACCTCTGAACATCCTTAGCATTGGCAGGGGACTTGATGTTCACTATAGCTTTGATTTGTTCTGGACTGGCTTCAATGCCTCTCTTTGTCACCATATATCCTAAGAATTTACCTGCTTTAACACCAAAGTGACATTTTGAAGGATTAAGTTTCATGTTATATTTGTCAAGGATATTGAATGCTTCCTCCAAGTCCCTTAGGTGATCCTCAGCCTTTTTGGATTTTACCACCATATCGCCTATGTAAACCTCCATAGTTTGTCCAATCTGATCCTTGAACATCATATTCACTAGCCTTTGATAAGTTGCACCTGCATTTCTTAGTCCAAATGGCATAGCAATATAACAGTATATACCAGTTGGAGTCATAAAGGTTGTATCCTCTTGATCGGATGGTTCCATCTGAATTTGTTGAAATCCAGATGAAGCATCCATAAAAGTTAACAGTTCATGACCCGCAGTTGCATCCACCATGGAGTCAATGTGGGGTAATGGGAAAGGATCCTTGGGACATGCCTTATTTAAATCAGTGAAATCGACACATACCCTCCACTTTCTGTTTTTCTTTTGAACAACAACCACATTGGCCAACCATCTTGGATACTTGACCTCTTTAATCATACCTGCTTGGAGTAATTTCTCTACCTCCTCCTGGATAATGGCATTTCTTTCTGGTGTAAATTTCCTCCTCTTTTGATGGATTGGTTTGAAGGACCTATCAATGCCAAGTTTGTGAGTGATTATATCTTTAGATATACCTGTCATGTCTTCGTGCTTCCATGCAAAGGTAGTCTTTCTCCTTTTGAGGAAGGATATGAGGTCTTCCTTCATTTCGCCAAGGATCCCTGATCCTATATAAACTTTAGATTCAGGATCATCAGGATCCATAAGGATTTCTACTACATCCTGCTCTCTTGCCTCCAAGACATCCCTTGGAGGATGCTTTAATTGCTATTGCTCCCTTGACTTTAAGGCTGGTTTCATTGATGAGGTGTAGCAGTTCTTAGCTTCTTGCTGATCACTATCAATCTTCACTATTCCCCAAGGACAAGGAAGCTTCACACATTGATGATAAGTGGATGGGACTGCCTTCATGTCATGTATCCAAGGCCTGCCAAGGATAACATTACAACAAGATAAACAGTCAATAACACAAAATAATGGTAAGAATGTAGGCCTTCGATATAGATTGGGAGTTTAATGTCCCCCAGAGTATTCTTAGTCTCGCCACTGAATCCCACGAGCACAGAGGATCTTGGTATGATATCGGATTCAGGAATATTCATCTTCTTGAGGACATCAAGCTGGATAATGTTCACAGAGCTTCCTCCATCTATAAGGATCCTGCGAACAAAATGGTTAGAAATAAAAAGAGTGATAACCAAACCATTGTGATGAGGATCCTGAATGTCAACACGATCATCCTCATCAAAAGTTATGACTTTTCCTTCGGAGACACTGGATATTCGAATGGGTCTATCTCCATTATCTATCTTGGTTTCCTTTGCATGTCTTTTAGCTGTAGAGAACGATGTTCCACAAATGTCTGATCCTCCAGAAATAAAGTTTATAACTTGTGCATCTGCTGGAGGGGCTGGAGCTTTCTCTGGGATCCTTTCAGGATCCTGAGTCCTTGACTTCTTTCTCCCCAATAATTCTTTCAAGTGCCCCTTGCTCAACAAGTATCCAATTTCTTTTCTCAGTGCGATGCATTCTTCTGTGAGATGCCCAAAATCTTCATGATATGCACACCACTTTGACTTATCTTTAGTTGCAGCTGGTCTGTCATTTTCCTGGGCCATCTAGCTTTATCACCTAAATTCTGCATCGCAAGGATTAGTTCATTGTTATCAAGAGAAAAACAATATTCAGAAATTGGAGGATAATCCTCATCATCCTCTTCTTGTTCCACAGCATGCACATTCTGGTTATCAGATTTGTTATAGGATCTGAACTTGTTATTCTTGAATGAGGATCCTTGCTTCTCTTGCTTTGAGGATCCTGCTAACCTCTCCTGGATCCTTTTGTCATCCTCTAGCCGGATGAACCTAAGGGCCCGGGTTCTTACCTCATCTAGATTCCTGCATGGTGTCATAACAAGATCATCATAGAATAATGAATCCCTAAGCAATCCCATTTTAAAGGCTTCAACAGCCGTAGCTATATCCAGGTTTGGAATATCTAAGGATTCTTTACTAAATTTAGTGATATAATCCTTTAATGATTCATTATGACCTTGGGTTATCCTATACAGATCACTAGTTAAACGCTCAAATTTTCTACTACAAGAAAACTGGTTATTAAATAGGTTAACTAGATTAGCAAACGAGGTAATAGAGTAAGGGGGAAGACTTAGCAGCTGTTAGGGGTGGATTTCTAAATGACCCGTGATCCTCAAATATTATCCTGTTTGGTGATCCTTACTTCTGTATTAGTTAGTGATCCTCAGAAGTGCCTCAGGATCAGGATCATGGATCATCCTAAGGATCCTTATACTAATGATTGTCTGTTTTGAATTCGTAACTGTTTTGCAGGAATATCAATTGGGACTTGGTCTTGGCGATATTTCTGGAGAATATACTAAGTCTATTCCGTACGTGCTTGGTCAGAAATGGACGTTGTGGAGTCGTGGAGGACTTGCACCATTTGCGGATAGTTTGTTATTTAGATTTTTATTAGATTTAAATGGGGTAGCGAGCTAATTAGACAACACTTTTGCTATTTTTGGCTACACAGAGTCTTGCAACCGCTCACAACAGCTCGCGTTCATTCACTTAGCAATTTCGTACACTTTTTACACATTACACTATAGTGATCCTTGTATTTAGCTCGCTATCATCCGAAGTTGTAACACATTATTTGTTTAATTTGAGCTGGTGATCGGTAGTTTCCATCACCCGGGGTTTTTTGTGCCGGAGATCAACTCTTGATCAAGGGCTTTTTCCCCGTATAAACCTCGTGTCATTTGTTATTTATTTTTCATAGTGATCCTTATTGCTATAAACCAATTCAAGCATCATACCCCGTAACAGAGAGTTTGGTTACATTATCCTCATCAGATTTTTTGACCAAATCAGTTTGGCGCCCACCGTGGGGCTATTGGTGCTTCATTTCTAAGAAATTCTCATCTTTGTGATCATTCCGGTTCATTGCATACGAGCAGATGGCTTCATCAACAAAGAATACCTCTAGTGCGATGTCTGCAGTCAATTCATCCCAGGGCATTCCACCTTTGCCTCCACCACCTTCTGGACCTCAGAAAAATGCCGAGAAGAAACCAACTCCCATTTTCTCAAAACCTCCAACTTCTTCTGCTTCTTATACTCCTACTACTAGTGACTTGTTTACTCTGATTTTGCAGATGAAGGAGCATATCCAGTAGCAGGACAAGACCAATGAAAAGATCCTTAGAGAAATTGGAGACATCAAGAAACAGAAGAGATCGGCAGAGGATCATTCCCCACTGATGCCCAGATCTTTGAATTTTGATACTCCGGTTATAACTTCTCAGCCTTCAGCGGTTCTAGACGTTCAATATGTTGGAGGACCAAAAGGAGTGCATTACGGGTCATCAGCAATGACTCAGGCTTCAGGGTTACACTTTCAACCATCAGGATCCCATCCTCAGCATATAGGATCCTTTGCAAGCTCAGGAGGATACTCGGGAGCGCAGCAGATTCAAGGGTACTAGCCGTTTCAAGGATCCACCCAGGTTCAAGGATCCTCCCAGCTTCAAGGATCCTCCCAGGTTCAAGGATCCTCCCAGCTTCAAGGATCCTCCCAGGTTCAAGGATCCTCCCAGGTTCAAGGATCCTCCCAGCTTCAAGGATCCTCCTATGTTCCAGGATCCTCCCAAGTTCAAGGATCCTCCTATGTCCCAGGATCCTCCCAGGTCCAAGGATACTCACAGTTTCAAGGATCCTTCCAGATTCCGGGATCCTTAAGGAGTTTGCAATCAGGAAGTTCCGACGTCCATCAGGGGGATTTCATTCCAATGCAAACCATTGCTTCTACTGGTCCATCGGTCATTCCAGAGCCCCAACAATATGGATTAACATCCACTCTTCCTAATTTGAATCCAATGGGAGGTAACACTTTTAATAATTCTTATACTACTAACCATGGCCTTATGCAGGATACAGGTATCAATCATGCCATGGCCATAGAATTGCAAAAGTTGAAGGACATGATATCAAGTGTCCCAGGAGTGGTCAAGCCTATCCCAGAGATTGCAGATGGGAGCCACAAGATATCTCGTTTTGCACCACCAATCTGTGATGCTGAGATACCCAAGAGGTTCCATGTACCTACCATGAAGTTGTATGATGGTTCAACGGATCCTGAGGAACACATAGCTCAATACAGGGAAAGGATGGAGATCAATCCCATCCCAGAAAGGTTAAAGGAAGCATGTCTGTGCAAGGGATTTGGATCCACTCTTACTGGATCGGCTCTTAAATGGCTGCTAAGTCTTCCTCCTTACTCTATTACCTCATTTGCTAATCTAGTTAACCTATTTAATAACCAATTTTCTTGTAGTAGGAAATTTGAGCGTCTAACTAGTGATCTGTATAGGATAACCCAGGGTCATAATGAATCATTAAGGGATTATATCACTAAATTTAGTAAAGAATCCTTAGATATTCCTAACCTGGATATAGCTACGGCTGTTGAAGCCTTCAAAATGGGATTGCTTAGGGATTCGTTATTCTATGATGATCTTGTTATGACACCATGCAGGAATCTAGATGAGGTAAGAACCCGGGCCCTTAGGTTCATCCGGCTAGAGGATGACAAAAGGATCCAGGAGAGGTTAGCAGGATCCTCAAAGCAAGAGAAGCAAGGATCCTCATTCAGGAACAACAAGTTCAGATCTTATAATAAATCCGATAACCAGAATGTGCATGCTGTTGAACAAGAAGGGGATGATGAGGATTATCCTCCAATCTCTGAATATTGTTTTTCTGTTGATAACAATGAACTAATCCTTGTGATGCAGAATTTAGGTGATAAAGCTAGATGGCCCAGAAAAAATGATAGACCAGCTGCAACTAAGGATAAATCAAAGTGGTGTGCATACCATGAAGATTTTGGGCATCTCACAGAAGAATGCATCGCATTGAGAAAAGAAATTGGATACTTGTTGAGCAAGGGGCACTTGAAAGAATTATTGGGGAGAAAGAAGTCAAGAACTCAGGATCCTGAAAGGATCCCAGAGAAAGCTCCAGCCCCTCCAGCAGATGCACAAATTATAAACTTTATATCTGGAGGATCAGACATTTGTGGAACATCCTTCTCCGCAGCCAAAAGACATGCGAAGGAAACCAAGATGGATAATGGAGATAGACCCATTCGAACATCCAGTGTCTCCGAAGGAAAAGTTATAACTTTTGATGAGGATGGTCGTGTTGACATCCAGGATCCTCATCATGATGGTTTGGTTATCACTCTTTTTATTTCTAACCATTTTGTTCGCAGGATCCTTATAGATGGAGGAAGCTCTGTGAATATTATCCAGCTAGATGTTCTCAAGAAGATGAACATCCCTGAATCCGACATCATACCAAGATCCTCTGTGCTCGTGGGATTCAGTGGCGAGACCAAGAATACTCTGGGGGACATTAAACTCCCATTCTATATCGAAGGCCTACATTCTTACCAAAAGTTTTGTGTTATTGACTGTTTATCTTGTTGTAATGTGATCCTTGGCAGGCCTTGGATACACGATATGAAGGCAGTCCCATCCACTTATCATCAATGTGTGAAGCTTCCTAGTCCTTGGGGAATAGTGAAGATTGATAGTGATCAGCAAGAGGCTAAGAATTGCTACACCTCATCAATGAAACCAGCATCAAAGTCTAGGGAGCAATAGCAATCAAAGTGTCCTCCAAGGGATGTCTTGGAGGCAAGAGAACAGGATATAGTGGAAATCCTTATGGATCCTGATGATCCTGAATCTATAGTTTATATAGGATCAGTGATCCTTGGCGAAATGAAGGAAGACCTCATATCCTTCCTCAAAAGGAGAAAGACTACCTTTGCATGGAAACACGAAGACATGACAGGCATATCTAAAGATGTAATCACTCACAAACTTGGCATCGATAGGTCCTTCAAACCAATCCATCAAAGGAGAAGGAAATTTGCACCAGAGAGAAATGCCATTATCCAGGAGGAGGTAGAGAAATTACTCCGAGCAGGTATGATTAGAGAGGTCAAGTATCCAAGATGGTTGGCCAATGTGGTTGTTGTTCAAAAGAAAAATGGAAAGTGGAGGGTATGTGTCGATTTCACCGATTTAAATAAGGCATGTCCCAAGGATCCTTTCCCATTACCCCACATTGACTCCATGGTGGATGCAACTGCGGGTCATGAACTGTTAACTTTTATGGATGCTTCATCTGGATTTCAACAAATTCAAATGGAACCATCCGATCAAGAGGATACAGCCTTCATGACTCCAACTGGTATATACTGCTATATTGCTATGCCATTCGGACTAAGAAATGCAGGTGCAACTTATCAAAGGCTAGTGAATATGATGTTCAAGGATCAGATTGGACAAACTATGGAGGTTTACATAGACGATATGGTGGTAAAATCAATAAAGGCTGAGGATCACCTAAGAGACTTGGAGGAAGCATTTAATATCCTTGATAAATATAATATGAAGCTTAATCCTTCAAAATGTCACTTTGGTGTTAAAGCAGGTAAATTCCTAGGATATATGGTGACAAAGAGAGGCATTGAAGCCAGTCCAGAACAAATCAAAGCAATAGTGAACATCAAGTCCCCTACCAATGTTAAGGATGTTCAGAGATTAACAGGCAGGATTGCAGCTTTAAACAGATTCATATCCAAATCTTCAGAAAAGTGCAAGGAATTCTATGATATCCTAAGGAAGAAAAAGAAATTCGAGTGGACTGGGAAGCATGAAAGTGCCTTAAGAGCTCTTAAGGATTACCTATCCTCGGCCCCGGCTTTAATGAAACCAGAAAAAGGAGATGTGTTATCCTTATATCTTGCGGTATCCTCAAAAGCAGTAAGTGTTGTCCTTGTTAAGGATCACGAAGGTACACAACATCCTGTCTATTACGTAAGTAAGAGTTTACTTGATGCTGAATCCAGGTATTCACACTTAGAAAAACTTATCCTTGCATTAATTATGGCATCTACCAAATTAAGACATTATTTTGAAACTCATGTTATTATCGTCAAAACGAATTTTCCAATGAAGAATGTCCTCAGGAAACCTGAAATGTCAGGAAGGATGGCGAAGTGGGCAGTGAAGCTTAGTGCATATGATATAAGATATGAGCCCAGGACAACCATTAAATCCCAAGCATTAGCTGACTTTGTGGCAGATTTCAGTAGTGATTTACAAAAGGAAGCTGAATTAGAAGTCCAGCAGCTAGAAGAGACCAAGGATCCTTGGATACTCTACACTGATGGATCCTCAAACATCAAGGGAACAGGGCTTGGAATACTACTAAAATCGCCACAGGGGGACATAATACCCCACTTTATAGCTTGTGAGTTCCAAACCACTAACAATGAGGCTGAATACGAAGCCTTGATAGCTGGCTTGCAAATCGCTAAGCATATGAGGATCAGGTATCTTGAGGTACATGTAGATTCTTTGTTAATCACTAATCACTTTAATGGATCATATGCTGTTAAAGGGGAAAAGCTAATCAAATATCTGGAGTTAGTCAAAGAATTGGCACTCTCTTTTGTATCCTTTAGTTTGACACAGGTACCAAGGGAAGAGAATGCAGAGGCAGATGCACTAGCCAATTTAGGATCATCCTTGAAGATCCCGGAGGATATCAAGATCCCTATTATCCATATCCTGACCCCGGCTATCGAGGATCATGTGACTATGGAGATAGGAGAGGATTCTGCAATCACCCCTAGCGATGATAATCAACCCCATTCAGGATCATGGATCCTCCCAATCATGAGATACTTACAACATGGAGAGATTCTTACAGGAGAAAACCCTAGGGCTTTCAAAATTAAGGTATCTCAATTCACAATTTTAAATAATATGTTGTATAGACGATCTCTTGCACGACCATACTTAAGATGCATTGAGGATCCTGAAATCCAAGAAGTTTTAAAAGACTTTCATGAAGGAGATTGTGGAAACTACACTGGGGGCAGGGCGTTATTCTCGAGGATCCTGAGGACATGATACTACTGGCCAACCATGAAGAGAGATGCTGTGGAGTATGCTAAGAGATGTGATCCTTGTCAGAGACACAGCAATATCCTTCACCAACCAGCTGAATTTTTGCATCCTATATCCTCCTCTTGGCCATTTATGAGATGGGGTATGGATATAGTTGGTAAGCTCCCTAAGGCACCTGGTGGAAAAGTATTCATGCTTGCTATGACTGATTACTTCTCCAAGTGGATAGAGGCTGAAGCTTTTACCCAAGTCAGAGAAAAGGAAGTTATATCCTTCATTAAAAGAAATATTATAACTAGATTCGGTATTCCTTCTGAAATTATATGTGATAATGGTTCCCAATTCATTGGGGGCAGAACCACTAACTTTTGTGACAGCTGTGGGATTAAGATGATAACATCAACACCAGTCCACCCACAAGCTAATGGTCAGGCAGAATCCTCTAATAAGATCATCATCAATAATTTGAAGAAGAAGCTTGGATCCAAGAAAGGGAAATGGGCAGAAGAATTACCTTATGTGCTTTGGGCTGATAGGACAACTCCTAAGAATGCTACAGGCCAAACTCCATTCTCTTTGGTATTTGGGGCAGAATCAGTGATCCCTACAGAAATGGTGGTTCCAACTGCTAGAACCAGTATTCGTGATCCTGAGGAAAATGATGAGAACTTGGTTCAAGACCTGGATACTATAGAAGAAATCAGAGATTTGGCAAGGATAAGGATGGCTAGTTATCAGCAAAGAATGGCCGGTGCCTACAACAAAAATGTTAGGATCAGGAAATTCCAAGTTGGTGATATGGTGCTAAGTAAAGCATTTCAGAATACCACCAATCCTGCTGATGGAAAGTTGGCACCAAAATGGGAAGGCCCTTACTTGATTGAAGCTGAGGCAGGAAAGGGGGCATATCGATTGCTAACAATGGAAGGTGACTTACTACTAAGAGCTTGGAATGCCGTCCATTTGAAGAGATATTTCATGTGATAAGGATCCATGATCCTCACATGATAAACATCCTTAAAGGATCCTTAAAGCACAGATGATCCTCATTTTTGGTAACATTCTATTCTTAAACTATTTCATTTCCTTACTTTCTCACATAAGGATAAGGATCTTGCATCCTTTATCCCCATTTCACGAGATTTTGAGTTTTGAAGGTTCAGGTACTCTTAGCAAAAGCATGATTATCCACACAAGCAACCAGTTACTTGGGTGTGACCCCAGTTATCCTTGGCTTTGACCCCAGTTCCGCCAGTAGTGCACGATGATCCTGGTATAGTTCATGGCAGTGGGACCAGTACTCATTTTAGGGGCTGATAATTCCATTGTACTGGCTATACCTAGGATCCTACGTATAATGGTAGACGTACCATACATCCGTTCTTAAGGTTTCTAGCGTTTTCACGTTAGCTAAGGTTTTGGCATTTTCATGCCACTAAGTTTGGATAGTCGCCAGTTAGGGCCATACTCCAGTTAACATACGATCCTTGGGCTTGTCCCCAGTTATCCTTTGGGCTTGTCCCCAGTTATCCTTTGGGCTTGTCCCCAGTTGCTAACCTTTATCTTATAATGGCTTAGCCCCAAGTTATGTTTTATTTCAGGTTTTCGAAGTTAAACAACCAAGGATCCTTGATCCTTACCTTTTACTAAGGTTTGTTCTGTGATTATCCTGGTTGTAATAATATTAAGAGTTAGGATCCTAACTTGGATCCTCAGGTATGATCCTTAACTATTTTGATTTTATTCATTGATTATTTGAATAACCCTAATACTTTGACAACTGAACTCATGATCCTTAAAATATACCACTTTTTGGAATTTTTCAACTATAGGATATTTGATCCTGCATTATATCCTAAGTTTTTTATCTAAGTTGTTCAACTTTTCTTACTCAGACAAGTGTAAATCAAAACAATTGAAAAATAAAACAACAACAAGGATATCAACACAAGATAAGCCAAAAAAGATTAAGGTTATTTTATTAACAAAAGTTTAATCATCAAAGGTTGTCAAAATTACCTACCCCGAGCATCTACCAGCAATACGTGGCCCGTCCGCTGGGGTAGGTAAAGGGTGTCCATTGTCTAAAGGTCTTAGTAGTGCAGGAATTAAAAAGATGGCAGGATCACAATGGCTTCATCCCCCAAACAGAGGATCCCTCCACCAGTTGTAATCCTACCTATTGTCCAAAGGATCATTCATGATCCTTAACCCTAATAGCTATTGTTTAGTTATTACAGACCATCATTGTTTTAAAAACATCACAACCACAAAAAAACTACTACCAAATTTAAAAATTGGGCTCCGGCTACGTCTAAGAATGTCCATCATCGCCCAATTGTGCAGCCTACACCTTCGCTGCATCCTCATCCCCTCCAGCTTCGGTATCCTTAACATGATCCTTCCCACTGCCTCCAGCCTCGATCGCCAAAACCTCCTCAGCCTCTTCATCATCTTCAAGATCAGCCAACCTCGCTTTCCATCCCTCAACATCCCAGATGCTTCTGTCGAAGTTTGGATCTTGAGCCTCCTGGGCCATCTTTAGTTTTGTCTGATACATTGTGATGGCAGCAGAGACCTTTGCACCTTCTATGAGATCATGCTTCTCATAGTCGATGTCGATCAGGATTTTAGCTGTCTTAGTCTTGGCATCTTGAAGGGCTTTTTCAAGATCAGCAATCTTAAGATCTTTAAGCACTGCAACTTGTTGGAGGTCAGCAATCTTCTTATCCATCTCTTCGACGCTTCCCACATAATCTTCAATCTCAGCAAATTTCTGCAAAGAAAAAGACAAAGCAATTCAAAATCAGATGATCCTCAAGTGAGTAGGATACCTAGGCAGAATTGATGATCCTCACGTCATTGAAGTATTCAAGGAACTGGTAGCGGATCAGTGGTAGGCCTTGTAGGTCCTCCGTGTCAGAAGTTTTCCTCTTCTTGCCACCCCTTCCTTTAGTGGGTGCCTTGGGAATGGAGATGCTAGGACTGGTAGTGGCCCTCTTCTTCCTGGATCGAACAACATCAAGGTCGGCTGTGTTGAATTGGGAGGTAGGCTTGGAAGATTTTCCGGCACCTACACATTTAAAAGAAAGATAAGTATCCTTATCCTATTTCAATATAACTATTTATTTTAATATTCAACTATACAAAAAGCAGGATACTTACTTGACATGGTGATGGAACCTGAGGATACTTCTTGTGAGTCTTGGGTGTCTATCTTGAATGACCTTATTTCAGAATCCAGCTTCCAAAAAGCAGCAAGCCTATCCTTGGTTGCGGGTGTTGTGATGAGGTGCGAAACAGAAATAGCTGCATAACACAAGACAAAAAAGGGTTAGTGATCCTTTCACAAGAGCCAGATTACCTGATGATCCTTCTCAGGATCCTCTGTCCTACCATTGGTGGACCACTTCCTGGGTAAATGCTTTCCGTTTGGAATGGTATCCCTCCTGACAAAGAAGAAGCGTCGTTTCCAATTTGTGTCATTCTTGGTGGCTTTAAAAATGGGTTGTTCTTCGTCGGGTTTTCGCTTAAACAGATATCGATGTGATCCAAACGTAGTGAGATCATACATCTGTGTCAGCTCTGACATTCCTAAATCAATCCCTTCCTGCTCTATGATCCTCTCCAGGGTATACAAGACCCTCCAAATCATCGGCATAGCTTGGATGTAAGAGATGCCGGTAAGGGAAAAGAAGGATTCTGTAAAGTCTGGGAAAGGATAGGTGTATCCTATGGTGAATGGAGTAACTGGAAAGGCAACCCATGTTTCAGAAACATAGTCGCTCAGAATAGTGGGATCGAAGGGTTTGAAAAAGGCATTCGCCGGAAAGCAGTGACGAATCTTATCTATTTGAGCATCGTTAAAGCAACACCTCTCATGTATTGAGTCTTTGATAATCCCTTGACTCTTCAAGGGGCTATCCTTCTGGTGATCCTTGGCGGGGGAGGACCGGAGCATCATTGATGTTGGTAAAGAAAGAAAAACAGAGTAAGAGAAGGAGAAATAAAAGAAGAGATACCTGATTGATCTTCGACTGAGAATTTAAAGGGAGTTTCCTTCGGATTTAAATGCATATTGATCCTATCTCTAACTCCTATTTATAATGATGATTTGCAGGATTGTCACTTCAGTGACGTCAGGTTTGCAACGGCTAGTCCGTCTCCAACGGCTAGTTATCCGTTAGTTTGTTGGGGATAAGATCGAAAAAATATAACTCGTTTATTTACGATATAACTCCTTATATTTTGGGGGCAATTGTTAGGGGTGGATTTCTAAATGACCCGTGATCCTCAAATATTATCCTGTTTGGTGATCCTTACTTCTGTATTAGTTAGTGATCCTCAGAAGTGCCTCAGGATCAGGATCATGGATCATCCTAAGGATCATTATACTAATGATTGTCTGTTTTGAATTCGTAACTGTTTTGCAGGAATATCAATTGGGACTTGGTCTTGGCGATATTTCTGGAGAATATACTAAGTCTATTCCGCACGTGCTTGGTCAGAAATGGACGTTGTGGAGTCGTGGAGGACTTGCACCATTTGCGGATAGTTTGTTATTTAGATTTTTATTAGATTTAAATGGGGTAGCGAGCTAATTAGACAACACTTTTGCTATTTTTGGCTACACACACTCTTGCAACCGCTCACAACAGCTCTCGTTCATTCACTTAGCAATTTCGTACACTTTTTACACATTACACTATAGTGATCCTTGTATTTAGCTCGCTATCATCCGAAGTTGTAACACATTATTTGTTTAATTTGAGCTGGTGATCGGTAGTTTCCATCACCCGGGGTTTTTTGTGCCGGAGATTAACTCTTGATCAAGGGCTTTTTCCCCGTATAAACCTTGTGTCACTTGTTATTTATTTTTCATAGTGATCCTTATTGCTATAAACCAATTCAAGCATCATACCCCGTAACAGAGAGTTTGGTTACATTATCCTCATCATATTTTTTTGACCAAAACAGCAGCCATTTAAGAGCCGATCCAGTAAGAGTGGATCCAAATCCCTTGCACAGACATGCTTCCTTTAACCTTTCTGGGATGGGATTGATCTCCATCCTTTCCCTGTACTGTGCTATGTGTTCTTCAGGATCTGTTGAACCGTCATACAACTTCATGGTAGGCACGTGGAACCTCTTGGGTATCTCAGCATCACAGATTGGTGGTGCAAAACGAGATATCTTGTGGCTCCCATTTGCAATCTCCGGGATAGGCTTGACCACTCCTGGGACACTTGATATCATATCCTTTAACTTTTGCAATTCTCTGGCCATGGCATGATTGATACCTGTATCCTGCATAAGGCCATGGTTAGTGGTATAAGAATTATTGAAAGTGTTACCTCCCATTGGGTCCAAATTAGGAAGAGCGGATGTGAATCCATATTTTTGGGGCTCTGGAATGACCGATGGACCAGTAGAAGCAATGGTCTGCATTGGAATAAAATCTCCCTGATGGATATCGGAACTCCCTGATTGCAAACTCCTTAAGGATCCCGGAATCTGGAAGGATCCATGAAACTGAGAGGATCCTTGAACCTGCGAGGATCCTGGGACGTAGGAAGATCCTTGAACTTGGGAGGATCCTTGAAACTGAGAGGATCCTTGAACCTGGGAGGATCCTTGAAACTGAGAGGATCCTTGAACCTGGGAGGATCCTGGGACATATGAGGATCCTAGAACCTACGAGGATCCTGGAACATAGGAGGATCCTTGAACCTGTTGCGCTCCTGAGTATCCTCCTGAGCTTACGAAGGATCCTATATGCTGAGGATGGGATCCTGCTGGTTGGAAGTATGACCCTGAAGCCCGAGTCATTGCTGATGATCCGTAATGCACTCCTTTTGGTCCTCCCACATATTGAACATCTGGAACCACTGAAGGCTGAGAAGTTATAACCGGAGTATCGAAATTCAAAGATCTGGGCATCAGTGGGGAATGATCCTCTGCCGATCTCTTCTGTTTCTTGATGTCTCCAATTTCTCTAAGAATCCTTTCATTGGTCTTATCCTGCTGCTGTATATGCTCCTTCATCTGCAAAATCAGAGTAAACAAGTCACTAGTAGTGGGAGTATAAGAAGCAGAAGAAGTTGGAGGTTTTGAGAAAATGGGAGTTGGTTTCTTCTCGGCATTTTTCTGAGGTCCAGAAGGTGGTGGAGGCAAAGGTGGAATGCCCTGGGATGAATTGACTGCAGAAATCGCACTGGAGGTGTTCTTTGATGATGAAGCCATCTGCTTGGATGTAACGAACCGAAATGATCACAAAAATGAGAATTTCTTAGGAATGAAGCACCAATTGCCCCACGGTGGGCGCCAAACTGTTTTGGTCAAAAATCAGGCGAGGATGATGCAACCAAACTCTCTGTTATGGGGTATGATGCTTGAATTGGTAAACAACAATGAGGATCACTCAGAAATGAATTGCACAGGAGACACAAAGATTTATACGAGGAAAAAGCCCTTGATCAATGAATGATCTCCGGCATAAAAAGCCTCGGGTGATGGAAACTACCGATCACCAACTCAAATTAAACAATAATCCTTTTACAACTTCGGATGATAGCGAGCTAAGTACAAGGATCACTATAGTGTATCGTGTAGAAATGTATGAAAAATGCTAAGTGTTTTGCCGAGAGCTGGTGAGTGCAGTTGTACGAGTGTGTGTAGCCAAAAATAGCCAAGTGTTCTAAAAGATAGCTCGCTACCCCCTTAAAATTAGAAAATATCAAGCCTAACTAACTGTCCGCATTTCGTGCCTTCTCCCCACGTTCTCCATAACGTTCACAATGGTCAAGCACGTGCAGAATTGAAGGGAATATGCTCCAGGAATATCGCCATGACCAAGTCCAAGCCGGTACTCCTGCAAAACAATACCAAATTCAAAGTGAACAATCATTAGTATAAGGATCCTTAGGACGATCCATGATCCTGATCCTGAAGTACTTCTGAGGATCACTAATTGTCACAGAAGTAAGGATCACCAAACAGGATAACACTTGAGGATCACAGGTCATTAAGAAATCCTCCCCTAACAGGTAATATGTCCCCTTGTGGCGATTTTAGTAGTATACCCAAACCTACACCTCTAACATTAGATGCACCATCAGTATGTAGTGTCCAAGATTCTATATTTTCTCCGAGTTGTTGCACTTCTAGGTTTACTTCATTTTGAATATCACTACTGAAATCAGCCACAAAGTCTGCTAGAGCCTGAAACTTTATTGCATTTCTAGGTTCATATATTAGATCATGGGCGCTTAATTTTACTGACCACTTAGCCATTCTACCCGACATCTCAGGTTTCCTAAGCACATTCTTAACAGGATAATTAGTTTTAACATGAATCCTATGTGTCTCAAAATAATGTCTAAGCTTAGTTGATGCCATAACTAGGGCTAATATCATTTTTTCTAGATGAGAATATCTAGTTTTAGCATCTAATAAACTTTTACTAACATAATAGATAGGATACTGCTGACCTTCATGATCCTTTACCAGGACAGCACTTACTGCATTCCCTGATACTGCAAGATACAGGGATAATGGTTCACCATCCTCGGGTTTCATCAACAGGGGTGCAGTTGAGAGATACTGCTTCAATTCCTGTAAGGCTGCTTCATGCTTCTCTCCCCATTCGAATTTCTTATTCTTCTTCAGGATATCGTAGAATTCCTTGCATTTTTCTGAGGATCTTGATATAAACCTGTTCAAAGCCGCTACTCGTCCTGTTAATCTTTGTACATCTTTCATATTTAAAGGTGACTTGATGTCCAAGATAGCTTTAATCTGCTCCGGGCTTGCTTCTATCCCCCTTTTAGTTTCATATTATACTGGTCCAGGATATCAAATGCTCCTTTAATATCCTGGAGATGATCCTCAGCCTTCTTGGATTTGACTACCATATCATCAATGTACACCTCCATGGTGTCCCCTGGTTTGTCTTTAAACATCATGTTCACCAATCTCTGGTACGTTACACCTGCATTTTTCAAACCAAAAGGCATAGCAGTATAACAGTAAATACCTGTTGGTGTCATGAAAGCAGTATCCTCCTGGTCTGAAGGTTCCATTTGGATCTGCTGGAATCCTGAGGATGCATCCATGAAGGTTAACATCTCATGACCGGCAGTGGCATCCACCATCGAGTCTATATGAGGCAGAGGGAATGGGTCTTTAGGACATGCTTTGTTCAAGTCTGTGTAATCTACATAAACTCTCCATTTCCCATTCTTCTTTTGAACCACGACCACATTTGCTAGCCACTTGGGAAATTTGACTTCCCTGATTATCTTGGGCTTCAATAGTCTTTCAACCTCTTCTTGAATAATTATGTTTCGTTCTGGAGCAAACTTCCTTCTCTTTTGCTGGATAGGCTTGAAAGACCTGTCAATTCCAAGCTTGTGAGTTATAATATCCTTAGAAATACCTGTCATATCCTCATGCTTCCATGCGAATGTTGACATCCTGCATTTCAAAAAGTTAGTTAACTGATTTTCAATATCCTGAGGGATATTGGCTCCTACGAGCACCGAGATATCTGGATTATCCTGATCCAGGATAATTTTCTTTACATCCTGCTCTGAAGCCTCCACGATATCCTGGGCCCGCATCTTTAATTGCTATCCTGCTTTGGATTTTCTTGAGGCCTTCATTGAAGAGGAGTAGCACTCCTTCGCCTCTTGTTGGTCACTTTCAACTTTGACTACCCCCCAAGGAGTAGGGATCTTGACACACTGATGATAGGTGGAAGTTACAGCTTTCATATCGTGAATCCAAGGTCTGCCCAATATAATATTATAGCAGGATAATGAATCCATGACACAAAACCGCTGCATCGAGTTTACTCCTTCGACATATACGGGCAGTTTTATTTCCCCAACAGTATGCTTTGCTTCTCCACTAAACCCTACAAGCACAGTGGACTTTGAGGTAATCTCTATCTCGGGGATGTTCATTCTCTTCAAGGTTTCCAATTGGATGATGTTGACTGAGCTGCCATTATCCACCAGTATCCTGCGTACAAAGTGATTAGCGATATATAAAGTTATTACCAGAGCATCATGATGAGGATCTTGGACAGTATCCCTGTCATCACTATCGAACGTGATCATTTTATCAGTCGTGAGGGTTGACATCCCGGTTGGCTTATCTCCCCTTTCTGCCTTAGCCTCTTTCGCATGTCTTTTTGCAGCAGAGTATGAAGTTCCACAAATGTCGGATCCGCCTGAAATAAAGTTAATTATCTTGGCATCCGCATGAGGTGATGCCGCACGTTCAGGATCCTTCTCAGTATCCTGACCCTTATTCTTCTTTCTTCCCAGAAGATCCTTCGGATAACCTTTGCTCAGGAGATAGCTTATTTCCTTCCTCAGAGCAATGCAATCCTCTGTAACATGTTTAAAATATTCATGGAAGGCACTCCATTTGGACTTATCATTCCAATTAGCTTTCTGTTGGTTCTTCCTAGGCCACCTCGCTTTGTCTCCTAAACCCTGCATAGCATACATCAGTTCAGGTATATTAACAGAAAAACAATATTCTGACAACTCAGGATACTCCTCAGGATCCTCGTCTTCGACAGCATTCACTTTCTTGCTGTCATTCCTGCCATATGGCTTAGAGCGGTATGGCTTATATGAGGATTCTGACTTCCTGTTAGTTGATTCATATATTGGGGATGAATTCATCCGCTCTTGCATTTTCTTGTCATCTTCAAGCTTGATATATCTCAAAGCCCTGTTTCGAGCTTCGTCCAAGTTCCTGCAAGGATTCATCACAAGATCCTGATAAAACTGGGAATCCTTTTGTAGTCCCATCTTGAATGCTTGGACTGCTGTAGCAACATCAAGGTGTGGGATATCCAAGGATTCCCTGCTGAATTTGTTCACATAATCCCTTAGGGATTCTTGAGGCCCCTGTGTTATCCTGTAGAGGTCACTTGTTAGTTTTTCAAAGCTTCTACTACAAGAAAACTGACTATTAAACAAATTAACTAAATGAGCAAATGATGTAATTGAATAAGGTGGAACATTTAGAAGCCATTTCAAGGCTGATCCTGTTAGAGTAGAGCCGAAGCCCTTGCACAAGCATGCTTCCTTAAGTTCTGGCGGGATAGGGTTAATATCCATCCTCTCCCTATACTGGGCAATATGCTCCTCAGGATCCGTCATCCTGTCATACAGCTTCATGTTAGGAGTCTGGAATCTCTTTGGGATTTCTGCATCACAAATGGGGTGAGCAAAGCGGGATATGTTGTGACTATCCCGGGATACTTCCGGTATAGGCTGCACTATCCCAGGCACACTTGATATCATATCCTTCAACTTTTGAAGCTCTTTGGTTATCACTGATGTCACACCTGCATCCTGCAATGATCCAAGATTATTAGTAACAGGGATACTGGTGTTAACAGACAAGTTACCAGCTTGGCGATTCTGGCTATATCCTGGGGCGCATCCTGGAGCATATCTTGGATCCCTCATAGTCGACATTCTGGTCGAAGAGGGTATCCCAGGAATATGACTCCGGGAATGGCTAGGCACAATATTCCCCCTGTTATCCTCAGCATATACTGCAGAACTGAAGTTTAAAGCTTTTGGTTGCAAGGGAGTGACAGTATCCTCAGCGGGCCTGCTTGAGCTGGATTTCAAGAGTTGTATCTCTCTTATCAGCATTTGGTTGGTCTCCTGCTGCTGCCTCATTTGCTCCTGTACACTACCAAATAAAGTTATAATTTCTTCATTAGAGGCCAAAACAGGACCAGATCCCTGAATATTCTGAGTGGGAATAACATCCCGAGCCACATGAATTTCGGTTCCTTGTGAAGAGGCTTGCGTTCTCGGAGGAGGTGGTGGAAGCATCGAACCAATTGTTGTAGAGGTTGTAGCAGACACGGTGGAAGAGCTCATGTTTGATCTCGAGGCCATTGAAAATAGTGTAGCAAAAAGTTTTAGAAAATAGAAAACCAAGTAATGATTTTGCAAAAGATTTTAGTAGAAATAGCACCACTTGCCCCGCGGTGGGCGCCAAATTGTTTTGGTCAAAAATTACCTAAGCAATTAAGTGATCAAATTAGTTTTGTGAGGTAGTGTGCTAGTAATACTTAGTGAAAAATATGTTGGTTAAGTTGTTCGCTAAAACAGTTTCAGGATACGGCTCAAGATATAGAGCTGTATTTATGATCAAACAATGAGCGAAAATGTAAAGGTTGACACGTGATGTACGAGGAAAGCCCTTGATCAATCTAGATCTCCGGCATAAAACCTCGGGAGCTGACAATCGTCGGCTGCCTTGTTCTTCTTATTGCTTGAATAACAGGATACAGTGCAAGATATGATACGGATCGACTAGGTGTTACAATGTAAATTCGATACAAATGTAAGTGTAATGTGAGTGTTTGCAGCTAGAGATAAAGAGTGTATAAGAGATTTTGTGTGTGTAATTTGTGTCTACCTATGATCCGATCACTCCTTTATATAGTAAAAGGAAATAACTAACTATGCTAAAAATCCGGGATATTATGCTAAAAATCCGGGATACTAAGATTATTTCCTTTCTGAACGTTGCCAGGCTGTTTCAACTCGTTTTCCACGCGCTTACTAACTATAACTCTGGGATTTAAGCTTCCATAACCGTTACAACATTAATATCTTTGACCAATCTTCGTAACTTTCCATAAAACATGCCAATCTTCAATGCTGACTGTTACAAGAGCTATTTTCCGCCATCAACGTCCTTATCCCAACCAATTTGAGCGGGTCTTCAGGATGACTTGGTCTTCATGAACGTTAGTCCCTTGTAGTCAACGTTTACAAGCAAATTGTTAGTAATAGTCAGGATACTGCCTCAGGATGTTACCAATATCCTGGTCCGGTATCCTGATCCGGTATCCTGATCATATACAACTAATAAAAAATCAAGATACAAAGTCAGGATATGGCCTTGAAAATAGTTTAACAGGCCTCAAACATGTTAAAATGGGGCTTAAACACATGCAGGGACCAAAACTGCAAATATTGAAAATGTTTGCTGATCTGCAGAGCTTAGGCGGGCCGCGTAAGCCCCCCCTGACTCTTATGCGGGGCGCGATCTAGTACCAGATCTGCAAAAAATCTTTAACAACTTGATCCAGCTATTTCCAACAATTGCAAATGGTTTTTAAGCTTCCTATGGGCTGGTTTTGGGTGCCCATGGTTTCACAAATTATGGGGTGCACATGTACGGCTTAGATTGAAGCACGGTTTTCGATGAACGGTCTTAACGGTTACCCAAAATCTATAAATACCCAACCCCATTTGCTTCAAACCCACACCTTGATCAGATTTGTTCTCTAAGTTGGAGTTCTAACACTCCATACCTGAGAATAATTAGATCAAAACTCCATTCTTGGACCTTTTGTAAGTATTCTTTCATTCTTTTACGCGTTTAAAGCACGAAAGTCAAACTATGTTTGACTTTCAGCTTTCACCAGATTATGGTCAACACGAAGTTCGTTTGAACTTCGCAACGTGAGCGTAATCACGATGGTCATAGTCCTTTGTGACTATACCTACTGATTACCACGTTATCTAGGCATAGTGACGAGTCGTAGTTTCGGTCAAAATGCGTATTCTTGCGTATTTTGCAACCAAACTACTTTTAGGTATCAAGACCCTTTGTTTTGATACCAAACCTGTTTTTAAACTTCGTTAAACATGTTGTTGGTGCATTACGTCTGTCGACTTCGTCTTGTATCGAGTCTTGTAATAGAATTGTTAGATCAGGGCACGTAGTTCGAGAAATCTAGGGTTTGTGTGTGAAAAGCTAATTTTGCATGAAATAGCATCTAGCTATTTTGCACGAAACAGCAATCTGCTATTTCGCACGAAATAGCAGATGGTAATTCCGTGCGAAATTACAACCCTATATATACCCTTGTTGTGATTTCATTTGTAACGTTCATGATTCCGGTACTGAAGTGCTGCCGACGTGTCATTTGATCTGTAAATGTGTCAAATAAATAATACAAGACAATTAAGTGTGAATCGAGTTGTTACAAAGTCTAATCAATGAATTCCACCTCTGATTAGACCAAGAACTCTTCTGATAGACTCGTTTGGGTCATCTCACGATCCTACAAGTGGTATCAGAGCTCAGGAGGAAGAGTTCTTATCAATTTCAGCTTGAAAATCTGTCTTCTACACCTTCTTTCTCAAAATTAACAAATTTCACGGTTAAAATGGATTGAATTTCATACATAACATGCGAAACAGTGTTTTAATGAATCCTTGAGAGAATTGGACTTAAATTTGATCTATAAGTGGTAAAATTGATAATTTCGCTTGAAAATGGTTTCGGATTAAGTGACATCAGACTATTTCGTACGGAATTACCTGCTTGATTTCACACGAAATTACCTAATTTCGCTCGAAATAGATAATTTCGCATCAGAGTGTAATTTCGTTTGAAAATTCCACACAAAATTAGATAATTTCGCACCAAATCGGCATTCTGTTTGATAATTTCGCACGAAATTATATTTTTCGTTTGAAAGCTGATTTCGTTTGAATTTGATTATTTCGCACCAAGTGTTTTCGTTTGAATTCTTATTTCGTGTGAAAATTTCTGGTTATTTCGTTTGAAGGTATTTTGCAGATTACTGAATCATGGAAGAGGAATTCTACAATGTGTTTGCTACACCAGTTGCTCCTGTTACAGCTGCTGATACACTTTACAGTGAGAATGAGACGGGAACTTATCAAAAGCCGCCAAAGCTTATGTACATCGAAGATTTTAGAGGATGGCAAAATCGATTTGAAAACTGGGTGCAAGCTTATAAGTTTGACGCATGGTGTTCATTAGAAAAAGATTACGAGAAACCGAAAAATGAACGTGGGCTTGAAAAAACTTTTTGTGACTTTTCAGATGTTGAAAAATTGAAATACACAAGTGAAAAAATGATGATCAGTATTCTTCAACAAGCAGTTAAAGAAAATATCTTTGTTTTGCTTCAACATGAGGGTACTGCTAGATCAATTTGGACAGCATTAATTCAAAAGTTTAAAGGAAGTGCAGATATGATCAAGAACAAAAAGGCTTTACTGAAGAAATCATTTGATATGTTTGTAGCTTTTGAAAATGAGACAACAAAAATGACCATTGATAGATATTGTCATCTGGTTTTGGAAGTGGTAAGATTGGATATAAAGAAAGACGATGATGAATGGGTTGATAAACTAGCCGATGCATTACCACAGCAGAAATGAGGAACTTATTTGTTGATCCTAAAACACATGAGAAAATCTGAAAATATGAATCTGGCACAGTTTATTCAGAAGATTGAAGAGCATGAGTTGGATATCCAGAAAACGGCAATCATGACTAATCCAAATGCTCAACAAGATGTCAGTTTATACTACAGAGGAAACAAATTTGAAGTTACTCCAAGTCCAAAGATTCAAACTGGTTTCAGTGCTGATAGTTCTTCTAGAACAAAGGGAAGTACTGTAACTCAAAGTGGTGGACCTTCGTCTTCGTATTCAAGCTTTGATCCAAATTTTACAACACCAAGTCCTCAACAACAGAATTCTACAAATCTATTGTGCAACGTTACCTTGAACATTCAAAATGGTCAAAATCTTTCTCCAGAAATAGCTAAGCAACACATGGCATCACTCGTTGCTATGTTGGAATCATATGAAAGCTTGATTGCTGGCAAAATTGGAAATCTGATGCTTACCAAAGAGGATTATGACCAGATTGATGCTGAGGAACTTGAGTTGATGGATGTAAAGTGGTGTTTAGCCAGTGCTGACGGGTGGTCCGTAGGACAACCCTTAAGTACCTTAAAAAGATTAAAATCCCATGCTTTACACGTTTAATTGTTTGAACTTGGTAACTACTAGTTGTTTGGACGTGCAGGTGTAAATGGAGCTTAAAAGGGAAGGAATTTGGAGCATCAATAAAAAATAAAATATTGGAATTGAAGAACTAAGAATATCACATGATAGAGGATGAAATTACGAGAACGTGGGCGAAAACGGCGAAGAAAACGGAGTTGAAACGAGAAAGTTATGAAGAAAACAAGAAAACGAAATCTGGTGCCGCCGTAACCTACGGCTCCTGGCCGTAGGTTACGGCCCTCACGGTGTTTCTGGTCCACCGTAGCTCAGTTCTGGCCCACCGTAAGAGTTTTATTGACCGTAACCTACGGCGGAGGGCCGTAGGTTACGGCTCTGACCTGCGTAAAAGTTGTAACTGCCCCATTTATTGGCATTTTATGATGTCTTTTGAGTACCAATGATTCCCATTCGGTTACATACACTTTAGAGACGAATTTTGGGTGTTCTTGAGGGCTTGAAACAATTTCTAAACATCTTGTTAGTGTTTTTAATCCATATGAACATTGAACTAATTGTGAAGATGGTTGTTCTAGCCATGAATGGCTAAACTCTTTATGGTCATCTTTAGTTGAAGGTTTGAAGAGACAATTGTGCTTGATTTCATATTTCTATAATGATAAAGTGAATTTATGTTTTATTTATCATGGTGTGTTCTTATTTGCTTGTAAATTGTTGATGCTTATGATTATTCTATTTTGAAACCATACGTTCTTGGTACCGTTGGCAATCGAGATATCATGGGTAGAACTAGGATCGGGTAAGGGTCAATTGGTCATCGGGTAACAACCTCACGTTCTAGGAATCTGAGTACTTAGTTCCCTTTTATCACAACAAGTAATTGCACATGAACTATGTCTATGTAGTTCTTTCTAGTGAATGATAGCACAAATGTTGAAGTAAACCGGAAACTAAAGATGGTCACTCGTCTCTAATTTGTTTACAACCAAAGCACTTCCATTTTGCAATTAGAATAGTAGTCTTAGTTTTAAAAATCAACCAATCAAACCCACTCTTGAATTTATTTTATTTGCAATTAGATTAATTTAGTCAAGTTAGATATACACTTAGATAACATACATTCCACAAACTCCCTGTGTTCGATACCCACTTACCACTATCTATTTAGTAGTAATTGGATTAAATTTGATTGTGACCACGACATCACGTCACTGTGCAACGTTACCTTGAACATTCAAAATGGTCAAAATCTTTCTCCAGAAATAGCTAAGCAACACATGGCATCACTCGTTGCTATGTTGGAATCATATGAAAGCTTGATTGCTGGCAAAATTGGAAATCCGATGCTTACCAAAGAGGATTATGACCAGATTGATGCTGAGGAACTTGAGTTGATGGATGTAAAGTGGTGTTTAGCCAGTGCTGTTCGAAGCGCAGAAATGTTTCAACAAATCACCGGAAGATATGAGTTTAATGAGATGTCTAAATCTCCGATAGGGTTTGACAAATCAAAGGTTACGTGTTTTCGTTGTCGAGAAAAAGGTCATTTTAAGCGTGAGTGCAAAAACAAAGAAGCAAATGAAGACAAGATCAGTCTGGAAAAAACAATTATTATCAAAAATCAATTTTTCATCAGATTGCTCAACAACCACAAACTGCACATGCACGTGCCATTGAAGAAAAAGATAAAAGAGCTTGTTATGGTATAATTGACCAAGATGATGAAAAGGTTGCAGAGGGATTTAGCTGGGATGAATACATTCCACCTGGTTCAGGTCTTGTTGCTAGAATTCTGGAAGAAGATGAAATCAAATCTAGTCCGAAAAGAATACCGATTTTTCCAGATTTTGGAAGTGATGTAGATACTGATGATGAAGAAGAATACATTAATAAAGCTAGAAAAGGTCTAGATCCTGATAGTTTTAATTTGTTTTTTGCAGATAAAGTAGAGATGCTGAATGAGAAGAAGATTGCCAGATTGAAGAGAGAACTGGAAGTAAGAAGAATAGCTGATGAAAAGGCAAAGATGGAAGCTAAAGAAGCAAATGTTGAACCAGTAATTGAGAAGGTGATAGAAAAATTGTTGAAGTGGAGAAAGTGGTAGAGAAAATTGTTGAGATCGAAAAAATAGTCGAAGTTGAAAAAATCGTCGAAGTTGAGAAAATCGTCGAGGTTGAAAAGATAGTTGAGGTCATTAAACCTTGTCAGAAATGTTTAGAATCTTGCAAACATTGTGAGGTGAAAGATAAGAAGATTGTTGAATTAGAAAAGATGAAAGAAGATTTGTTGTCTGATGTGAAGTGTGTGAAGGAATCTTATGACATGCTGAACAGAACAGTTGATGGTCTGAAAAAGACAAATTCAGAAGTTGATGCTGCTATGACAATGATGAGTTCCACTTTAATGACAAAACAGAAAGTCATCAACGAGTATATTGAAGATTGTGCAAAACTAAAGCAGGATTTGGAACTTGAAAAGATAGAGAGTGAAAGAATCAAACGTTTGTTGTTGAGTTATACAACCTGTGATTATTTGATTGATAGAGTTTATCCTACTATTGCAGGTCTTGAAGCTTTCCAAGATAAAGAAAAGGAAGAGGATACTGGTAAGAAACAGAGTGTCAAATATAACAAGTGTCCGCCTCCGATTTGGAATAGTTATTCTCCCAGAAAGCCAAATGAGGAACGTTTAAATAAGGCTCTCAACATCAAGTTAAAGTCTGAAACCATTGATGAGTTACCAGATAATATTGATGTCACATTCACAGCGTCTGACACTGATCATGAGTCTGAGTTGTTAAAGAAAGTGGTTGATCAGGTGTTGGATATGGATGAAGAGTCAAAGTCGGAGTCTAAATCTGAAAGTTCGAGTTCATCAGAAAAGAGTCCGAGTTCACCGGTTAAACGGGTTTACAATAAAGAATTCTTGTTATCAAAATCTAATTTGAATGACGAACCAATCAAAGTGGCATATACTTTGAATGATTCGGACAAATTATATTCTGATGAGGAATTTCCAATAAGAAGTGTCAAAACTGAAATGATCAAACAGGTTTTCAAATTAAAAGAAATTAATATTTCTGAAATAAAAGATTTAAATCTTCATGAAAAATCTAAAAGGTACACTTCAAGAGTTCAACAGAGATTGAACAAGAAAAAGGGCTGCAGTTCTAGTTATGGTTTTCAAAAGAAACCAAACCATAACAGTAATTTCAAAAAGAAAGGTCTTGGTTTTATTCCCCCAGAAAATCATAAAAATGAGAAAACTTATAAAACAAAAACTAAATTTGTTTCAGGTGAAAGTTCAATGGAAGAAGAGAAGAAATCTTTCTGGAGACAGTCAAATCAATAGTTTCTTGCTGAGAAGAAAAAGAATATGATGATGAGAACTGAGCAAAGAGTTGAGAGAAGAACCTGTTACAAATGTCAAAAAGTTGGACACATTGCGTGGAATTGCCACGAGTCCACTTATTCAAAACAGGGAGTTTCTTCTAACTTTGAAATGAAAAAGAAATGTGTTGATGAAAAGAAAAATCAACTGAGAAATCTAAAGTGTTTGAAAATTAGACTTTCGAAGAAGGTGAGAGTTCAAAACGTTTTTACAAAAGAAAAGTTGATTTGAACAAACAAAGATGGGTTGTAAAATCTGAAAGTAGTTCTGACAATGAATCTGATTCCATAAAATCAGAGAAGTCATCTGTTGAGAAAAAGAATGAGAATTCCGTTCCTGAGTTGAACGATGAAAATTTTCCACCATTGCGGGCAGAAAATCTGAAATCAAAAGGTAGGTTTGAGATTTCAGATCAATTCTTCTCTGGTAAAGGAGAATTTGATGCTGAAAAGGCTTTCAATGGGAAAGTCAAACATATTTTTGGAAAGATGGTAGATGGGAAAGTGAAAAGTGCAAAAGATTTTTACAAATCAAATAGATGGTGGGATAGATGTGAATCAAAATCACCCAAGGCTGGTCAGGCTTGGGTGACAGCATTTTCTACTTAAAATCCTGACTTGCCGGAGCTCCCAAGTTGGTAATCGTGGAGCAGGAATCGGCATTTTCTTGAGAAATTCACTGGTTTGTAACTGTAATATTTCGACTTACAAGTGGTAAATCGGGGACATTAAGTTGTACTTGATTTTCTACAAGTGATATTTGTTGTTTGATTTTAAAAATGTTAAATTTTTCAAAAGGTTAACGAAGAACAAGGTGATGAATTGATCCCCTAACCTACAAGTGGTTTTATGAAACCAACAAAACTTATTTTCTTGAAAAACCATTTGATTAAAACAAACTTAAGTGTTTTGAAATCATAATGGGAAAATAGTTTGTTGTAAGGGGGAGTTCTGATTGTTTATGCCGAGTGAATGGCGATTTGAAGCGATTTGATATCGGTTGTCACTTTAATTGTACAATTTGTTTTCAAATTTCTTTTATTGATTTTGAATTTTAGAGGGAGTAAGAATTTCAGAAAATTCAAAAACATTTGAAAATTTGAAAAAAAAGTCAAAAACATGATAAAATCAAAAATGAGTTTTGTTGTAAAAAGAGGAAATGATAGTACATCAGTGGACAATCACCGCATGCTAAAAAATTGGAAAGTTTAATAGTGATAAACGGTCTCACTGATGATGTGCCAGTAGGTTTTTGTACATTTAGTAGATTGTGTCGAGATATAAACCTAAAATTTCAAACTTGCTTATATCGTGGGGAACATCTCTCGGATATATAGGTAACCCCCTAAATCTTGTTTGAAAGACCCCTCTTTCTGAGATACTAGGTCTTTATGCTTAGTGATATCTGGGGTATTATCCCGGGACTTCTGATTTTACGGAAGCAATGGCCTAGTCCCCGTATAATACTTTTTGCTTGCTTGAAATATAGCACCACCCTCAGCATAAAAAATGATGAAACATTGAAAAATGCTAATCATGTGCTGTTGAAGAAAAGATTCTCTAAAGGGAACACACCAAAAGTCGAAGCCAGGTTTTTGCACATTTAGTAGATAGTGTCGAGATATAAACCTAAAATTTCAAACTTGCTTATATCGTGGGGAACATCTCTCGGATATATGGGTAACCCCCGAAATCTTGTTTGAAAGACCCCTCTTTCTGAGATACTAGGTCTTTATGCTTAGTGATATCTGGGGTATTATCTCGGGACTTCTGATTTTGCGGAAGCAATGGCCTAGTCCCCGTATAATACTTTTTGCTTGCTTGAAATATAGCACCACCCCCAGCATAAAAAATGATGAAACATTGAAAAATGCTAATCATGTGTTGTTGAAGAAAAGATTCTCTAAAGGGAACACACCAAAAGTCGAAGCCATCATCTCTCTGATTTTGCGGAAGCAATAGCCTGAGCTCTCATGGCCCTCGCATTTAACCCTTTACAGATAACATCTAGGTATACTCACCTGTATGACTGAATATTGGGATCTGGATACGGGAGTATATTCTGAGGTGGGGACACGCGAATAAGTTTAAGTCCTTAAAACATTAATCCGTATCTCGAAACAGTTGAACTTTGTGTGAAAATTTAAGTGGATCAGTATACTGACAATCTAAGTGAATCGTTTAGAATTTAAAATGTTTAAAGCTTAACGGTGTTGGTGATTTGTCTCAAAATCTGATATGATCCTCCTACACAAACTCACAAAAATATTGTTTGTAAATATTTCTTTACAAGCTTTTTGTTTTAATATCAAAAATCCAAAAAGATTTTTGGAGTGTTTTAGCATAAATTTTGAAAAATTCAAAAAGATTTTAGACAACTGATGTTGAAAAGCTGATTTTCAAAATTCCGAGTGCTAAACATGATGAACAACAGGGTTGGGAAAGTTTGTTGAAATGAAAATGTTATTGAAATGATTAAATGGTTCATTCAGTTGAAACCAAATTTGAAAGTGTCATATTCAAGTGGTTAAGAGAATTTGTGAATTGTCATATTATTACAAGAAGATTTTGAAGTACAAGTGATAAGCAGGGTTTCTAAATTTGTTATATCTTATCTTTTATGAAACTTATGTTTTGGGTAGAGACTATGCAGGTTAGTCAGGTTTCGAATCCTGAATAGATGCAGAATAGAGCCAGGAATCGATCATGAACCTGTGAACTTGTGAAAGCAAGACTACGATCCCAGCACAATTTTAGGGGGAGTCTGCTAGAAAAGGGGAGTCTGTAGATGCAAGAGCCAGAATCGAATCCTGATGATAAGGGAGAGGCAAGAGAGATAAAGATTGAGGATGCTTACACTGTCAGATATTTTGGAGGAGCCCGAAGACTGATCAAGGCTGAAGATTGTGAAGACTCGACACTGAAGACTTCGTCAACATCCGAGGGGGAGTCTGTTGGTGCATTACGTCTGTCGACTTCGTCTTGTATCGAGTCTTGTAATAGAATTGTTAGATCAGGGCACGTAGTTCGAGAAATCTAGGGTTTGTGTGTGAAAAGCTAATTTCGCATGAAATAGCATCTAGCTATTTCGCACGAAATAGCAATCTGCTATTTCGCACGAAATAGCAGATGGTAATTCCATGTAAATTACAACCCTATATATACCCTTGTTGTGATTTCATTTGTAACGTTCATGATTCCGGTACCGAAGTGCTGCCGACGTGTCATTTGATCTGTAAACATGTCAAATAAATAATACAAGACAATTAAGTGTGAATCGAGTTGTTACAAAGTCTAATCAATGAATTCCGCCTCTGATTAGACCAAGAACTCTTCTGATAGACTCGTTTGGGTCATCTCACGATCCTACACATGTTTTAACATGTTTAGCTCGTCACTTTAGGTTTAGTGCTTATATAGGGTCGTAAAGGTAAGTGGTCTAAACAACCGCTTAGACTTTCGAACCCGACTCGTTTGGTCGATCATTAGGATCCGACCAAACACATTAGGTGACCATAGTTGTATAGGGAATAACCTTCTGAGGTTATACCTTATGGTCACTACGTTTAGTTAGTTGTATGATAGGTAGTTTATATGCCTTAGGAAAATGACCAAAATGCCCTTTTTGCACATAAATTCATTTTAAGCATATGTAACCTAAATTTTGACATCTAAACTAATTAGTCAACATTATTAGACATGTTAAGGCATATATTACTCGTCATAGGACTAGTTAGGCGGTCCGAACGCGTTTTACGCGAACGACGCGTTAAAGTAGCGTAAGCTACCTAAACGGGTCGTAATGGGTCGTAAGCACTTAGGATAGGTTCCGTTTTAGAATGTAGGCTTTGTTAAACCATATCACATGAGTTCCAATACTCATTTGGTTTATGAAACCTCATTTTATCCGATCCTCCGATTTAGGTCTGGTTTATTAACATAGTTACCTATATTAGGTGTCGATTGATTCCGTGATCTTTCTAGCATTGCTTAGTTATTATCCAAAGACTATTGAGCAATCTCAAGTGAGTACATAGACCCCTCTTTTACTGTTTTTCAAACGTTTTGGGGTGAAACACATGTGCCTACTTGTTACTCTCGTGCTTTTCATGTTTTCACATCTTATACTTGCTACGTTCATTAGTACACTTATAGTACATGATTTTGTCCATGATTTTGCTATGTATGTCCATTTAGTGCATACTTAGTAAATTGTTTTACATCACATGCTATGTATGTCCATTTATTGCATACTTAGTACATTGGTTTTACATCACATGCTATGTATGTTCATTTAGTGCATACTTAGTACATTAGTTTACATCATGTCACACCCCAACCGATGGCAGAAACATTGGGGTATGGCACTGAGCGAAACAGTTTGTCCAGAAGTTCCCATAACAATTATCATTACCAATCAATTTAAAATAACATGTCCCATACCATGTCTCAAAAGGTAAACAAATTATTACAAACAAAATCTAGGCAAATAGTTCTATTCCGACAACTCAGATTTAAATAGAGCAATTGTTTATCTGCTTCTAGAGACCCTTGATTTAATTTGTACAGACAACTATTTGTTGGCCTCTAGAGCCTTATTCTAGCCTCGATTTCCTAGCAGATGTGCATCCTAAGCACCTGTCACATACGTTAAAATAAAGTCAATACATATAATGTAAAGGTGAGCATACAAGTTTGATAATAGCATATAGAGTTCGAAATTCATTTAATCATAACCAGCATGTACACATAGTGAAATGAGGCATGTTAGTTATCGACATAGATCCATCGATACCAATGACTGCGGGTTGACTGCCTGAGGCAGTTCGCAATACATGATTACCACCGTAATCCATGCAAGTAATTGTCCTTAACAACCCCTGCGAACAGGTGCTGAGTCCAAACTATAGTACTATCATTGCTAAGGCAGGTAGACAGCATTCCATGTGTAAACATAACAAACAAGCATTCATAAGCCACATATAACATGCATTAACGGTTAGCATTCAAATAGTATTGAGAAGTGTGTTTATTGTGATTTGAATATTCGTAACGTATGGAACACCCAAAAGTGCGTAAAGCAAAAAGGGTTCGAGTATACTCACAGCGATGAATGGATTGAAGGGAGCGCTAGAGAGTAGGGTTAGCCTGAACAGATTGATAGCATAACGATAAGTGACGCGTAAAACGATGCAAAGTGTAAGTGGCTCGGACAGCAGCTCGGTCGGATGGTAATCCGACCGGATGGTCCAGTCGTGTGGATGACAATCCGTTCGGATGGTCATCCGGTCAGACAGGTTGTCCGGTCGGATGACTGTTCGAGTGGATTGTTTCTTCCTTTGATGTGTTTGTGTATGATGGCTTGTCCTTTGAAGTTTTCGTTGTAGCATTTTGAAAACATTGAAGTATCTCTACCCTTCAAGTCGGTCGATCGGACGGTCAGTCGTGCGGACGACAATCCGCTCGGATGAGTTATCCGATCGGACGGCGACTCAAGTGGCGAGGTTACTTAATGAGAACAAATCCACAGCAGGTTATCACTCGATCGGACAGCAGTCCGGTCGGGTGGCATCCCTGGTGCATTGAACATGTTGAAAATTGTTCGAGTGTTAAAGTCCAAGTATCTCATAATCTGAAGAGTAATCTGGTCGGATTGGTAGTCCGATCGGATAGCAATTCATTCAATACTCAAACTTCAGATAAAGTTGGTTAAGTGTGGGACCTAAGGTGCAGTCGTTCGGATGACCTAGTCGCTCGGATGGGTTACCCGTTCTGACAGTTGTCCGGTCGGAGAGCACTCCGTGCTGGTCGTTTTGTTCGTCTTTCACTTGGCCGTTTTGATTGTTTGTTGCTTTTATCGAGACGTTTTGACAACGTGCTAACCGACAGAACCCCATCTTGACCCAAGTGATCCGATCAAACAGGAATCACCCTAGTTCGACCAGTTAACCGGTTCCAGACGTTGTTCTCGGTTAACCCGAAATCGGTGGTCTCGTGAGTAGAATCCAGATCTTGAGCTAGCACAACACTAAGAATAAGTAGAAGACTAGAACAAGGTCCGATTCTATCGGTTTTTTAGTGCATTGAGTATAAAAGAGTTGAAAGAAAGTTAGAAACCATCTTTCAATCCTTTTTCATCATGAATGTGTCTAGATCTATGCAAGATCTTTGTTTATTTGTGTGGAGATCGATTAGATCTAAGTTGTTCTTGGTGGATTGAGGTCAAAACATGAAGTTCTTCAAGAACACCATGATGACGTCATCCTGGACACCTCAAATCTAGTGATTTCACGGTTAAAAGTTAAGATTCAAAAGATAGAAAGGTGTAGGAGTGCGTGTAGATCAAGAAAGTACAAGATTTAGGACGAGATCTTACCAGATCGAGAGAAATTGAAGAAAAGGTGAGGAGAGTGTGCTGGTCAGTCAGAGGGTTTTCAAAAGTAGAAAGAATGAAAGTGACATGGGTATTTATAGAGTTCCAAAAGAGGAAAGTGTGGGTCGGTCGGATGGCATCTCTCCCGGATGACTTATCCGGTCGGATGTCATCTCGGTCGGATGACATATGGCACCAGATCAAGTGACAGCCCGGTCGGATGGCAATCCGGCCGGATGGCACTTGGTTCGGGTGTTCGGCGAGACGATTTTTGCTGTTTCGATTTCAATTACGAACGATTCGATGCGATAGATTTTCCTAGTTAAATTACTTTCAATCCCAACCATTCATATCTAGCACTAACTCTTCTTCACTAATTATCATAGTTTGATTTCGACTGAGATTGAGTTCGATTACGATTCGAGTTTCGATTGATTCCCACACATACATAAATTAAACATGCACAAGTAACACATAAGGCACACACACACACGTATAACAATAACCAAAATGCGTAATTCGAGTTGCGAATGCGATTGTAATTCGATGTTGATTAAGTTGGATTGATTAGCGCTTAGTTGACTTTATCGCATTGATACTTCCTATAGTTCACAGTCGTAAGTCGATTAAATAGCGAATAACATACGTCGATTATTGTGATTATTGACACTTACTCCACATAATACAACTAAAATAAACACATAAAAGAAATTCTCTACAAGTCAAGTCGCGCGAAATCGGTCGTTGACTTTGACCTTGACTTTGACTTCGAAAACACGGGGTGTTACAGCCTCCCATTGTTTAGGGAATTTCGTCCCGAAATTAGGCCGAAGCCGTAACGAACAACTGCGGGTACTTCGCCTTCATGTCACTTTCGAGTTCCCAAGTGTACTTTGCGCCTCGTTTGCCTTCCCATCGGACTTTTACAATAGGAATGCGCGAGCATTTGAGCTGCTTGGTTTGGCGATCCATGATTTCGACAGGCTTCTCCACGAAGTGTAGTGTTTCGTTTACTTGAAGGTCATCGAGAGGTACGATTAAATCATGCTCAGCCAGGCACTTTCGGAGGTTCGACACATGGAAAGTCGGGTGGACGTCACTAAGTTCCTCCGGTAGTTCGAGTCTGTAGGCGACTTTTCCGATCCTTTCCAGAATCTTAAAAGGTCCAACATATCGAGGCGCTAACTTCCCTTTCTTTCCGAATCTGACCACACCCTTCCAAGGTGATACCTTTAGGAGTACGTAGTCGCCAACGCCAAATTCAAGGGGCTTGCGTCGTCTATCGGCGTAACTTTTCTGCCTACATCGAGCTTTCAACAAGTTGTCTCGAATTTGGAGGACTTTGTCAGTCGTTTCTTGCAATAGCTCGGGACCGGTTTGTTGCGAGTGACCGATCTCGTGCCACACAATAGGCGATCGACATTTTCTTCCGTATAAAGCCTCGAATGGTGCCATTTGAATGTTGGAATGATAACTGTTATTATATGAGAATTCGACTAACGGTAGGTATTTATCCCAATTACCACCGAAGTCTATGACACACGAACAGAGCATGTCTTCAAGAGTACGGATCGTTCTTTCAGTCTGTCCGTCGGTTTGAGGGTGGAAAGCGGTACTTAGATTAAGCGATGTACCGAGAGCCGTTTGAAACGTTTCCCACAGTCGCGAGGTAAACCGAACATCACGGTCAGAGATGATGTCGTGAGGCGTCCCATGATTACAAATGATCTCGTCGGTGTAGATTCGGGCTAATCGTTCTACCTTGTAGTCTTCTCGTATTGGCAAAAAGTGAGCTGATTTGGTCAAACGGTCAACAACAACCCAAATGCTGTGGTGACCTGATGACGTGTGCGGAAGTTTTGTTATGAAGTCCATAGCTATACTCTCCCACTTCCACATAGGGATCGGCGGTTGTTCGAGTAAGCTAGAGGGTCTTCGGTGTTCAGCCTTGACTCTTGCACAAGTTAGGCACTTTCCAACGTAGAGAGCAATATCCCTTTTCATGCCCGGCCACCAGTACTTGTAGCGAAGATCCTGGTACATTTTGTCGGCACCGGGATGAATAGAATACCGGGATTTGTGGGCTTCATCCATCAAAATCTGTCGCAAATTGGTCCGTTTAGGGATCCAAATTCGGTCCAGAAAGTGGAATATCCCATTCGACTTACTCACAAGCTGGGCTCCATCGTGGTAGATTCGTTCCTTCTTCAGAGTGCGTTCATTAAAACAGGCGTGCTGACCTTCGCGGATGAGAGTCTCGAGATCGTATTGGGCTTGGACGTTACGAGTGCTGAGAAAATAACTTCGTCTGCTGAGCGCGTCGGCAACAACGTTTGCTTTGCCTGGGTGGTAACGAATCTCACAGTCGTAGTCGTTGAGAAGTTCTACCCATCGGCGTTGACGCATATTAAGTTCCTTCTGATTAAAGATATGTTGCAGGATCCTATGATCGGTGAAGATCGTACACTTGGTACCGTACAGGTAGTGTCGCCAAATCTTTAACGCAAAAACAACTGCGCCTAGCTCGAGATCATGGGTTGTATAGTTCTTCTCGTGGATTTTGAGCTGACGAGATGCGTATGCTATAACCTTGTCCCGTTGCATGAGAACACAACCGAGACCAAGGTTGGAAGCATCACAATAGACAATGAAATCGTCGTTTCCGTCGGGCAATGTGAGAACAGGAGCATTGCAAAGCATGTGCTTGAGGGTTTGGAAAGCAGACTCTTGTTCGGTTCCCCAAACAAAAGGCTTGTCTTTATGCGTGAGAGCGGTAAGCGGTACAGCGATCTTTGAGAATCCTTCGATAAATCATCGATAATAGCCCGCTAGTCCGAGAAAAGAACGGACTTCAGACGGGTTCTTAGATGTAATCCAACTCTTAACTGCTTCAAACTTCGCTGGATCGGCGTGAATACCTTGACTATTAACAATGTGGCCCAGAAACTGAACCTCCTCCGACCAGAATTCACACTTGGAAAACTTGGCATAGATTCGATTCCCCTGGAGTCGAGGACCAAACGTAAATGTTGTGCGTGTTCGGCCTTCGATTTGGAATAGATCAAGACATCGTCGAGGAATACGATGACGAAACGGTCGAGATATGGTTTACACACGCGATTCATCAGATCCATGAAAACTGTGGGTGCGTTGGTTAAACCAAAGGGCATAACAACGAATTCATAATGGCCATATCGAGTGCGGAAAGCGGTTTTGGGTATATCCTCCTTTTGAATGCGGAGTTGGTGATAGCCTGAGCGTAGATCGATCTTTGAGAAACACGTGGCACCTTGTAGCTGGTCAAACAAATCGTCAATGCGAGGTAGGGGATAGTGGTTCTTGATAGTTAACTTATTCAATTCCCGATAGTCAATGCACATCCTGAACGACCCATCCTTCTTTTTGACGAAAAGGACTGGCGCGCCCCAAGGAGAGGTGCTCGGGCGAATGAAGCATTTCTCAAGTAATTCCTGGAGTTGGTTTGAGAGTTCACGCATTTCGGACGGTGCGAGTCGGTAAGGAGCTTTGGCAATAGGGTTGGCTCTAGGAATGAGGTCGATATGAAAGTCGATATCACGACTTGGCGGTAGGCCTGGAAGATCTTCAGGAAGATCATCAAAATATGGATTTCACTCCTGATTTGGCATAATTCCCCCCGTTTGTAGATAAAATACGGGTTGATTAAGCAACTTTAGTCGAGAGTTTGCGGTTTTCACACCTAATCTCGACTTTATCGCTTATTCATAGTTGAAAATTCGAGTGCAGTGATAGTGTAGCATAGGCGAGAATAGCTAGATATAGTAGTAAGCTTATACATAATCCCTAACGGATATGCACAAGTCGGTCTGTGGTTCCTAACTATAGACTAGGTCTCTAAGACATCGACCCGGACTAGGTCGTGTCTTGCCTAATTCCCTATAGTTATGGCTCTGTTACCAATCTGTCACACCCCAACCGATGGCGGAAACATCGGGGTATAGCACTGAGCGAAACAGATTGTCCAGAAGTTTCCATAACAATTATCATTACCAATCAATTTAAAATAACATGTCCCATACCATGTCTCAAAGGTAAACAAATTATTACAGACAAAATCTAGGCAAATAGTTCTATTCCGACAACTCAGATTTAAATAGAGCAATTGTTTATCTGCTTCTAGAGACCCTTGATTTAATTTGTACAGACAACTATTTGGTGGCCTCTAGAGCCTTATTCTAGCCTTGATTTCCTAGCAGATGTGCATCCTAAGCACCTGTCACATACGTTAAAATAAAATCAATACATATAATGTAAATGTGAGCATACAAGTTTGATAATAGCATAGAGTTCGAAATTCGTTTACGCATAACCAGCACTGATGACGGGGGTAGCCCAAGACTAAATAAAATGACTAAATACGTAAACGCTCAAAGGGTTAAATGGTTCAAAGGTTAAAAAGCTGTGAGGAAGGGAAAAGCAATACGGAAACAGTAGCCAGTCACATCCAGGGATTGCTTCACCAACCCACAGCCGCAAAAGCAATGCAGGTCTGCAGAGCACACGCTATTATCCAGGGGTCAAAAGGCTTTAACCCCCGAAAGGGTAAGCCCCTCGCTGCAAGCAAGGTCGCTAGTCAAATAAATGCCTCTTTGGGAGATGTCTTCTCCTATATAAGTGACACTTCATTTACTGAGTTGGGACATTCTTGGCCAGGCCTGTTTCCTTAAACACTGGTCATTCACATCGAGTTGGTTTGAGAGTTCACGCATTTCGGACGGTGCGAGTCGGTAAGGAGCTTTGGCAATAGGGTTGGCTCTAGGAATGAGGTCGATACGAAAGTCGATATCACGACTTGGCGGTAGGCCTGGAAGATCTTCAGGAAAAACGTTAGGAAATTCTCGAACCACTGGAACATCGTTTACACCAGGTCTTCCTTTCTTTTCCTTCTCCGCTACTGCAATGTTAGCCAAGAAAGCTCTATATTCCTTGCGGAGATACTTGCTAGCTTGGACACAAGACATGAGTTTGAGACCTTTCGAAGCAGTTTCACCGTAGACGCACAATAGATCACCATTCGCGAGTGAGAATCGAATCATCTTATCGAAGCACACAACTTCAGCATGGTTTTCGCGAAGAAAGTCCATGCCTACTATGACATCAAAACTTCCGAGTTGCATCGGAATAAGGTCGATAGGGAAGATGTGATTGTTGAGCTCAAGAGTACAATCAATGAGAACAGAATTAACGGCGACAGTTCTTCCGGTAGCGACTTCAACATCGAACGTCGAGGAGAGTTGGGAGCACTTACGACTAAGGAGCTTCTCGAATTCGAACGACACAAAGCAATTATCGGCTCCAGTATCAAATAAACACGAAGCATAAATACCATTCACAAGGAACGTACCATTGACCACGTTGTTGTCGGCTTGGGCTTGGCGCACGTTGATGTTGAAAGTTCGTGCGCGTGCTGCTTGTTGTTGTTGCTGCTGGTGTTGCTGCTGCTGCTGGGGCTCTTGTTTCACAACCCTGTTTGGGCACATGTTGGCGAAATGGTTAGGATCGCCACATGCGAAGCAGGCTCTGGCGTTGACCGCGGGTGCCGGAGGAGCTTGTTGACCCTGAGGGGCGGTGAGTAGAGCTTGATGAGCAGGAGCTTGTCGAGCACGGCAGTTGGTATTGAAATGGCCGTACATATTGCAATGAGCACAAAAACGGAAAGCGATGGCAGTCGGGTGGTGGTAGGTACAAGTAGGGAAAAGCGGGTGTAGCCCAGTGTATGCACGCTTAGCAGGCGGTGCATTTGCCACAGGCGCCGCTACTTGACGCTGTTGGGCTGGTACAGCTTGTATCGGTGCAGCAATGATCGCACTGTTCTTGTTGCTGGAGCTGTTCTTTCTCTTGTTCTTCCTCTTGTTGCTCGATGCGGTGGTGGTTTCAACGGTTGGCGCGGCGGTGGTAGCTTGATGCAGGTGCTTCGAAGTTTTATCCCAGACATCAGCCTTGACCCGTTTGTCGTTGATTTCAGCGGCCAGTAGGTAGGTCTCTTCGATCATCTTAGTCTTAGCCGCTTGCACGAAATCTGCAACACAATCAGGCAGGGCTCGGATATACTTCTTGATTGCCATGTCGGAAGTCTTGAGTTGGTCAGGGCAGATGATGCTGAGCTGTTTGAAGCGAGCAGTGAGAGCAGCATTTTCTCCTTCTTTCTGCTTTATGTGCCAGAATTCATCTTCTAACTTTTGGCGCTCATGAGGAGGCCAGAATTCTTCCAGCATGACTTCCTTGAGTTCATCCCATGACTAACCGTAGGCTGCATCGTTTCCCCGCTTGTTTCTCTCAGCCGTCCACCAGTCTAATGCGCGGGACTGGAAGACGCCGGTAGCATTCAGAGTGCGGAGGTCGTCGGGGCAACCGCTCTGTCGCAGTGACCTCAATGGAATCAAAGCATTGGAACAACGCTGTAGGGCCTTCCTCGCCAGTGAATTCCTTTGGCCCACAAGACTTGAATTGCTTGAAATTGAAGGGAGCTTTGGTAGTAGCTTTAGGAGCTTCGGTTCTCGACTCCTCAGATGATTTGCTGACGTTCTCATAGACATCACTCACGGCTTTTGCCACTTGTTTAGCGATGATAGCAGCAAGACATTAGTCTCTCTTTTCTTGACGAGAAAGTGATGGGTAACGGGATCCAGATGACATTGTCTGCAACAGACATCGTCACAGGACTCAACACAATGTATTCGAATCTCACCTCACACGTCTATTACTGACTAAAGCTTAGGAACACGCATAATCATGTATCACATAGACACATAGGTACATAATCACAGATTCACATAAACACAGAAGCACATAGGCACGTAGGCACGTAGAGCACAGAATCCACAAAAGCACATAATCACAAGAGGCAGTCAGAACACAGAAACCTATCATTCACAGTTCGCGAACGTTCAAATGTAGCGATCGCGTTTAGTATCTCAAATAATGTAGTTTTAGCGTATATCATAGCATAAGGTCGTCCATAGTTTAGCGATTTGGCAGCGTTTTGAGATGGAAATGCAGTGCGAGTCGTGCGTGTCGATCGAAGTGAAAGCAAGAATCGAATAAATCTTCCAAAATTAAACAGTAAACACACATATAAACACATAAAATCGACGAATTATCAGAGTCAGCAGTTGCGGGCTCAGAATCGAAACACATAAAAATCGAGAGATAGATTGTCTGCGGCTTGTAGACTTCGACTATCCAAAGTAGTCCAACTATTCACAAGGACTTGTTGTGCACATTCGACCTTCAGGACTATGCTTTTGCCTCGATTCTTAGGCGTTTGGCACACATCCCGTTAGTCATATCGTGACTTCAGGTCGTTGGAGTCCGTCGAGACTTTGGTGAGAGTTTTGTAAAATGGGCGGAACAAGTCGTCAAGGTTAGGGTTTCACCCCTGACTTAACAACTTTGTCCCTGTTTTGATAAAATAGAGGAGATTATTCATCAAAATATGGATTTCACTCCTGATTTGGCATAATTCCCCCCGTTTGTAGATAAAATACGGGTTGATTAAGCAACTTTAGTCGAGAGTTTGCGGTTTTCACACCTAATCTCGACTTTATCGCTTATTCATAGTTGAAAATTCGAGTGCAATGATAGTGTAGCATAGGCGAGAATAGCTAGATATAGTAGTAAGCTTATACATAATCCCTAACGGATATGCACAAGTCGGTCTGTGGTTCCTAACTATAGACTAGGTCTCTAAGACATCGACCCAGACTAGGTCGTGTCTTGCCTAATTCCCTATAGTTATGGCTCTGTTACTAATCTGTCACACCCCAACCGATGGCAGAAACATCGGGGTATGGCACTGAGCGAAACAGATTGTCCAGAAGTTTCCATAACAATTATCATTACCAATCAATTTAAAATAACATGTCCCATACCATGTCTCAAAGGTAAACAAATTATTACAGACAAAATCTAGGCAAATAGTTCTATTCCGACAACTCAGATTTAAATAGAGCAATTGTTTATCTGCTTCTAGAGACCCTTGATTTAATTTGTACAAACAACTATTTGTTGGCCTCTAGAGCCTTATTCTAGCCTTGATTTCCTAGCAGATGTGCATCCTAAGCACCTGTCACATACGTTAAAATAAAATCAATACATATAATGTAAATGTGAGCATACAAGTTTGATAATAGCATAGAGTTCGAAATTCGTTTACGCATAACCAGCCCTGATGATGGGGGTAGCCCAAGACTAAATAAAATGACTAAATACGTAAACGCTCAAAGGGTTAAATGGTTCAAAGGTTAAAAAGCTGTGAGGAAGGGAAAAGCAATACGGAAACAGTAGCCAATCACATCCAGGGATTGCTTCACCAACCCACAGCCGCAAAAGCAATGCAGGTCTGCAGAGCACACGCTATTATCCAGGGGTCAAAAGGCTTTAACCCCCGAAAGGGTAAGCCCCTCGCTGCAAGCAAGGTCGCTAGTCAAATAAATGCCTCTTTGGGAGATGTCTTCTCCTATATAAGTGACACTTCATTTACTGAGTTGGGACATTCTTGGCCAGGCCTGTTTCCTTAAACACTGGTCATTCACATCGAGTACTTGCTTCATGTAAGTCACTCACTTTCACATCCAACACACACATTCCGTTTGCTCATACATCCAAATCTGAATACATTTCAGAGAAGGATCACCAGCATACAACAACAATAAACTAGTGAACCTCCTTCCACGTCTTGCAAACGTGGGGGGACCCCACGACCTGCGTTAGGCAAAGTTGAACCCTTCAACCCTTTTGCCTAACCAGCATAGCTACCATCCTTGGTCTCTTATTTGTTGCATCAACAAGTTGGCGCCCACCGTGGGGCTACACCGCTATTTCTCCTCAAAAAAGACCTAGTAGTGTAGCTCTCTTCACTTAAAGTCTCCATGTCTGAAAGTGGATCCCCAGGTGAAGTAAACCAGATTCCAAACACCTCTACCCCGGGTAGTAGCCAAGCTCATGTGGCTATACCAACTTCTTTCTCGACTCCGGGGAGCACACTCGAGTTCCTCACCTTCAACGCACCAACTCCGTCCAGATCCGGAGTTCCTTCCCCCAATGTTGGTGTCTCTGACACCCCGGCACGTGTTGAACTTACCCCATAGGGGGTTGCCAACAACTTCTTGGAATTAAGGTCTCTCCTCAACCAGCATGTGAATAGAGAAAGAGAAAAGGGGTGAGAATCCGCCTAGATTATGACGAGCCAGAACCAACGTTGTCTCCTGGACCACCTCCCCTTCCTTTTACAACTAGAAATGAGGCTGGTCCCAGTAACCCTTCAAACCCTCACCCATATATGTCCACAATGACGAATCCCACTGTGCATCCCATCTTCTCTTCCCAACCGATTACTAGTGGTGCTCCTTTGGGACATGAGCTAACCCTTGACCAGCTCCTACAGTCCCCAGTAGCAAGCTTTACAGCATCTACAACAACCACGTGGGAGCAAGCTCTGTCCGTGCTCCCTTTGGCACGAAGTGCTGTTATGAACACTCCCCTCGGAATAAACTGCTCAGTTGCCCCAGGAAGCCTTCAAGGCTTCAACCTCATGCCCAATATGATGACCCAGATGATGGCCAACTTCCCATGGCAACACTTTATTAATCAAGTACTAGCCACTCAGGGGAATAACGGCAATGGCAATAATGTGGATGCAAGGGCTGAAGAAGACTTGGCCAAACCATATAAGCCAAGTAACCTTTCATGCTTTTCAAAGCAAATAACCGATTAAGATTTCCAAGCAAAGATCAAGATGCCATCCCACATCAGGACGTATGATGGAACTGAAGATCCTGAGGACCATCGTCAGATCTTCACCGGTGCAGCAGGAATAGAGAAATGGTCAAACGTTGAATGTTGCCTAATATTCATGCAAACCCTTGTTGGATCTGCCAGAATCTGGTTCAATGACTTACCTGCTCAAAGCGTTCGAAGCTTCGACGACCTTAGCAAGGGTTTTCTGGCCAATTTCTCCCAACAAAGGCGTTATGTTAAAGACGCAACAGTGATCTTCCAGATAAAACAACGTGATGATGAAAGTCTTCGTGCATTCATTGAACGATACAAGAAGGAAGGTCTGACTTATGTAGGGGCAGACGAGAAAATGAGAGTGGTTGGTTTCATGAATGCCATCACCTCTAAATATCTCACAAGATATTTCAACAAATCCCTGCCCAAGACCTTGGAAGAGGCTCTCGAAAGGGCTGAAGCCCACATCCGGGGAGAGGAGGCAGTTGACATTAAAGAACAAAGAAAAAGGGGATCCGGCTGGCGAAGCAATAGTCCAGCTAGAAAAAGGGGAAACTTCAACTCCTACGACAGGCGGTCAAAGGGTTCAGACCCTCGAAGGTCTGAACGCCGGAACCCTCCAAACAGGGAAAAAGGCATAAGTTTCACACCCCTCACAAAGACCCCTCAAGAAATCCTTGCAACAGAAGATGTTAAACCAAACTTTCGGCCTCCTAGGCCTCTCCCCAAAAGCAGGAAAAATGAGAACTCCACACAATACAGTGAGTTTCATGAAGAAAAAGGCCACCACACCAATGATTGTTTCCAACTCAAGAAAAGAATTGAAGAAGCTGTTAAGTCCGGAGAACTCGCTCATTTGGTAAAAGGAGTCCGAGACAAAATGGCTGAAGGAAAAGGCAAGGAAGTCAATATGGTGGATTTTGATGGAAGGGTTCCTCATAAAAGACAGCGGTTGGAAGCTTGGGAGCTTCAGTGTGTCAGTTTCCCCCCAACGGAAAAAGACCCTCTCTCTAGCCCTCTTGTGGTGGAAGCTACCGTGGGAACGATGCAAACATGCAGGGCATACATAGACACCGGGGCAGCCACTGAAATCATGTTCGAAAAATTCTTCAACCATTTGAGTAAGGAAGAACGTTCAAGGCTTCAACCCTCTGGAACCTCCATAAAAGGTATCGCCGATATACCCCTCAAGCCTTTAGGGCAACTAACACTTAATGTTCGTTTCAGTGAAGGTTTGAAAGAAAGAACCCAACCGCTCACCTTTGTAGTTATCAACATCCCCTCAAGCTATGACGTGATCATTGGAAGACCAGGGCAGTGTGCATTCTATATGGTCGTGTATGTTGGCCATGGCACAGTCAAATTTCCTACTGAAAGGGGCATAGCAACCCTTCAACCTTATCAAGAAGCTTACATGGTTGAGGGTGAAAGCTAAAACAGTGAAGAAGAAAGGCAAAGGTTGGTCATAAACCCCAAGTACCCTGAACAGAGAGTAAGGGTCAATCCAGACCTTTCTCCAGAGACCCTCTCGTATCTCGAAAAACTGCTAATACATTACAACTATGTTTTCGCTTGGTGTCCAGAAGATATGACAGGGATCCCTCGGTACATTGCCGAACACGAGTTAAGGATACCACCGGATGTCAAGCCTGTGGTCCAAAAGAAAAGAAGCCTGGCACCCGAGAGAAGTCTGGCAGGCTGCCAAGAGGTTGAAAAGCTCGTATCAGCCGGCATTCTCCGAGAAGTCAAGTACCAATCATGGGTTGCAAACCCAGTTATGGTCAAAAAACCCGACAACTCTTGGAGGATGTGCATAGATTTCAAGGATCTTAACAAGGCTTGTCCTAAGGATTGCTATCCACTACCGGAAATTGATCTCAAGGTTGACTCCCTCACAGGTTACTCGTTCAAATGCTTTCTTGATGCATACAAAGGTTATCACCAAATCCTCATGAAGGAAGAGGATGAGGAAAAAACAGCCTTTCACACGGACAAAGGGATCTTTTGTTATCAAAAGATGCCTTTCGACCTCAAAAATGCCGGAGCAACCTACCAACGGCTCGTTGACAAAGCCTTCGAAAGCCAAATTGGCAAAAACATGGAGGCATATGTCGACGACTTGGTAATTAAAAGCAAGACGGAATATCAAATGCTCGATGACGTCCAAGAGACTTTCAAGAATCTCAGAAAGGTCAACATGAAGCTTAATCCGGAAAAATGCTCATTTGGGTTTGAAGAAGGAAAGTTCTTGGGTCACATTGTTGGGAAGCAAAGCATCAAGGCCAACCCAAACAAGGTAAAAGCGGTTCTTGAAACCAAACCACCAAAAACCAAGAAGGAGGTTGAAAGCTTAAATGGGAAGCTTGCAGCCTTGAAGCGTTTTACCGCCAAGTTGGCTGAGAGATCTCTACCTTTCTACAAAACGCTCAAGAACTGCTCAGATAGGAAGGATTTCAAATGGACTGAAGAGGCTGAAGAAGCTTTCAACCAGATGAAGCAACATCTAGCTTCCCTACCAGATATTGCGGCACCTAAAACTGGGGAGTTAATATCGGTGTACCTCTCAATTGCTGACGAGGCCATCAGTGCAGTCCTCACCATTGAGCGAGACAAGGCCCAGGTACCCGTTTATTTTTTCAGCAAAACTTTAAAATTAGCTGAAACGAAATATCCTCCCCTTGAAAAACTTGCCCTAGCCCTAGTTCAAACAGCTAGAAGGCTTCGAAGGTATTTCCAAGCACACCCCATACAAGTGGTCACCGACCAACCTATTAAGAGTGTGCTTGAAAAACCTGAAAATTTGGGGCGATTAGCCAAATGGGCCATAGAACTAGGTGAACATAACATCACCTATGTCCCAAGAAAAGCTATCAAGGCTCAAGTCTTGGCTGATTTCATTGTGGAAGTCCCAAACCAAGCGATCACTGAAGTAAACACCACCACCACTGAACCTTCCAACCCTGAAGCCTGGAAGCTTTTTACCGACGGGGCTTCAAGCGTTGAAGGGTCAGGGGCTGGGCTAATTCTGATCAACCCACAAGGGCTGGAATTCACATATGCTCTCCGTTTTGATTTTCAGACCACCAATAATGAGGCTGAATACGAGGCACTAATAGCTGGCCTAAGGCTGGCTAAAGAGATGAAGGTTGAAAAGCTTGAAGTATTCACAGATTTGTTGCTGGTCTCAAGCCAAGTGAATGATAGCTACATAGCTAAAGAGCCCAACATGAAAAAATACAGAGAAAAGTCCAAGGAACTGATGAGTACCTTCCAAGCTTGCAACATCAAACAGATCCCCAGATCTCAAAACAAAAAGCCTGATGCCTTAAGTAAGCTCGCATCTCTCACTTTTGCCCACCTTACCAAGAAAGTGCTGGTAGAAGTGTTGAGGGCTCCATCAATCGATGAATTGGAAGTTCAAGATGTAGTTACCGAAGAAGAACCAAACTGGATGACTCCCATAAAAAAGTTCCTTAAAAATGGTGAATTACCCAATGATCAAGTGGAAGCTAAAAGGGTTGAAATCAAGGCAAGGCAATACATACTACAAGGAGAAACCCTTTACAAAAAGGGTTACCTTGCTCCCTTGCTAAGATGTGTCGGTCCCGAGCAAAGTAAGAATCTGATCAAAGAAATTCACGAAGGAGTATGTGGAGCTCACTTTGGAGCTAGGTCGGTGGTCGCAAAGCTCATGAACCTTGGATATTTCTGGCCTTCAATGCACCGCGATACAACCGAAGAATTGAAGAAATGTGATGCTTGTCAAATTCATGCACCAATTCCAAAAAGTCCCAAACATGACTTAGTCCCGATAACCTCAGCATGGCCATTCCATAAATGGGGGATGGACATTGTTGGTCCATTTCCCCCAAGCAAAGGGGGAGTAAAATTCTTACTGGTGGCAGTAGATTATTTCACCAAATGGCCCGAGGTCAAACCACTTGCTAAGATCACGGGAAAACAGGTCATTGACTTTGTTTGGGAAAACATCATTTGCCGTTATGGATTGCCGGGAGTACTTGTCACTGATAACGGAAGGCAATTTGCTGAGAAGCCTTTCAGCGTTTGGTGCAAGGAATACAAAATCGATCAGGTTTTTAGCTCAGTGGCTTATCCGCAATCAAACGGTCAGGTTGAAAGAACAAATAGAAGCATAGTAGAAGGCATCAAGACAAGATTGGGAAGATACGAAAGCAACTAGCATGAAGAATTGCCTAGTGTCCTATGGGCAATTAGAACAACCGAAAAAACAAGCCATAAGAAAACACCTTATAGCTTGGTATTTGGATCCGAAGCTGTGATCCCCGCTGAGATAGGAGTTATAACCCAAAGAATTGTCAACATGGATCCCGAAGCAAACCAAAAAGAGACCATGTTGAATTTACAACTCCTAGAGGAAGCAAGAGATCAAGCCGTAATTCAAGAGGCCAAATACAAGCAACAGATGGAAACTTACTACAACAAAAAAGTCAAGAACGAACGTTTCAAGCCAGGGGACCTGGTCCTCAGAAACAACGAAGCCAGCAAGAAAGAAAATCAAGGAAAGCTTGGCCCAAAATGGGAGGGTCCATACACCATCCTTGAAGCACACAAGGGTGGATCCTACAAGTTGGCGGATTCAGAAGGCAAAAGGCTTCCGAGGCATTGGAACGGCAAAACCCTAAAAAGGTTCCATGTTTAGACAGCAAAGTTTGGTTTGTATCAAAATGTATCTCGAACAATGCTATGAATACCTTTTGTAAAAAGCAAGTATTGCTTGAATGAATTAAGTTGTTTATCAAACTTGTCTTTCTATCCTAAGATCAGGTTGAGAACCTAGCAAAAAACTCCATGGCAAGGGCCATGTAAGGGGATGAGCTCCCAGGCCACATCGCTCAATAGGTTCAAGGGTTAAATGAACCTATATAAGGGGTGAGTTCCTAAATCAATACAACTCCATGAGACTGGTTAAGGTAAAACAAAAAATTGTCTCATAGACGGGCCTGAACAACCTACACCAAGCGTTCCTTAAGCCTTAAAAAATATAAATCAATAAAACAGGCTTATGAAATCAAAGTAAAACAAAGGGATGATAAAAGGATAGGTGTGATGTCTTTTTGATGAAAATACCAAGGCTAAGTAACTGCAGCACTGAAACCTTTAAGGTATAAAAAACATAAGGGCAACACAAACTCGACAAAGACAAAGTTACAAAAAGACAAAGAAAATCTAAAAGAACAAAATCACTTGGGCAAAAATCACAAAGATACAAACCGAATCAGAAGCCTTCAACGCTTCAAGCCAGCCGAGTAACAACTCGAAACCCTAAAGGCTTCAACCTACTAACAGACAGCCAAAAGGCTTGGAAGGTTAAAGCCTAACAGACTGCCTTAACAAAAACAGGCATAAGTCTAAAAACATAACATAAAGAAGAAAGTTAAAACATCATACCATGTCAAAGAAAGTCCTAAAAGACTTCCAAACATAAGTTAAGGCAAGTCCTAGTAACTTGCAAGTCTAACCATTGTTCAAACGGCCATACAGGCCTTCAACATAACCAACTGGAACCTTAAGGGTCCCTGAAAACCTAATATTGTTTAAGGGTTACAAACCACGAATTGTTTTAACAGAGTGCTAAGAAAGCTACGAATCTTAGGCATCAACAGAAGGCTTAGTAGCCCCAGAACTGCTACCTTTGGCCTTCTTAGTCTTCTTAACCTTCTTAGCCTTCGGACCTTGATCATCAACAGCTGAAACTTCCAAACTGGCATCCTTCAGAGCATCGGCTTCCCCAGGAAAAGTATCTTCACTATCTCCCGAATAGTAACGTTTCCTCGAAGGGGAGCCAAGCAGTTCAGCGCATAACTTTTCATTCAAACCATCCGGCTTCAGTCCCTGTAAAGCAGAGAGAGGCTTACCATAACAAGAAGCAACTTGACTTACATACGGGTATGATAGCCTCTCCATTTGCTCCACGGAACTCTTAAAGACGTCAGAAGCCTCAGGACGGTACAGGGGAGATTTCTCCAAAGGATTGCCAGACTCGTGAAGCTTATAACCTGCAATAAGACCTTGGTGTTTTCCCAGATTGAGTAGTTTAGTATAAACATCACCAAGAGCAGAGTTAAACTCTTTGGAATGTAACAGATAAGTAACCACTTGGTGAAAACCCTGCTCAATGAGCCATTGGTTATCTGCAGTAGCATGTGCAACCAAAGTCTTCAAACCATCCTTCTCTTTAGCAAAAGCCTTCTGTTGCACAGCCAAGGCCTCCCGGTCAGCTTTCAGTTTCAATAAGTTAGCTTCAAAGCTCTTCCTAAGATCACCCATCTCAATATCGTGCCTCTTAGTTAACTCCTCAATCTTCTTGTTCCAAGCCAACTCCTTCGCAGAAAAGCCCTCAATTTCTTTCTTCATGGCAGCAATCGAAGCCTTCATTTTCTCCTTCTTCTTGGAGGCCTCCTCATATTCCCACATCCCTTTAGCAAAGCGAGTGACACCTTCAGCCAAAAAGGCAGAAAGGTTGCAGGAACTGAGGATCATCCTAGAGATAAGATGATCACCCTCCATCTCTGATATGGCATCTCGAACACCGGGAGGAGCAAAATGAGCCAAGGCTTCAGCACACACAGCAGGATCCTTAAAATTGTCACCAACCTTAACACCCCAATTAGGCACGTAAATGTCCTCTGAACCCTCGAAGCTTTCAACACTTTTGGCTGACGAACCTTGAATAGCAGAAATGGTACCCTTCTTAACCAATTTCTTCTTCTTGCTCGAAACAATCAACTCCTTTTCCTTGCCTTTACCAACATCCATAGCCTGATCCTCTGACGCCTCAATATCATCACTAACGTCAATAGGCTCTGAGCCAGAGGGCTGATCAACAACCTTCAGATGGCGTTGAGAACGACGAGTAGAACCTTTGGACGCAGTAACCTTGGTGAAGCCTTTGACATTCGGAACATTGACATAACCAGATCCCTCAAACCTATAATCGGCACCCTTAACAACCGCATTCTCGTCAGGGGTAGCAGCAACATCATCAAAAACAACGTCAGAGGTATCATCGCTTTTGATAAAATCAAGGGCAGACATAGCTACAACACAAATACAAAAGCACATAAGCAAATAAATAGAAAGGAACAAAAAAGCAAGAAAAGAATAAATGCATACCCTTCCCATCTCTAATAAGCACCGGATCCCGGTTAGCCTTTTCCCACAACTTACTTATACCCAACAACACCAACAAATGCTCAGGGAAGGGACGAAGCCTAGAAGGGCACTCCCTAAGAATTTCTAAGAAGCGAGTGTTTATCTCGGAATCAGAGGGCTCCGGCTCATTCAGAACAGCATCTGGGTGTCTCCAAACAGGTTTGAAAGGGACAATCTCCTTCGACACCCAGAAAAACCGATCTTTCCACACCCTAAGTGTAGAAACCATGGACGAGATTAAACAAGTATCAACTTGACTGGTTTCAAAGGTGAACCAATCACCATTCTTAGCAAGCCGAAAAAAGCGACGGAAGGACAACAAAGATGGATCATACCCACAGGCCCGACACAGAATTTCGAAGTGCAAAACCCTAGCCATGCCTAGGGGATGAACTTGACCAAAAGATACCCGATAATATTCCAATACATTCAAGACAAAGTTTGAAAACGGATAACGAAGATTTGAAAACTCAAAATGACGGCAATACAAGGCAATCATACCAGAAGGACAGGCATTGATAGATTTATCACAAGCCGGTGCAACCGGTTTATACTTTGTCCCTATTCCCCATTCCACACAAAATAAATCGACTTCCTCTTGGGTCAGTCGAGAGAAGGATTTTGCCATATCCTTCCGAGCACCCATCACAATGAACAATTAAAGAAAAGATAAGCAAATCGGAACTGACCTGATTTTGTGAAAAAGGGGATACCGGAGAGAAAAAAGGAGCAATGTGATGTTTATCCAAAGTAAAATGTGTAAATAAATGAGATATGTAAATATAAAATAACCTACAATAGGGGTAATAATGGCAAACAGTAACTGCCACCCTATGAACCGCCATACATTAATCACATCAATTGTCAGTTATTTAAAATTCAAAAATTAACTACTCACAACCCTTCAAGCCTTCAAGCATCGAACCCTTGAAACCTTTAGGCAATAAAATACACGTATAAAAGTCAGAAGTCTTTGAGCTCATTCCCCAAAAACCTCTGACTTGGGGGGCTGATGACGGGGGTAGCCCAAGACTAAATAAAATGACTAAATACGTAAACGCTCAAAGGGTTAAATGGTTCAAAGGTTAAAAAGTTGTGAGGAAGGGAAAAGCAATACGGAAACAGTAGCCAGTCACATCCAGGGATTACTTCACCAACCCACAGCCGCAAAAGCAATGCAGGTCTGCAGAGCACACGCTATTATCCAGGGGTCAAAAGGCTTTAACCCCCGAAAGGGTAAGCCCCTCGCTGCAAGCAAGGTCGCTAGTCAAATAAATGCCTCTTTGGGAGATGTCTTCTCCTATATAAGTGACACTTCATTTACTGAGTTGGGACATTCTTGGCCAGGCCTGTTTCCTTAAACACTGGTCATTCACATCGAGTACTTGCTTCATGCAAGTCACTCACTTTCACATCCAACACACACATTCCGTTTGCTCATACATCCAAATCTGAATACATTTCAGAGAAGGATCACCAACATACAACAACAATAAACTAGTGAACCTCCTTCCACGTCTTGCAAACGTGGGGGGACCCCACGACCTACGTTAGGCAAAGTTGAACCCTTCAACCCTTTTGCCTAACCAGCATAGCTACCATCCTTGGTCTCTTATTTGTTGCATCAACAAGCACGTACACATAGTGAAATGAGGCATGTTAGTTATCGACATAGATCCATCGATACCAATGACTGCGGGTTGACTGCCTGAGGCAGTTCATAATACATGATTACCACCGTAATCCATGCAAGTAATTGTCCTTAACAACCCCTGCGAACAGGTGCTGAGTCCAAACTATAGTACTATCGTTGCTAAGGCAGGTAGACAGCATTCCATGTGTAAACATAACAAACAAGCATTCATAAGCCACGTATAACATGCATTAACGGTTAGCGTTCAAATAGTATTGAGAAGTGTGTTTATTGTGATTTGAATATTCGTAACGTATGTAACACCCAAAAGTGCGTAAAGCAAAAAGGATTCGAGTATACTCACAGCGATGAATGGATTGAAGGGAGCGCTAGAGAGTAGGGTTAGCCTGAAAAGATTGATAGCATAATGATAAGTGACGCGTAAAACGATGCAAAGTGTAAGTGGCTCGGACAGCAGCTCGGTCGGATGGTAATCCGACCGGATGGTCCAGTCGTGTGGATGACAATCCGGTCGGACAGGTTGTCCGGTTGGATGACTGTTCGAGTGGATTGTTTCTTCCTTTGATGTGTTTGTGTATGATGGCTTGTCCTTTGAAGTTTTCGTTGTAGCATTTTGAAAACATTGAAGTATCTCTACCCTTCAAGTCGGTCGATCGGACGGTCAGTCGTGCGGACGACAATCCGCTCGGATGAGTTATCCGATCGGACGGCGACTCAAGTGGCGAGGTTACTTAATGAGAACAAATCCACAGCAGGTTGTCACTCGATCGAACAACAATCCGGTCGGGTGGCATCCCTGGTGCATTGAACATGTTGAAAATTGTTCGAGTGTTAAAGTCCAAGTATCTCATGCTCTTAAGAGTAATCTGGTCGGATTGGTAGTCCGATCAGATAGCAATTCGTTCAATACTCAAACTTCAGATAAAGTCGGTTAAGTGTGGGACCCAAGGTGCAGTCGTTCGGATGACCTAGTCGCTCGGATGGGTTACCCGTTCGGACAGTAGTCCGGTCGGATAGCACTCCATGCTGGTCGCTCCATTCGTTTTTCACTTGGCCGTTTTGATTGTTTGTTGCTTTTATCGAGACGTTTTGACAACGTGCTAACCGACAGAACCCCATCTTGACCCAAGTGATCCGATCAAACAGTAATCACCCTAGTTCGACCAGTTAACCGGTTCCAGACGGTTGTTCTCGGTTAACCCGAAATCGGTGGTCTCGTGAGTAGAATCCAGATCTTGAGCTAGCATAACACTAAGAATAAGTAGAAGACTAGAACAAGGTTCGATTCTATCGGTTTTTTAGTGCATTGAGTGTAAAAGAGCTGAAAGAAAGTTAGAAACCATCTTTCAATCCTTTTTCACCATGAATGTGTCTAGATCTATGCAAGATCTTTGTTTATTTGTGTGGAGATCGATTAGATCTAAGTTGTTCTTGGTGGATTGAGGTCAAAACATGAAGTTCTTTAAGAACACCATGATGACGTCATCCTGGAACACCTCAAATCTAGTGATTTCACGGTTAAAAGTTAAGATTCAAAAGATAGAAAGGTGTAGGAGTGCGTGTAGATCAAGAAAGTACAAGATTTTGGACGAGATCTTACCGGAATCGAGAGAAATCGAAGAAAAGGTGAGGAGAGCGTGCTGGTCGGTCAGAGGGTTTCCAAAAGTAGAAATAATGAAAGTGACATGGGTATTTATAGAGTTCCAAAAGAGGAAAGTGTGGGTCGGTCGGATGGCATCTCGCCCGGATGACTTATCCGGTCGGATGTCATCTCGGTCGGATGACATATGGCACCAGATCAAGTGACAGCCCGGTCGGATGGCAATCCGGCCGGATGGCACTTGGTTCGGGTGTTCGGCGCAATGATTTTTGCTGTTTCGATTTCGATTGCGAGCGATTCGATATGATAGATTTTCCTAGTCAAATTACTTTCAATCCCAACCATTCATATCTAGCACTATCTCTTCTTCACTAATTATCATAGTTCGATTTCAACTGAGATTGAGTTCGATTGCGATTCGAGTTTCGATTGATTCCCACACATACATAAATTAAACATGCACAAGTAACACACAAGGCACACACACACGTATAACAATAACCAAAATGCGTAATTCGAGTTGCGAGTGCGATTGTAATTCGATGTCGATTAAGTTGGATTTATTAGCGCTTAGTTGACTTTATCGCATTGATACTTCCTATAGTTCACAGTCGTAAGTCGATTAAATAGTGAATAACATACGTCGATTATTGTGATTATTGACACTTACTCCATATAATACAACTAAAATAAACACATAAAAGAAATTCTCTACAAGTCAAGTCGCGCGAAATCGGTCGTTGACTTTGACCTTGACTTCGAAAACACGGGGTGTTACACATCACATGCTATGTATGTCCATTTATTGCATACTTAGTATATTGTTTCGTCAGTTATGAAGAGTTGTACAATTAAAATAACATCAGGCCATTCTGGGCCTCAAACAACCTGGGCCGAAGGCCCTATTTAGCGAAGTATACCTCCTGATGAAGAGCCATCCTTCGTTGAAGGCCAAGATGGCGAAGAATCATTCTTCGTCGAACACCCTCTTGATCACACACATTATGTCTAAATATCACACATTAAGCAACTCCTAAATTTCATGCAATAACCACATAACAATGCTTTGATCATTCATCTATAGTGCACATAACAACGTAAGCAAATTGTGAAAACGGATTGTGAAACAAGTGATGCTTAGAGGAAAGACATTGAGATCTCGGGTTGTCACAAAAAACCACTTAGAGATTTATAAATTTTTAAATATAACATCAATATAAACAGTAATTATCAATATAACTTATATAAATTACCAATATCCAATTGTTAAAACTATTGAGACTTAGGCACAAATTGGTTTAAACCTTATTAGCCCAATGACTATGAGTTTTGACCCTTTACCTTTAGGCCTTAGCCCATGATTTTCTTTACCTTTAGGCCTTAGCCCATGATTTTAAAGGTTTAGGTTTTGTTTATAACTTATATAAACAAAATCCAGTGGCAATTGCAAAGAAAAAGAATAGTGAACAATGACAAACAATGCCCAAACCCACTGCTGGTCATCCTTCGTCACTGTCGGATCACTTCACCGACCGAATACTAGATAGAATTCTGACTTTACGTAAGTGATTAAGTAAATCACTCATTTTATGGTTAGTTTTAATGTTTTAATTTATTTCATTAGAGATTAGAGACTAAAATTTAAAAAATTATACAAGTTATAAGCGTTAGAATTAAAACATTGTTTGTATGAGTAGACGGGTAGTTAATGTGGATTAGAACATTGAATGTTTATGAGTCATGATCAAGTCAAAAAATGAAAACCCGTAGAGAATGACTTTAGATATATTAGATTTTAAAATTTCATTATGCATTTGTAACGAGGTTTGACGTACTTTTGTTAATTATATATAATTTAGTTTGATTATTTTTTTATATGACCCGACCCGATCCAAACGAACCGGACCGAATAAAATTATTACATAACGATAGACAAAAGACCCTTATAAATTTTTGCTCCGGTGAAAAAAACTCCGAGTCCACCATTAAATCATGCTCCTATGGGTAATGGCGGACCCAAATAGGCCCAGAGGTTCATAACCGACTGGTAAATTTTTGGATTGTAACATTAATATAAACACGAGTTATTGGTATAACTTATATAATTACCAATATCCATTTGTTAAAATTATTGTGACTTAGGCTCAAATTGGTTTAAACCTTATTAACCCAATGACAATGAGCTTAGACCACCCGTAATGGGGCGTGACTTTTAAAAAATTTTCAAAAAAAACGCCTTATAACGCCCCGGTCGCCATTACACTGGGCGTTACCGGGCGTTATTTTTGAAAAAAAATGGATGTGGCGTTTTAATTAAAACGCTGAAAAATTGTGGGGATCGAGATTAGACCGTTGCCAAACGGTCAAAATAGTTAATTTTTTTTTTTAATTTAAAAATTTACCCACTATATATATCAACCCACTTTATCATTATTTTTTATACAAAAAACTCCTACTTTCTCTTCTACTTTCTTCTATTTTTTATAAAAAACACCCTCTTTCTCCTATTTTTTATAGAATCATGCATCCATACCGACCCCCTTTTGGTGTCCCCGCAAGACCCACGAACCCGAACACAACCCAACCGCAAAACCCGTATAACCTTCAAGACATGGACCCGAGCTTTTTACCGTACACGGCTTACTTGACTGGCGCCACTCCGTTTGTACCTCCCACATTCGGCAATGGTCAAGCCGACGGGTCGCAGCAGTCACAACAACAACCAGAATCCGAACCCGATGTCGATGTCGTGCCGGAGACGCAACCCGAACCGGTGCAAGACAAATCAAAACGCGGCAGAAGGTCGCATAAGAAGAAGGATAAGGACGAACCTCGACGTACAAAAACTATCATTAAATGGACGAAGGAGGAGGAATTCACGTTGACTCGGGCGTGGCTCGACGTTTCGGAGGACGAAGAAACGGGTAACTCTTTTATTATTTTTTTTACTTATTTTTTACTTTTATTTTTAACATACAACTTATTTTTTTACTTTTTTTTTAATTTGTAGCAAACTTTCAAACAGGTCCCGTTTTTTGGGATAGGGTTCGTGAACTCTTTTTTAGCACGTGGGGTCAAGGCGAACATCGGGACAAAGATTCCATTTCTAGCAAATGGACCGACATCAACAACAAGTCTCACACGTTCCAAGAAGTTTACCAACGCAACTACGATACTCGCCCGAGCGGTGAAAGTGACGTCGGGGTTTTAACGAGGACTTTGGAGGAGTTCGAGAGGACGAAATGCCCTTTCACGTACTATAAGTGTTGGGAGCTACTACGAAAAAGTCCAAAGTGGGCGCTAGTTAATCCAATGACGTCTAGTAGTAGACGTCGAGCTAAAAGGTCAAAAACATCATCCTCCGTTGACCCGTCAACTCCGACATCGGATGCCCGCAATGTTGATTTAAATGAGGCGGTGGACGTTGACGAGGGAATTCAAGAAGAGTTGACCTGACCCACCGGTAGAAGAAAGGGAACCGGGAAAAAAACGGTCGAGTCGTCTTCCGATCTCGAGTTAAAGGAAGATTTCGAGGAGATGAACCGTCGTCTCCAAGACATTCGCGACCTCGGCCACCAACGTTATGAGATTATGAAAGAACGAGTGGCCGAAACCAAAAAGTTTAACGAGATGCAAGAGGCGAGGCAAATGGAAAAGGACATTGAGTTTTTGTCCAAACCTATCGACCACCTACAAGGCGATGCGTTGATCCTTGCGCAAATGCGTCGCCAAAAAATTAGAGAAAAATATGGACTCTAGATCATGTTCTTTTTTTTTTAACTTTTTTTTTCGTTTTTTTTTTCTTTTTTTTTCGTTTTTTTTTTTTTTTCTTTTTTTTTCAGTTTTTTTTTTTTTTTTTTTTTTCAAGTAGTGTAATTTTTATTTTAAATTAGTGAAGTTTTTTATGTTTTAAATTAAAAAAATAATTGGGAAATGATTGCATGGGCGTTATTAGAATAATGCCCCACTACGCCACTTTTGCTATAATGCCCAACGATGACTAGGATGCCACGTGTCGGATAATGCTCCATGATGGAGGCATTATGTTTGTTCACCACTACACATGGTCTTATACCCTTTATCCGTAGGCCTTAGCCCATGAATTTAAATGTTTAATTGAAACAAAATCCATCGGAAATTGCAAAGAAAAAGAACAACGAAACAAAATCCATCGGAAATTGCAAAGAAAAAGAACAACGAGTAGCGGCAGACAACTCCCAGACTCACTGCAGATCATCCTTCACCGCCATTGGATTACTTCACCAACCGAATTCTGGATAGAATTCCGACTTTGTGTAAGTGATTAAGTGAATCACGGTTAGTTTTATTTTTTAATTTATTTTGTTAAAGAATAGGAACTAAAGTTTAAAAAATTATGAAACTTTAGATTTAAAACATTGTTTGTATGAGTGGACGAGTAAATTATGTGGATTAGAACATTGAATGTTTATAAGTTATGATTAAGTCAAAAAAATGAAAACTCGTAAAGAACGACTTTGGATATATTAGATTTTAAAATTTCATTATGTATTTGTAATGGCGTTTGACATTCTTTTGTTGATTATATATAATTTAGTTTGATTATTTTTTATATGACCCCTGTAAATTTCTACACCCATGAAAAGAAATTCTGAGTCCACCACAAAATCTGGTAAGACTCCTCCGGGAACTGTCTAAGACCCTCCGTAGTGGTACGCGACATAACGCCAAACCGGGCTATAGCGCCCCATTCCGCCGCCGTACACCACCCCAAGTGACGCCATACGACGGATTCCAACCTCCCGGTAAAAAATATAACGGCATGATATAGTCCTTCTCACACACACATATATAATTAAAGGGGTATAACTGCTACACACCCAAATGATATAACCTCCCTTACGAAAATTTCACATGTCAAATAACCCACGAGGGTGAAGGAGGGTAACCACTAACGTTTGAGAGAGGGGGAAGAGTTATTGGGACATGAAAGTCAATCAATCACATGTTTTAGCTATTTTTTTCTAAATTTATTAGATTTATATTCAGGACCGTCCCTGAGAATTCGTGTACCCTGTTCGAGCTCGAAAAAACGTGCCCTTAGGACTTAACGAAATTGGTTATTGGGTTCGCTAAAGGTCTAAACTTAATACCAACGGGCTAATAACTAATCTAAACCATAAGAATAGCTTTGTAAGTGGACATATGTTGGTGTTTGTATGGGTCAGGGCCGACCCTGAGAATTCAAGTGCTTTGTCCTAGCCCGAAAAAATGTACCTCTTATGTCATAACGAAATAGATAATGTAAATAATTTTTTTGTCGCTCATTATTATCATTATTATTATTATCAGAGCCGCACCTGAGAATTTAAGTGCCTCGTATGAGTCGGAAAAAAGTCCTTAGACCTAACGAATTATTAAACTATTTTTTGAAACGAAGATTAACGTCAATTATTGAAATTAATGGTAAATACAATTCTACACATAAGAGGAATTTACGAAAATGGCCAATAATAAGTTTGACTTACCAAAATGGTCACCTCATGCGTTGATGGAGCAGGGTATCACCGATTTCTTTATACATACCCGTACATAAAATATGCACGTAAAAATAGTTTTTAAGTAAAGGAAGTATAGGGGTAAACCGAAACAAAATATTAGTAAAAAATTTAATAGGTTAAAAACGTTCGTAAAATAGTGCCAAGTAGCACCAATGCCACAACGGCATCGACTCTCAACATCGTAAAAATAAAATTGATAAAATGGGAAAAATTACACTGAACGAAAAGCAGATTTAAAATCGTTGAACCACGCACACCCGTTACAGTGTGTTAACGCAAAGAAATTAACCAGAAACGTAAAACGTAGAAAATAATAACTTAGTCGATCTAGGACCCCGCCCGTTGCGGCGAACTTGTCAAAAGGGAAAAAAATGGACACGTTGTGACGGGTCTGTCAAATATGAAAAAATAGAGCAAAAAACGTTGAACCTCACATACACGCTACGACGTGTTAACTCGCAAAATTTAGAACGAAACATAAAACTTGCGAAAGCTAAAAAGTATGGGTGACCAAAGTTGTAAATCAAGAAAGTACAAGATTTTGGACGAGATCTTACCGGAATCGAGAGAAATCGAAGAAAAGGTGAGGAGAGCGTGCTGGTCGGTCAGAGGGTTTCCAAAAGTAGAAATAATGAAAGTGACATGGGTATTTATAGAGTTCCAAAAGAGGAAAGTGTGGGTCGGTCGGATGGCATCTCGCCCGGATGACTTATCCGGTCGGATGTCATCTCGGTCGGATGACATATGGCACCAGATCAAGTGACAGCCCGGTCGGATGGCAATCCGGCCGGATGGCACTTGGTTCGGGTGTTCGGCGCAATGATTTTTGCTGTTTCGATTTCGATTGCGAGCGATTCGATATGATAGATTTTCCTAGTCAAATTACTTTCAATCCCAACCATTCATATCTAGCACTATCTCTTCTTCACTAATTATCATAGTTCGATTTCAACTGAGATTGAGTTCGATTGCGATTCGAGTTTCGATTGATTCCCACACATACATAAATTAAACATGCACAAGTAACACACAAGGCACACACACACGTATAACAATAACCAAAATGCGTAATTCGAGTTGCGAGTGCGATTGTAATTCGATGTCGATTAAGTTGGATTTATTAGCGCTTAGTTGACTTTATCGCATTGATACTTCCTATAGTTCACAGTCGTAAGTCGATTAAATAGTGAATAACATACGTCGATTATTGTGATTATTGACACTTACTCCATATAATACAACTAAAATAAACACATAAAAGAAATTCTCTACAAGTCAAGTCGCGCGAAATCGGTCGTTGACTTTGACCTTGACTTCGAAAACACGGGGTGTTACACATCACATGCTATGTATGTCCATTTATTGCATACTTAGTATATTGTTTCGTCAGTTATGAAGAGTTGTACAATTAAAATAACATCAGGCCATTCTGGGCCTCAAACAACCTGGGCCGAAGGCCCTATTTAGCGAAGTATACCTCCTGATGAAGAGCCATCCTTCGTTGAAGGCCAAGATGGCGAAGAATCATTCTTCGTCGAACACCCTCTTGATCACACACATTATGTCTAAATATCACACATTAAGCAACTCCTAAATTTCATGCAATAACCACATAACAATGCTTTGATCATTCATCTATAGTGCACATAACAACGTAAGCAAATTGTGAAAACGGATTGTGAAACAAGTGATGCTTAGAGGAAAGACATTGAGATCTCGGGTTGTCACAAAAAACCACTTAGAGATTTATAAATTTTTAAATATAACATCAATATAAACAGTAATTATCAATATAACTTATATAAATTACCAATATCCAATTGTTAAAACTATTGAGACTTAGGCACAAATTGGTTTAAACCTTATTAGCCCAATGACTATGAGTTTTGACCCTTTACCTTTAGGCCTTAGCCCATGATTTTCTTTACCTTTAGGCCTTAGCCCATGATTTTAAAGGTTTAGGTTTTGTTTATAACTTATATAAACAAAATCCAGTGGCAATTGCAAAGAAAAAGAATAGTGAACAATGACAAACAATGCCCAAACCCACTGCTGGTCATCCTTCGTCACTGTCGGATCACTTCACCGACCGAATACTAGATAGAATTCTGACTTTACGTAAGTGATTAAGTAAATCACTCATTTTATGGTTACTTAATCACTTAAGTAAATCACTCATTTTATGGTTGGAGCCCCGCTTGCGGTCTGCTCATATAATGTAATATATGTGTGGGCGCTCGGGGGGGCAAAAGCAAAAGTGCACTAATTTTTAACGTTATTTTACTAATTTCGTGAAAATAACGTTAAAAAGAGGGGATCGTTAATCAGGCATCATGTGGTGGCGTTGATAGCCGAAAGACAAGGGGGTACATGCACCAATTGGCGTTTGTCTCAATTGCTGAGTGTTATGTGCCTTATGTCCAAGGCTTGATGCAAAACCACAATCGAGCCGGGGGTCTCATTGGAAGCAGCCTCTCTATTTCTACGGGGTAGAGGTAAGGCTGTCTACATCCCACCCACCTCAGACCCTACCTTAGCTTTGCTATAGGTGGGATATACTGAGTACGATGATGATGATGATGACTCATTTTATGGTTAGTTTTAATGTTTTAATTTATTTCATTAGAGATTAGAGACTAAAATTTAAAAAATTATACAAGTTATAAGCGTTAGAATTAAAACATTGTTTGTATGAGTAGACGGGTAGTTAATGTGGATTAGAACATTGAATGTTTATGAGTCATGATCAAGTCAAAAAATGAAAACCCGTAGAGAATGACTTTAGATATATTAGATTTTAAAATTTCATTATGCATTTGTAACGAGGTTTGACGTACTTTTGTTAATTATATATAATTTAGTTTGATTATTTTTTTATATGACCCGACCCGATCCAAACGAACCGGACCGAATAAAATTATTACATAACGATAGACAAAAGACCCTTATAAATTTTTGCTCCGGTGAAAAAAACTCCGAGTCCACCATTAAATCATGCTCCTATGGGTAATGGCGGACCCAAATAGGCACAGAGGTTCATAACCGACTGGTAAATTTTTGGATTGTAACATTAATATAAACACGAGTTATTGGTATAACTTATATAATTACCAATATCCATTTGTTAAAATTATTGTGACTTAGGCTCAAATTGGTTTAAACCTTATTAACCCAATGACAATGAGCTTAGACCACCCGTAATGGGGCGTGACTTTTAAAAAATTTTCAAAAAAAACGCCTTATAACGCCCCGGTCGCCATTACACTGGGCGTTACCGGGCGTTATTTTTGAAAAAAAATGGATGTGGCGTTTTAATTAAAACGCTGAAAAATTGTGGGGATCGAGATTAGACCGTTGCCAAACGGTCAAAATAGTTAAATTTTTTTTTTAATTTAAAAATTTACCCACTATATATATCAACCCACTTTATCATTATTTTTTATACAAAAAACTCCTACTTTCTCTTCTACTTTCTTCTATTTTTTATAAAAAACACCCTCTTTCTCCTATTTTTTATAGAATCATGCATCCATACCGACCCCCTTTTGGTGTCCCCGCAAGACCCACGAACCCGAACACAACCCAACCGCAAAACCCGTATAACCTTCAAGACATGGACCCGAGCTTTTTACCGTACACGGCTTACTTGACTGGCGCCACTCCGTTTGTACCTCCCACATTCGGCAATGGTCAAGCCGACGGGTCGTAGCAGTCACAACAACAACCAGAATCCGAACCCGATGTCGATGTCGTGCCGGAGACGCAACCCGAACCGGTGCAAGACAAATCAAAACGCGGCAGAAGGTCGCATAAGAAGAAGGATAAGGACGAACCTCGACGTACAAAAACTATCATTAAATGGACGAAGGAGGAGGAATTCACGTTGACTCGGGCGTGGCTCGACGTTTCGGAGGACGAAGAAACGGGTAACTCTTTTATTATTTTTTTTACTTATTTTTTACTTTTATTTTTAACATACAACTTATTTTTTTACTTTTTTTTTAATTTGTAGCAAACTTTCAAACGGGTCCCGTTTTTTGGGATAGGGTTCGTGAACTCTTTTTTAGCACGTGGGGTCAAGGCGAACATCGGGACAAAGATTCAATTTCTAGCAAATGGACCGACATCAACAACAAGTCTCACACGTTCCAAGAAGTTTACCAACGCAACTATGATACTCGCCCGAGCGGTGAAAGTGACGTCGGGGTTTTAACGAGGACTTTGGAGGAGTTCGAGAGGACGAAATGCCCTTACACGTACTATAAGTGTTGGGAGCTACTACGAAAAAGTCCAAAGTGGGCGCTAGTTAATCCAATGACGTCTAGTAGTAGACGTCGAGCTAAAAGGTCAAAAACATCATCCTCCGTTGACCCGTCAACTCCGACATCGGATGCCCGCAATGTTGATTTAAATGAGGCGGTGGACGTTGACGAGGGAATTCAAGAAGAGTTGACCTGACCCACCGGTAGAAGAAAGGGAACCGGGAAAAAAACGGTCGAGTCGTCTTCCGATCTCGAGTTAAATGAAGATTTCGAGGAGATGAACCGTCGTCTCCAAGACATTCGCGACCTCGGCCACCAACGTTATGAGATTATGAAAGAACGAGTGGCCGAAACCAAAAAGTTTAACGAGATGCAAGAGGCGAGGCAAATGGAAAAGGACATTGAGTTTTTGTCCAAACCTATCGACCACCTACAAGGCGATGCGTTGATCCTTGCGCAAATGCGTCGCCAAAAAATTAGAGAAAAATATGGACTCTAGATCATGTTCTTTTTTTTTTAACTTTTTTTTTCGTTTTTTTTTTCTTTTTTTTTCGTTTTTTTTTTTTTCTTTTTTTTTCAGTTTTTTTTTTTTTTTTTTTTTTTCAAGTAGTGTAATTTTTATTTTAAATTAGTGAAGTTTTTTATGTTTTAAATTAAAAAAATAATTGGGAAATGATTGCATGGGCGTTATTAGAATAATGTCCCACTACGCCACTTTTGCTATAATGCCCAACGATGACTAGGATGCCACGTGTCGGATAATGCTCCATGATGGAGGCATTATGTTTGTTCACCACTACACATGGTCTTATACCCTTTATCCGTAGGCCTTAGCCCATGAATTTAAATGTTTAATTGAAACAAAATCCATCGGAAATTGCAAAGAAAAAGAACAACGAAACAAAATCCATCGGAAATTGCAAAGAAAAAGAACAACGAGTAGCGGCAGACAACTCCCAGACTCACTGCAGATCATCCTTCACCGCCATTGGATTACTTCACCAACCGAATTCTGGATAGAATTCCGACTTTGTGTAAGTGATTAAGTGAATCACGGTTAGTTTTATTTTTTAATTTATTTTGTTAAAGAATAGGAACTAAAGTTTAAAAAATTATGAAACTTTAGATTTAAAACATTGTTTGTATGAGTGGACGAGTAAATTATGTGGATTAGAACATTGAATGTTTATAAGTTATGATTAAGTCAAAAAAATGAAAACTCGTAAAGAACGACTTTGGATATATTAGATTTTAAAATTTCATTATGTATTTGTAATGGCGTTTGACATTCTTTTGTTGATTATATATAATTTAGTTTGATTATTTTTTATATGACCCCTGTAAATTTCTACACCCATGAAAAGAAATTCTGAGTCCACCACAAAATCTGGTAAGACTCCTCCGGGAACTGTCTAAGACCCTCCGTAGTGGTACGCGACATAACGCCAAACCGGGCTATAGCGCCCCATTCCGCCGCCGTACACCACCCCAAGTGACGCCATACGACGGATTCCAACCTCCCGGTAAAAAATATAACGGCATGATATAGTCCTTCTCACACACACATATATAATTAAAGGGGTATAACTGCTACACACCCAAATGATATAACCTCCCTTACGAAAATTTCACATGTCAAATAACCCACGAGGGTGAAGGAGGGTAACCACTAACGTTTGAGAGAGGGGGAAGAGTTATTGGGACATGAAAGTCAATCAATCACATGTTTTAGCTATTTTTTTCTAAATTTATTAGATTTATATTCAGGACCGTCCCTGAGAATTCGTGTACCCTGTTCGAGCTCGAAAAAACGTGCCCTTAGGACTTAACGAAATTGGTTATTGGGTTCGCTAAAGGTCTAAACTTAATACCAACGGGCTAATAACTAATCTAAACCATAAGAATAGCTTTGTAAGTGGACATATGTTGGTGTTTGTATGGGTCAGGGCCGACCCTGAGAATTCAAGTGCTTTGTCCTAGCCCGAAAAAATGTACCTCTTATGTCATAACGAAATAGATAATGTAAATAATTTTTTTGTCGCTCATTATTATCATTATTATTATTATCAGAGCCGCACCTGAGAATTTAAGTGCCTCGTATGAGTCGGAAAAAAGTCCTTAGACCTAACGAATTATTAAACTATTTTTTGAAACGAAGATTAACGTCAATTATTGAAATTAATGGTAAATACAATTCTACACATAAGAGGAATTTACGAAAATGGCCAATAATAAGTTTGACTTACCAAAATGGTCACCTCATGCGTTGATGGAGCAGGGTATCACCGATTTCTTTATACATACCCGTACATAAAATATGCACGTAAAAATAGTTTTTAAGTAAAGGAAGTATAGGGGTAAACCGAAACAAAATATTAGTAAAAAATTTAATAGGTTAAAAACGTTCGTAAAATAGTGCCAAGTAGCACCAATGCCACAACGGCATCGACTCTCAACATCGTAAAAATAAAATTGATAAAATGGGAAAAATTACACTGAACGAAAAGCAGATTTAAAATCGTTGAACCACGCACACCCGTTACAGTGTGTTAACGCAAAGAAATTAACCAGAAACGTAAAACGTAGAAAATAATAACTTAGTCGATCTAGGGCCCCGCCCGTTGCGGCGAACTTGTCAAAAGGGAAAAAAATGGACACGTTGTGACGGGTCTGTCAAATATGAAAAAATAGAGCAAAAAACGTTGAACCTCACATACACGCTACGACGTGTTAACTCGCAAAATTTAGAACGAAACATAAAACTTGCGAAAGCTAAAAAGTATGGGTGACCAAAGTTGTAAATAATAAAGTGTCATGTTAAATTATAAATGATGGAATAGTTTGGGTTAAAAGTAAAAAAATTAAAAGGGGTTAAAATACAAAATATGAAAATATTTGGATTAAAAGTGAAAAATTATTTTGTTTTTTAAAAAAACTTCCCAAACTTAGAGTAGAACACTGAACACATAATGCAACAAAAAGTTGCTAATTTATACTTTATTAAATTTTTTTTTGAAGGGTGACTTTCTATGTACATGACCTAGGTCACCGGGTTTTTGTCAAAGACAATCCCCCGTCAGCCCCGCCTCTCGAAGGCGATGTTCTATCGGGCCCCGGCCGGCGCGCAGACTGACCTTCGCCCGGAAACCATACTGCCCCCACACGACCCACACGAGAACCTCGATGGGGTAACAGCTGGGTAAAACCGGGTTACCCTCCGGATCGAACCTTGCCTCGGTAAGAAACGATACATCATTGGGACGTCCCCCGATGCCGCAGCCGGGAGTCGAACCGATGACCGCCAAGGAGGAACCGGCCCAACAACCACATGGGGAACCAACTGGCTGGGTAGGGGGGTAATTTATACTTTATTAATAAGTAGGTGGTTAGTAAAAAATGGAGAAAAAAAAATCCCTTATTAGAAGAGAGAAAGTAGAGCAAAGAAAGACGATCACAGTCCAACAAAACAATGGCGACGAACAAATCAACAATCGAGATGCCTAGAGTGAAGCTCGGTAATCAGGGGCTTGAGGTCTGATTTTCAATTCATCCTTTTCTTTTTTTTTTTTTTTTTTTTTTTCACATTTATTTATGATGAACAATTGCCACTATTTCACCGTATTCTTTGTACAAAAGTTTCATTTTTATATCGATCTTAGTTCATACTCAGTTATGTTGCATTTCGTTAGGGTTTAATTGCTCCTTTACTTTACCAATTTTCTACAAAATATGATCAAATTTTAACTTGATTTGATCAAATTTGTATGGAATTTAAGTGATTAGAAAGTTAAGTACTTTATAAATTTATAACCCTAACACTTTGGACCAATGGGCTCTGTTTTAAAACATATTTCACATACTGACCGATCAATGTGTAAGGTTTTGTTGCACACACTATCAAGATGTCTTATTGTTGTTTATGAAGCTTAATGTAGAGTTGAGTTTGAGCATAATGGGTATATATAGAGTATGTCTTATTGTTGTGAATTGAATAGTCCCTAGGTAAAGTTGTTAATAGAGTGTTATAATCGTTTCGCCTGCAAAGCATATCTTATACATTTCAGAATAGAGTAAAGTACATGGATGGTTCATGTGGTTAACCAAAATTTTGGATTTAGCCCCTAGCTTTTCAAAAGTACACAGATAGTTCTTGTGATATGCACTTTGTAACGTATTTAGTCCCCAACTTTTGCCAAAAGTACACGAATGGTCCCTGTGGTTTGCACTTTGTAACACATTGAGTCCCCAATGTTTAGTGACTAAATGCGTTACAAAGTGCATACCACAGGGACTATCCGTGTACTTTTGGCAAAAGTTGGGGACCAAATGCGTTAAAAAGTGCAAACCACATGGACCATTCGTGTACTTTAAAAAGGCTAGGGACTAAATCCAAAATTTCGGTTAACCACAGGAACCATCGGTGTACTATACTCTTCAAAATATGTTGAGTTTATCTTTGGTTATGATGAATCTAACCGTACAAGACGATAAAAAACTCTACTAATGATAGCCTAGTTATCTTATCTGTAGCATTTGGCCATTTGAATGGTTCTTTTGTTTTGTAAGTTATGTGCTTTGATGAATAATGCTGAAGTTCTTTCATTCTTGAAATCATTCATTTTATTATCCATTTACTTTCATGAGCTTCATATATGAAAAATGTGAGCAGATACGATGCGAACAATCCATTGTTTCGTAATAAAAAAAATCTTTGTTATTAAAGTTAATCAAAACTATAAAGGCTGTGGTGATTCGACTTTTCCCCCAAACATTAATTTAATAGTAATTTTTCTTCCAATGCATAGGTCTCAAGATTAGGTTATGGGTGCATGGGCCTTACTGGCACGTATAATAATCCACTCTCTGTGGAAGAAGGCATCAAAGTGCTCAAGGAAGCTTTTAACAAAGGGATTACATTCTTTGATACTGCTGATGTATACGGGGCAGACCATGCTAACGAGTTACTCATTGGAAAGGTGTAAATGTTCTCTTGTTCATAGGAAAGCGAACAATGATGTGGTTTTTTTTCTGTTATTTTAACGTTTTTAAGCACATCGTGCAGCTATTAAAGGAGTTGCCTCGAGAAAAGATCCAATTAGCGACAAAATTTGGTATTTTCAAAATTGAGCCCACCAAGGTTACAGTCAAAGGTACCCCTGAATACGCTCGCTCCTGTTGTGAGGGTAGCCTAAAGCGATTAGGTGTGGACTACATTGATCTCTATTACATACATAGAATCGATACAACTGTTCCTATAGAGGACACTGTAAGTTCACCTTTCATTTTTGTTTTTTTAGATATGTTTGCATAGTTAAGATTTTTTACTACTTTTACTTTTGACCCATTAGTTATGATTGTACGATTCAAGTTGCCGCTTATCTCAAACGGGTCAAATGGGTTTGAGGGCATCCGAAGTCTATTTTCACTGCATAGTGCATACAACCTCCTAATTGTTTATTTGTTTTAGAGTAAAATGCCATTTTCGTCCTTGAGGTTTGGCCAGTTTTACGACTTCCGTCCAAAAGGTATGAAATCTTGTCATTTTCATCTGGCTCGTTAACTCCGTCCATTTTTCTCCGTTAACTTAAAAGACGAACATACCCTTGACTTAACGGAGAAAAATGGATGGAGTTAACGAGCCAGATGAAAATGACAAGATTTCAAGCCTTTTGGATCTAGATGTGAAAAAACAAACTTTTGGACGAAAGTCGCAAACTGGCCAAACCTCGGGGACGAAAATGGCATTTTACTCTTTTTTTGTTCAAATATTTTGCTTATTATTGTAAAAGTATTGTCTTTATAATCAAAACACATGCATTCATTATCTATTTGACAACCTAACCCAGCCCGTTTCGACCCGTAACACACCCGCCCGTCGTGCCACCTCAGGGGTATTACACAAAATTTAGTTTCACATATGTAAACACTAGATGCTCTCACTGAACAACAGATGAAAGAGCTTAAAAAGTTGGTGGAAGAAGGTAAAATCAAGTACATTGGGCTATCTGAAGCTAATGCCGACACGATTAGGAGAGCTCACGCAGTTCATCCTATCACTGCTTTACAGATGGAATATTCCCTTTGGACTCGCGAGATTGAAGACGAACTAATTCCATTGTGCAGGTGTATTTATTTTACCTGTTAAGACAATTAGAGATACATATCCAATTTGTTGATTTTGTCGTCATTATTTTGGTTTTTAGGGAACTCGGAATAGGCATTGTGCCATATAGTCCCGTAGGCCGGGGATTTTTCGGGGGCAAAGCGGTAAAGGAGCAACTTCCTGCAAATAGTTTTTTGGTAATTTATTGATCGCAAACCGCTCTTCTCAGTTTTGGTTAATACGTGTAGGAATATAAATAGATTTTTTTATATAAAAGTGCAAGAATCTTTGTCTCTCAGCAATTGAATCCGAGGTTTACGGGGGAGAACCTTACCAAAAATAAGAATATTTATGATCGAGTAGAAGCAATTGCGGAAAAGCATGGATGTTCCACTGCTCAGCTTGCTCTTGCATGGGTTCTCCATCAAGGAAATGATGTAGTTCTGATTCCTGGTAAGTTTGACTTGGAAAAACGGCTCAAACAAGTGTCTAGAGTAAATAATTATGTGAGTGAAGTACACGAATGACGAATGGTCTATGTGGTTTACCAAAATTTTGGATTCAGTCCCTAGCTTTCCAAAAGTATACGGATGGTCCCTGTGGTTTGCACTTTGTAACACATATAGTCCCTAGCTTTTTTCCTAAAGTACATGGATAGTCCCTGTGGTTTGCACTTTGTAACGCATTTAGTCCTTAACTTGGACCTACGAAAACCTCTAGATTTGTTGATTGGGGACTAAATGTGTTACAAAGTGCAAACCTCAGGGACCATCCGTGTACTTTTAGAAAGCTAGGGACCAAATCCAAAATTTTGGTAAATCACAGGGACCATCCGTGTACTTTACTCATTTCCTTATATATATGTCCATGTGGGTTGTCTTTTATCGTATATGGGTCAAATATAGAAAATTATCTAAAAGGGAAACAACTTAAATGAGTTGAATGGATTTAAGCATTCGATAGTCGATGAAGTGTATTGTCAATCTATATTACGTCCAAAACCTTTTATTCAGATAATTATTTTAATGTGTTATGTTTTTTAATCATAACTAACACATTTAGGGCTGTAAACAAACCGAAAGTTCAATGAACCGTTTGTAAACCATTCGGCGGGAATTTCGTTTACGTTTTAATAAATGAACGAACATGAACAAGGAATGTTGTTTGATTAATTAAATGAACGAATGCGAACAAAGGTTGCGTTCATTCAATTGCGTTCGTGAACGTTCGGTTAAATGGTGGTTTACGTTCGTTCATGTTTGTTTGTTTTTGTTTAATTTTATGTTCAGTCTTAGAAACATAGATCTTTGAAAAATCTTTTTGGGATATTTATGTTTTTATGTCTAACTAGTGCCTTTGTTTGGGATAATTATGTTTATGATTATCATATCAAGTGCTTAACAAGGTGATTATGTCTAATTTTTGGGATTTAGAATGTTGTTTTTTCTTTATTTTTTAAAGTGATATATGTTTGTTTGTGTTCCTAAACAAGTTCATTTCCTTAATGAACGGACATGAACAAGAATATTCGTATGATATGTGTTCTTGAACCGTGCATGAACAAGTACAATGCTAAACAAACAAACATGAACACGGCTCGGTTTGTTTCGGTTCGTTTACAGCCCTAACCACATTAGTGATTTATAAAAATAAATTTACATGAATGGACAATAAGTGTTTGTAGATAAACCTGGCATGACCCGTTTCAACGTGTACTAGAAATGCCTCTTAACCGTTACCCATTTTGACCTGTTACCCGACCTACCTGACCTCTGATATTGTCCCCTCTTAGAATATGATATCAGATTATACTTTATAACTCATGAATTCATCATAAACCATTTGACATAATAGGCACAACCAAGATTAAGAATCTTGAAGAGAATGTTAATTCGGTTAATGTGAAACTTACAAAAGAGGAAATAGAGGAGATTAGTAATGCAGTGCCTTTGGATGAAGTTGCTGGTTCCAAAATTAACGAGGCGCTTCTGCGCGTCTCATGGAAGTTTGCAAATACACCACCAAATAACAGCAACCGATCGTCATGATGCATTATCAAGGTACCACTAGACACCGTTTGTGTTACATTACGTGATTGATTCGTTGTCATGTAAAGTACTGTTTTTAGCTCTGTTTTTTAGAGGATTATGGGTTAATCCGTAGTTTTTTTTACAGAATGTCATAAATTTGCAAGAATGTGTTCTGTAAACATTTTAGGTTTATAAAACTTAGTTTAAAGTTTGTAAGACTTTGGAAAGTGATCTTTAGCATATATGTTTTAGTGTTTATTAACAGTTTTATTGTTTAAGAAATTCTAGTTATTTAAGAAGCTAACAGATAAAACTACAAAAAAAGTTGTGTATATTATCATCAAAGTGCCGTCGGTGAAGGTGGGTCTCGTTGGTAATCTGTTGGTGATGCACCATCTGTAAATGGTGCATGGGTAATGCATTTAATGACAGATTACCAACGGAATTTACCCACGGATCACCGACGTGGAGTGATATTTGATCCTTTAATAAACATACAGCTAGGACTTTAGATAATCAACTTGATAATGCAAAAAAAACACCATCTAACATATAAAAATCTTTCATTACTACACAAGGACAATTTTAATAAACCATAAATCTTACACCAATACAATATGTGACACAATTATGCGTCTACTTAGCCATTAAAACTCTTTATGCATCACTAGCATTTGATCTGTTCCTCCGAAACCGATCACCCGAACCCCGTCCCGCCATCTGTTCTATATCGCTTGACACCGAAGTTCTCCCTTCCAACCGATCCTTAAGATCCCGTCTTCTTGAACCTAGAGACGATTTCTGATCATTCTCCGAGAAAATTTGACCTAGTAACCCTTCAATCGATTCAGGAGACGAGTACGCTTTCACGTCTAGAACACTCGAATACGTGTCCAAAAACTCCGAATACGCCGGCACGATAAGCTTAACAGTTGCCTCTTTAATCTGTCCCCGTAAATCGGCTTCCGGGATACTGTACTTACTTGTATGCCTTTGAGCAGCCTCTTCAAACCCCTTGAGAAACGCCTCTATCTTCTCCTGTGCATCATCTCCTTCCGAGATGTCTTGTTTGTCAAGCAATCTCACCAACCCACCCCACGCTTGCTTCTCGTACAAGTAAGCCGCTTCTTCCGCCACGACTTTGTAGTTCTTCCTCATATAAGTCTCTCCCAATAGTTTCGCGAGCTCGGTATTCCTAGTCCGCATGTAAATATACCAATAAGTGTTCATAGTAAACACATGGTAAAGAACTTTATCCTTGTAACCCGACCTTTTCGACTCTATATTTCTATTTAAAGCTTCAATTACGTTCAAAACCGCATCTTTTAACAGATTCTCATCCGATTCGGGTGCGGAAAGAACTCCTGCTTTCCATATTTGTTCGGTTCTAAGCACATGAGCCATGGGTTCGGTGTAGTTATCCGTGGTCAAGTACTTTAGGTAGTTAATGGCATACCGGACTAACTTTGGCACCGAGCCATCTTGTGGTGGTGGTAAACCATCTTGGTTACCTTCGATTTGGAGCCCGAATTCCCAATACACTTTGGTTGAAGCATGAACAAGAAGCTTTTCTAGCTCTCTAAACCGCGTACATATATCCGCCCCAGCTTCCCCTTCGAAAATATCGTAAAATTCGGTTTTTATATTTTCTAAAGAGTTAAACATGTCTAAGAGTTTGAAGAGCTTTTGTGGCTCTTTGTTACTCCTTGCAACACCTTCCCCGAATCGGAAGAATACTGCCATGATCTTGTCGGCGATTTTGACGAAACATTCTTGCCAGACAATGCCTTCCATGATGTTTCCTAGGACTTGGTTGCATAGGTTCTTTTCTGAAACGAAAACGGTTCGAACCGCTAGCTCGAAGTGTTGGGTCCATAGGCTTATGGAAGTTTCTAAGCTTTCCCATTCCATCTCGTCTATCTCTTCGGGTTTGTATGTTCTTAGGTAGTCTGGGTTTAGTTTCATTAGTGCTTTGGCTGCTCTCTTATACCTCACCTGTCAATGAGAAGATGCTTCAAATACATAAAATTGTAGCTAGGAGGGTGTAAATAGGGGTGCTAATTTCCAACACAACACGAAAATTAACAGGTTTTGGGTTGTCATATCTTATCCATTTAATAAATGGGCCGTGTTCGGGTTGACCTGTTTAATTAGACAGGTCGTTTCCGGGGTTCACCTGTTTATCACGTTTAAATTAACAGATTGACACACTAACCGTTTATGACTCGCTTAACCCATCATTTTATAACCCACCAACCCGCTAGCACGTTTACAACCTGAGTAATACCCGTCAACCCATTTGACACATTCAGTTCAATGGTTCAAAGTGTCATGTTCAAGTTACATGATCTTAAGTGAGTGTCGGTTAGGGTTAATGTTTTTGATATGAATAAAAATGGGTCGTGTTCGTGTTTAAAAATTCAACCTGCCAACCAAACACGATTGACACACCTAAATTTGTAAACTTAGTGAAAGAAATACCTTGACAAAGATGTCGATACATATATCCAAACAATCGTTAGCAGTAAGCGTCTCCGAAATCCGTCTAAGAACCTCAACCTCCATCTCAGTCCCCAACTCCGCCACATCCGCCACCTCTCCACCATCATCACCGTCGCCTTCCGCCTGCACTCCAATATTATGATGCCTCAACTGCAGCAAAATCCCTTCAAACTCATCTTGCAAATTCAACAAAGCCTCATCAAGCAACCCATCAAACTTCATAGAATCAACCTCGGTTTCATACAACGCCTTTAGTGTCACCAACGTCTCTCTTAACCGATGTGTCCTAAACTGGTCCGTGGCCTTAGTCCTACTCAAAAACTCGACCACCTCCTGCAACCGCTGGATCGAAGGCCCACCCTCTTGGCTAATCAAGTTAATCGCGATATTCAACTTATCAACACAATCAACATACTTGATCAATAACCTTAGTCTCCTTTCTTCTGACTTTTGAACCGAAAGTTTAGTTGAAATGTCGACAAGTTTCCGTTGCAAAGATTCTGATATTTTGAACCCGTCAATGAGAACAAGCGCAGGTGAAACCGCACGGTTGATACGTGTTTCAAGTGCTTTTGACGCGATAGAGAGCGTTTGTAGAGGGGCTAATCTTCTCGAGGCTACGGTTAGACTTTCTTGTAGAGTTTTAAAGTTGTCGTCGTGTTTTTGGAGGTCTGTTTGCAAAGTTTTTGATGATTTTAAAAGGGTGTTGAGATCGGAGCATGCAAATTCGAGCTTGGTGAGAACCGGGCGGTCCTCCATTGGCGGGGCGGTGGCGCGACGGTGATAAGAGGGTGGTGGTGGTGGTGAGAGAGGGGTGGTTTATAAGACAAGAATAAGGTGGCAAGATATATTATTATGGGACGGGAAGAATTAAGCAAAGACTAAATCTCGATGTAAACTAAGAAACAAATGGCAATAGAAAATTGGGTGTGGACAAATCAATGGGGTTAGAATATAGCCGGATGTGTTTCTTGATTGGGTATATAGAAAAGTTGATAGTAACACATTTTATTTATTTTTTAATTTATTTTTTTTAATGTACAAGTGTCAATTGGAATGAAAAACACTAAATTAGTCGATGAATATAGTGTTTGTTTAAATCATTAATAGTATACGTTTCACTTTTGAATGTGCTATGTATATAACTATTAAAGTTATGCATGGCAAGGCGGGTGGGTCGGGTCAGAATGGGTTTGAGTGATCATGAGTATGGGTCAGAACGGGCACATTAAAAAGGTGGTGACTATAACGGTGGTGACTGGTGAAGGTAGTGATGTCGTAGAAGGTGGCGCTGCTGGTGTTCGTGGGGTGGTGCTGGCGGCAACTAGAGATGGGCATAATCGGGTATTTTGAATACCCGGAACCGGGTACTATCCGTACCCTGGTTCTGATATCACTGAGTGGAACCGGGTACACTGAGGAACCGGGTCCGGGTTGAACCCGGGTAGAAGTAAAAAAAAACGGAACCGATGTAACCGGTTACGGGTATTGTCGAACCGGGTTCGGGTATAGTTTGGAACCGGGTACGTCGGGTACTGACAGGACCCGGTTTTGTCGGGTACTTTCAAACCAAAAGCTGCATAACACTGTTTGGAACCGGTTCCAACGGATATATGACCGTTGGAAACCGATTTTATATTAAAAAAAATTGTTTTTTTCCTATAAAACCCCAAATTTTCACCCTTCACTCGCATTATTACCCCAAGTTCTTCATTACACCTTCAATTACTAGTTTACTACTCCAAAAATTCATCAAACGAAGAGGGAATGGCATGCAACGAAGAAGTTGTGATGGTTTTGGAAACCAAACGAAACCCGACTATTTGGAAGCACTTCGACTTGTGTTTGATGACCGACAACCATGAAATGGCTAGGTGCAAGGGTTGTGGAAAGTTTATGAAAGCAACATTGGTTGTGTAGGTGACGACAGACAGTGTATAGGGTGGTGGTGGTGGTGACGACAAACAGTGCATAGGGTGGTGGTGGTGACGACGGTGGCGAACATTGGTGGAGGTGACGTCTGATAGGTGGTTGCGACAAATGTTGGATATGGGCTTTGCTCGTCCTTTTAGACTCATTTAAGTTATCAAGTGTTTTAAGAGCGGCCCATTATAATCGCTTATTTAAGTGGAATCTACCCATTATTGTCTTTTTACTTAAATTTGAGTAGAGAGTATCAGCCGGATCAAAATGATGTAAGCAAAGTACTTATATAGCCCAAGTTGTATTTAGATGCCGTTTTATTTTGTCTTACCAAATAATATATAGCACAAGTTAATAGTACTATCTTAGGTCCTAGAGATACATGGTGTGATGGTAAGGCGGCTTCCCTCTTTCTCAAGTTAAAAGTTTCACATGCTTTTTACATCTCGATGACAAAATTGACTAGTAGCATATGTCATCTAAGGTTTTTTTATTTTTTATTTTTTTTTATTTTGATGACTAAAAAAGACTAGCACACATGTAATGTCAAGTTTTTTTAGAGACATTCTTAGTTTGGTATATAAACAAGAGAACTCAACCCAAAATACTAGTCTGGTGGGTCAGAGAGCCCATTTGGTATATAAACCCCACATCCGTTGCCCATACAACCGATGTAGGGCAAATCTCATACCTTGCAATGGTCTCAGTCCATAATAGTTCCTCCATAATAGTTCCTTAATGGTGTTACTGACTCTAACCGATGAAGGTCGGCTCTTTAGAGTATGGCAGAAAAGCCTTCGCTTTAGGCCTCCAATTTTGAGGGCCCGAATAATCTGTATGTAGTAGCAATGAATAGTAGCTTCAACAAATTTGCCATCAAAGCATATGTGCTCAAGTTACAAGCTCTAACCTACAAATACAATGTGGTTGGATGCATGTTGACCATTCCTCATATTATCATCCCTATTTGGAACTCTACTTTGCCATCCTTCACAAATAATTCAAGTTTCTTTTGTGTTGCTATGTTGATCTTGTCTTGGGTTTGCTTGGTACTTCTCTGTTGCCCATCTGCGAATGATATATGGTGATGGGTGTTTGCGGGTTATGGTGGTCTCTAAGGTCAATGATGTTGGAATAACTTAATGGGACAAACCGAATATATATGAAAACAAGCAGATTTGAAGTGACATACTTCAACTCTTTTCTTTATTAAACTCGATAACTAAAACTAAATACATAACCCTCTACTTACACTATTCATAAACTTATCATAACTCAACTCAAACTCTATTTTTATAATCAGATAAATATAACCGATAAGTCCAAACATTTAAACTAAATCTTTTACTGAAGAGGTATGGTCCCAATTCCATGCACACATGGCAGGGACCACACCACCTTTTCCGTCCAACATGGCGCCTACATCAGCAAGCAAATCCAGAAGCTTCTAGAAGCTTCTGGAAGACGTCAAGGTGGCATCGAAGATTCTCGTCCAGACAAAAAGGACAACACGTGTCACCATAAATCGGACGTCATGTGGACCTGTGACACTACCTGGGGGCAGACCGACAGCTGCAGTACCAATTCTCCTGCATGGGCAAATAACGGCGCGCCACGTGTACCACTATCCTGACCACAGCAGAGGAGACCAAGAGGATATTCCCCTTGGTCGGACAGCTGGCGCCCGATAGCAGCTGGCAAGGTCTCTCCTCCCTCTTTCACCCTTCGGCTATAAATAGGACCCTTCATCATTCAGGTTAAACATTCCGCTCTACCCACATTTCTCCCACAACACACACTATTTTCTCCTCAGAGCAGTACTTATTCTCACGCCGGAGCCCGGTTAAGAGGGAAACCCCCATATTCCCCTCTTAACGAGCTAACGGTGTTGCTGTTTTGCAGGACATCATTCGCTGGCGAGTAAGGAAGGAGATTGAACCCACATAAGAGACGACCCAACTAGTTAACCTTGGTGTTAACCAGTGTTTCATCATTGGCGCCTACCGCATCTTTTGCAAACCATTTTCATATCCTTTTTCTTCAAAAACACTCTCTAAATGACTGAACCAAACCCTTCTCCTCACATGGACGGAGAAAGCTCTTCCTTTGAGCTGCTTACGGACACGGCTCACGTCCAAAGGCACCAAGGGAACGGGCCCGTCAGAGAAGGACAAGTGACCAATGAGATACCTGATATCTTTGGAAGCACTTCCAGAGTTATCAACCAAACCACAAACGGAGCTACTTTCCAAACACCACCTGGAGTAGTTAACCAACCACCTCAAGAAGTTCCAATGCCCAAAACCATGGAGCTGGTCCTTCAGCTCCATCGGGTCAGGCACAGTTGAACTTCTCAGCACTCTTACGGTTACCTGAAGGAGAAACTCTGGCCTCCTGATATGCCAAACAAACAGCATCTCTGAACCTTGTCTATGCGCAACTGAGTGCACAGCAAGCATTGCTCCAAGCGCAAGCCAACCAATCCGCTTTTGTTACTCCACCACAAAAGCCACCAAGCACCCATATCCCTCAGCAAACACACGCGCGAAACCAGCAACACGAGAAAATACCCAGCATAAGAAGACAAAGCGTGCATGACACGCGCGACACTTATGGTGAAACTGAAAGTTACTATGTGCAACACACGCACCAACAGAAGAGATCAGTAGACAGTCGTTTGGGTCCGCGCAACATAAACCATGAATGGAACAGTTACAACGAAGACGATGACACCACATATAAGCAAGAAAGCACGGTTTTCAGCAGATCGCCACCAGAACATGAGGCATACAAACCTCGCAAGCGCACGGGGTACAACCCAAACGCAGAACACGATTATACGTTAAGCTATCGCCCAGAAGGCATAGCTGAAAGATCGAAATTTATCAGAGAAATCGCAACTGCTGACATCGACAAAGCGAAACTGCCACACAACGTAGGCAAGTATAACGGTTTAACGGATCCTGACGACCACCTCCAAGTCTTCAATGGCGCGGGGCTAATAGGTGGTTGGTCATTACCCACCTGGTGCCATTTGTTTGCACAAACTTTTGTCGGCGCAGCGCGCGTATGGTTCGATAGTTTGCCTGAAGGAAGGATCAAATCCTGGATGGATTTCCAGCACAAGTTCCTTGCACATTTTTCTCAGCAACGAAAACACACCAGAGACCCAGCAGATTGCTTGAATATATGGAGGAAAGATCATGAAAGCATATAAGATTTCATTACCAGATACAACAAGGAGTGCCTAGAAATCGGCGATGTAGGGGAAAAGATGATGCGCGCACACTTCATGAGGGCTGTAAAGTGTGACGATCTGATCAAGAGAGTTAAAGGAAGAGATGGGGGCCCCAAAGATTGGGACACTTTCATCGAAGCAGCGAAGACAATCGCAAGAACCGACAAACAACTGACCGGTGACGATAGCCGTCGGTATAACTATAGCCAGCATGAGAGGCGCAACAAGAAAGGCAAGGGTCAGCCGTGGAAAACATCTGGCTACAAAGAAAGAAGCCCTCCAACGGAAGATGTGCGCGCAACTATCAATTAAATAAGTTACCGCAAGGAAGTAAAAAAAAGAGAACAGGGAAAAGCAGTGGACACCCTTGACAAAACTCCTTTAGAGGTCCTATCAACAGAAAATCATCAGTTCAAGCCTCCTTTGCAGATGAGAAACAAGAGAGGGCAAGACCCAAACCTCTTCTGTGAGTTCCATAAAGACACAGGTCACCTCACAGATGATTGTATCAGCCTCATGCAAGAAATAGAATGCTCGTTGAAAAGCGGCAAGCTCACACATCTGGTCAATGGAGGAAAAAGAGACAATCGTCAAATCCAAAGAAGGGAAGAAGGTCCCGACAACAAAAAGCTTCGAAAACTGGAAACTCACATGATCCAAGGGGGGCAAAGAAGACCCCGGAAGAACTACAAAAAACGTGCCCAAGACGACTCTTGGCGCGAAAAGCAAGTCGTTTTCCCTGTGGTAAGAGGAGGTCCAAGAGAACGAAGACCTATAGTCATTCCTGGAGTATTCGGCCACTACCAGACTGACTACATTTTCATAGATCCAGGGAGCACCGCAGACATTAACTTTGAAAAGTGTTTTAATCAACTAGACCAAGAAGATAAAGCGCGCCTAGAGCCAGTGGATTACCCACTCACTGTTTTCTGCAACGAGGCCGTTTTTCCCCTCGGTCAGATATCATTCCCGGTGCTACTCTCGGATGGAAGAAATTCAAGAATAGAAGAAGTCACGTTTATGGTCTTACCAGCAAACTCAAGACATGACATCCTGCTTGGAAGAAAATCTCAGGGAGATTTTAGCATGATTTGTTCAGGGCCCCATTCAGCCGTTGGTTTCCCGACAGAAACAGGGATAGCCATAATTTATGCGAGCGAAGAGGTCGTAGAAACCAATGAGATCAGACCAGCAAAAACAAGCAAACCCACACAGGGCGCGGATCCAGAAAAACGGATACTAAACAACAAGTATCCGGAGCAGACTGTCACTTTGGGGCCGACAATGTCAGACCTCACGCGCGCAGCACTTAAGAAGCTATTGTTTGAAAATATGGACGTTTTTGCCTGGACACAGGCCGACATGGTTGGCGTCCCACGGCACATAGCAGAACACAGACTGAATGTCGCTGAAAACGCCAAGCCAGTGGTACACACGAAACGTCATCTGTGAGACATAAAGCACGATGCCATGCAAGAACAAATCACGGAACTACTAAACGCTGGTATCATTAGAGAAGTTCGTTATCAAACCTGGGTAGCCAGCCCAGTAATGGTCCCTAAAGGAAACGGCGGTTGGAGAATGTGCGTGGATTACAAAGATTTGAACAAAGCATGCCCGCGCGATTGTTATGCTCTGCCCGAGATTGACCAGAAAATCGACTCACTGGCGTCTTTTAGATGGAAATGCTTTCTCAATTGTTATAAAGGATACCATCAAGTGCAGATGGCTATCCAGGATGAAGACAAAACTGCATTTCGCACACCAACAGGGCTGTATTGTTATACAAAAATGCCCTTTGGTCTAAAGAATGCAGGAGCAACTTATCAAAGGTTGATGAACGAAACATTTAGCGACGCCATCGGCAAATACATCGAAGTATACATGGATGACCTAGTCATCATGAGTAAGGAAGAGAATATGATGTTAGTAAACATTCAGAAAACGTTTGATACGTTGCGGGGGGTTAAACACATAGAAGCACACGTAGATTCCATGCTCGTAGCAGGACAGATCAATGGCCAGTACGATGCCAAAGGAGACGTCATGGCACTGTACCTGGAACAAGCAAGAACCCTGCTTCAAAGATTTAATTCTTACATGGTGCATAACATTAACAGGAGTGAGAACAAGCCAGCAGACGCGCTGAGCAAACTCGCATCAACCAGTTTCCAGCATCTGGCTAAAGACGTGCTCATTGAAGGTCTAAGCAACCCATCAGTACCCTTAAGGCAAGTAAACGTCATCCAACTTGGAGCAACATCCTGGATGACGCCGATCATCATGTATCTCCAGTCTGGAATTCTGCCGGAGAACAAAGCTGAAGCAAGAAAGATACAATACAAGTCTGAACATTACCAAATGTCTGATGGCATTCTGTATAGGAAGTCATACCTCGGACCGTTACTACGATGTGTAGATCCAGAAGACGCCAATTACTTAATTCGCGAAGTACACGAAGGCATTTGTGGCATACACGCAGGCCCAAGAATGGTAGTAGCGAAGGTGATGAACGTGGGCTACTATTGGCCAGGAATGCATCTAGACGCAGTAAAAGTTTTAGGGAAATGTAGCGGTTGTCGAGACACGCCCCCAAAACAATGTGCCCGAAGAATGAACTAGTTCCTGTCACAACGGCGTGGCCGTTCCAGCAGTGGGGAATAGACATGGTTGGCCCCTTTCCAGAAGCCACCGGAGCGGTAAAGTTTATCATTGTCGCGGTAGACTACTTCACGAAGTGGGTAGAGGCAAAGGCACTAGCATCAACCACGGTTATAGTGGTTCGAAGGTTCATGTGACCCATCAGAACCCTCACTCGAAAGGACGATAACCTCCTCTCGAGTAGGGACAGGGTCAACGTCAATATCGTCCGCATCATCTTCACCTAAAACAACGTTGGCATAAGCAGCCATGCTTTCGGCGGTAGGGTGCAAGAAATTATTCCTTATCTGATCAAGCCACAAAGGCCTCCCTTCAGGTAATACGGCGACAACCATGGCACCACCGGCTTTAGGGTCAAAAACGTTCATCAAACTGTATCATGCTACAAAACACAAGAAGATATGAAGGGACACATAACGAGAGTAAAGAACAAATCAAGGAATTAGTAATAATAACGATACCTTTTCCTTGATATCCATAAATTGGGAAACCCCTAGGGTTGGGAGAAGCCCATAGCATACTCATCCCCGTAGCCACCAAAGCCCTCTCTTCAAGTTGAATAATAGGAGAAACCTTCCGAGTCAGAACTTTATACCATTCCTGCTCAACAAAATCCACCGAGACATTTACACGTGGAACCCCTTCATTCTCAGAACTATAATGCATATCAATGGGGATGACTCCACGAAGGATGTAGAAAAACTTCTGCTTCCAGTCATGAAGACTTTTTGGGGGATGACTGCTATAAGGCTTAACACCACTGGTGCGAGAATTAAAGGAGTAGAAACCACCGGTGTAACTGACGAAATAAAAAACATTAAACTTTTCAAAGGTTGTTTCAACACGGTTTGCCCTGCATATAAACTCGAAGTGAGTAACTCGAGGCAAACCAAGGCACTTATTTGGGAAATATGCAAGCCATAACCAATAAGCACCTCACCAATGAACTTTGACATCGGAAGACGGAAGTCTCCTTCTCGGAAAAAGTCGGCATACAACGCCATATATCTCGGTGGAGCATCCAACGCAGTAGATTTAGGAGTCGGAAACTGAACACCCTAGTCAAATCGGAAACCAAAGTCTTGAGTAAGATTCTGGTGTTCTTCCTCCTTCCAGTTTATCTCGGCTTGATCTGGGCCAGGAGGATTCCTCGGCTTATACTTCCTCTTCCTAGTGGTAGGCTTCATACCGGTAGACATGATGGTAGAAAGGATTTGGAGATGAAAAAGAAGAAATATGTGGAAGATGATGAAAGAAAATAGGAGTTTGAATTTTGAAAGTGGAAGAAAAAGTGATAACCGCCATCTATTTATACCCATCACATTTAATGCGATGGGTAGTGGACCGCCAGGAAGGCAGAAGGACGTCCAACAGGGAGCTGATACGTCAGAAGAGAGAGTAACCGTCACCTCGATTTTAGGGCACGTGGCCGTCACGCGCCTGACAGGCGGTGAAAAAGTGCCTGATGGTTCTGAAAAAGCAACTGCTCATCTCCGAAAAGACAGCCACCTCAGACGGAACGTTAGTCATGCCAGTTGTCCTAATCAACACAAAGAAACTTCCCTTGGAAGGAACCTCCAAAAAAGTGAAGTAGCCATCATGCGTCGCGCGCCGTTTTGGCTCAACTTTGCAAGGCTGCCATCATGCGTCATGCGCCGTCTTGGGTCAAACTTTTCAAGGCTGACATCATGCGCCATGCGCCGTTTTGGCTCACCTTTGCAAGGCTGCCATCATGCGGCATGCGCCGATTTGGCTCACTTTTGCAAGGCTGCCATCATGCTTCGTTTTGGCTCAAACCAAACTTTGCAAGGCTGTCGTCATGCGCCATGCGCCGTTTTGACTCAAAGTTTGCAAGGCTGTCATCATGCACCATGCGCCGTTTTGGCTCAGCTTTGCAAAGCTGCCATCATACGCCATGTGCCGTTTTGGCTCAACTTTGCAAGGCTGCCATCATGCGCCATGCGCCGCTTTGGCTCAACTTCGCAAGGCCAACATCATGCACCTTACAAAGACAAACAACAAGACCACTACCCTTATAAGTCCAGAATCCCTCCTAGATGATCAACTCAACTAGAAGGCACACTGGAGTGGGGGGGGGGGGGACTTGAAGAGGTATGGTCCCAATTCCATGCACACATGGCAGGTACCACACCACCTTTTTCCATCCAACATGGCGTCTACATCAGCAAGCAAATCCAGAAGCTTTTAGAATCTTCTGGAAGACGTCAAGGTGACATCGAAGATGTTCCTCCAGACAAAAAGGACAACACGTGTCACCATAAATCGGACGCCATGTGGACCTGCGACACTACCTGGGGGCAGACCGACAGCTGCAGTACCAATTCTCCTGCATGGGCAAATAACGGCGCGCCACGTGTACCACTATCATGACCACAACAGAGGAGACCAAGAGGATATTCCCCTTGATCGGACAGCTGGCGCCTGATAGCAGCTGGCAAGGTCTCTCCTCCCTCCTTCACCTTTCAGCTATAAATAGGACCCTTCATCATTCAGGTTAAACATTCTGCTCTACCCACATTTCACCCACAACACACACTATTTTCTTCTCAGAGCAGTATTTATTCTCACGCCGGAGCCCGGTTAAGAGGGAAACCCCCATATTCCCCTCTTAACGAGCTAACGGTGTTGCGGTTTTGCAGGACATCAGTCGCTGGCGAGTAAGGAAGGAGATTGAACCCACATAAGAGACGACCCAGCTAGTTAACCAAGGGTAGAAACCATAGATGAAATCAAGCAAGTGTCAACTTGAGACGTCTCGAAGGTAAACTAGTCACCATTCTTAGCCAGTCGAAAAAAACGACGGAACGATAAAAGAGTTGGGTCATACCCAGAAGCCCGACACAAAACTTCAAAGTGTAAAACCCTAGCCATACCATGAGGGTGAATCTGACCGAAAGATATGCGATAATACTCCAGGATATTCAAAACAAAGTTCGAAAATGGGTGACTAAGGTTAGAAAACTCGAAATGGCGACAGTATAGAGCAATGGAACCAAGGGGACATCTATCGATTGAAACGTCACAAGCCAGTGCAACCGGTTTAAACTTCTGCCCTATCCCCCATTCCATTGAAAACAAATCTACCTCCTCTTGAGTCATTCGAGAAAGCGATTTCGCTAAATCCTTACGAGCACCCATGATAATAGAAAATAAGAAGAAAGTAACCAATCGGAACTAACCTAATTCGAAAGAGGGGAAAATTTGAGAGAAAGAAAGCAAATGATGTTCTTCTGTAAAAGTGAATGTAACTTAATGAATAGAAAATAGTATAATTAAACGGAGGAATTAAAACTGCCGCATGACACAAAAGAAAACTGCCACAAGTCATATCAACTGTCTTGTCAAATTCAAAAATCAGAAAGCTCAACCGTTTTCAACCCTTCAAGCCTTCAAACCTCGAAGCCTTTGAGCAATGAAAAAAAATGTGTAAAAGTCAGAAGTCTTTGAGCTCATTCCCAAAAACCTTTGACTTGGGAGGCTGATGACGGGGGTAGCCCAAGACCAAATAAAGTGACTTAAATACATGAATGCTCAAAAGGTTAAAAGGTTCAAAGGTTGAAAATCCGGGAACCAAGATAAAGCAACACGTAAACAGTAAATGGTCACATCTCTGATTGTCTCACCAACTCTTCCAGCCGCAAAAGTAAGACAGGTCCACAAAATACAGTCTTTTACCCGCAGGTCAAAAGGCTTCCACCCCTAAAAGGGTAAGTCCCCCACTGCAAGCATATTCACTAGTCAATAGTTTCCTCTTTGAGCGATAACCTTTCCTATAAATGTGACACTTCATTTAGTGCTGAAGACACTCTGGATCAGCTCTGATTCCAGGCGAATCTCTGGTCATTGTTCTTGAGTACTTGTTCTATGCAAGTCACTCTCCATCACATTCAACACACACATTCTTATTGCTCCCACATCTGAGACTGAACACATTTCAGTGGAGGATCCCGAGCAAACAACAAAATCAAACTAGTGAACCTCTCTCCACATCTTGCAAACGCGGGGGGACCCCACGACCTGCGTTATGCAAAACCAAACCCTTCAACCCTTTTGCCTAACCAGCCTCGCTACTAACACTGGTCTATTATTTGTTGCATCAACAACAATAAATAGACATATATCCCAAAAAACAGCGGGTAGAAAGGAACGAAAGAAACAACAAAGGACAACAAGGGACGATTGAAACAACCAAGAATAACAACATAACAAAGTAAAACAAAACAACTTGAGCCTGTATCCAACCATAACCAAATCAAAATAATCAAGGCCACAAGGTATCGCACTAGGATTCCAAACTCTTGAAATGAGAGTCGGCTATGAGATACCCACTCAAATAACTGGCATATTTGTTGGAGATAATTCTGATCCGTTTATTTGAAAAGACAAAGATGAGAAAAAGGAAACTAGTGACTAGTGAATATGCTTGCAATGGGGGACTTACCCTTTTAGGGGTGGAAGCCTTTTGACCTGCGGGTAAAAGACTTTTTTCTGTGGACCTGTCTTACTTTTGCGGCTGGAAGAGTTGGTGAGACAGTCAGAGATGTGACCATTTACTGTTTACGTGTTGCTTTATCTTGGTTCCCGGATTTTCAACCTTTGAACCTTTTAACCTTTTAAGCATTCATGTATTTAAGTCACTTTATTTGGTCTTGGGCTACCCCCGTCATCAGCCTCCCAAGTCAAAGGTTTTTGGGAATGAGCTCAAAGACTTCTGACATTTACACATTTTTTTTCATTGCTCAAAGGCTTTGAGGTTTGAAGGCTTGAAGGGTTGAAAACGGTTGAGCTTTTTGATTTTTGAATTTGACAAGACAGTTGATATGACTTGTGGCAGTTTTCTTTTGTGTCATGCGGCAGTTTTAATTCCTCCGTTTAATTATACTATTTTCTATTCATTAAGTTACATTCACTTTTACAGAAGAACATCATTTGCTTTCTTTCTCTCAAGTTTTCCCCTCTTTCGAATCAGGTTAGTTCCGATTGGTTAGTTTCTTCTTATTTTCTATTATCATGGGTGCTCGTAAGGATTTAGCGAAATCGCTTTCTCGAATGACTCAAGAGGAGGTAGATTTGTTTTGTATGGAATGGGGGATAGGGCAGAAGTTTAAACCGGTTGCACTGGCTTGTGACGTTTCAATCGATAGATGTCCCCTTGGTTCCATTGCTCTATACTGTCGCCATTTCGAGTTTTCTAACCTTAGTCACCCATTTTCGAACTTTGTTTTGAATATCCTGGAGTATTATCGCATATCTTTCGGTCAGATTCACCCTCATGGTATGGCTAGGGTTTTACACTTTGAAGTTTTGTGTCGGGCTTCTGGGTATGACCCAACTCTTTTATCGTTCCGTCGTTCTTTTCGACTGGCTAAGAATGGTGACTAGTTTACCTTCGAGACGTCTCAAGTTGACACTTGCTTGATTTCATCTATGGTTTCTACCCTTGGTGTCTGGAAGGACCGGTTTTTCTGGGTGTCCGAGGAAATTATTCCTTTTAAACTTGTTTGGAAGCACCCGGATGCCGTTTTGAATGAACCTAAACCTTCTGCCTTTGATATAAATGCTCGTTTTCTAGAAACTCTTAGGGAGTTCCCTTCAAGGCTTTGTCCCTTTCCCGAACATTTATTGGTGCTATTGGGTCTCAGTAAGTTGTGGGAAAAACGCGATCGAGACCCGATGCTTTTGAGAGATGGGCAGGGTATGCATTTATTCTTGTTGTGCTGTTATGTTCCTGTTTCTTGCTTGCTTACACGTTTTATGTTTGTTTTGCAGTCATGTCTGCACTCGATTTTATCAAAAGTGATGATACTTCCGACGTTGCCTTTGATGATGCTGCTGCTACTCCGGGTGAGGATGCGGTTGTCAGGGGATCCGATCATAGGTTCGAAGGTTCCGGCTATGTGATTGTCCCAAATGTCAAGGGTTTTACCAGGGCTGCGGGTTCCAAGGTTTCCGTTCGTCGCTCAAAACGTTATTTGAAAGGTGCTGATCAACCATCTGGCTTGGAGGCCATTGATGTTAGTGATGATATTGAAGTGTCGGCAGAGCAAGCTATTGAGGTTGATATGTCAAAGGGTAAGTAAAAAGAGTTGGTTGTTTTCGGTAAGAAGAAGAAGTTGGTTAAGAAAGGTAGTACTCTTATCATCCAGGGTTCATCTGTCAAAAGTGTTGAGAGCTTTGAAGGTTCAGAGGTTGCAGAGGTGTGTGTTCCCAATTGGGGGGTGAAGGTTGGAGATAGCTTTAAAGATCCTGCTGTTTGTGCTGAAGCGTTGGCCCACTTTGCTCCTCCTGGCGTTCGAAGTGCTATTTCTGAGATGGAGGCTGACCATCTTATTTCAAGACTGATGCTGAGTTCCTGCAACCTTTCAGCCTTGTTAGCTGAAGGTGTTACCCGATTTGCAAAGGGTATACGGGAGTATGAGGAAGCCTCCAAGAAGAAGGAGAAGATGAAAGCCTCTATGGATGCTATGAAGAAGGAAATTGATAGTTTTTCTGAGAAGGAGCTGGCTTGGGCCAAGAAGGTGGGTGAATTGACGAGAAGGCACGAAATTGAGATAAATGATCTCAAGAAAAGCTTCGAAGCTGACCAATTGAAGCTAAAAGCTGATAGGGAGGCCTTGACTGTTCAACAGAAGGCCTTTGATGAATAAAAAGATGGCTTGAAGGCTTTGGTTGCTCAAGCCACTGGTGATAACCAGTGGCTTATTGAGCAAGGTTTCCACCAAGTTGTTACCTACCTTCTTCACTCTAAAGTGTTCAATTATGCTCTTGGTGAAGTTTATACTAAAATGCTTAACTTGGGGAAATATCAAGGTCTCATTGCTGGTTACAAGCTTCATGAATCTGGTCATCCTTTGGAAAAGTCTCCTTTGTACCGTCCTGAAGCTTCTGAGGTCTTCAGGGGTTCCGCTGAGCAGATGGAGAAGCTGACCTATCCGTATGTAAGCCAGGTTACAGCTTGTTTTGGTAAGCCCCTTTCCGTCTTGCAGGAACTAAAACCGGATGGTCTTAATGAGAAGGTATGCGCCGAAGTGCTTGGTTCTCTTTCGAGAAAGCGTTCCTATTCAGGAGATAGCGAGGATACCTATTCGGGAGAGCTTGATGCTGCCAAAGATGCAAGCTTGGAGGGTTCAACAGTCGATGGTGATGGTGGCTCGAAGGCTAAGAAGTCCAAGAAGACCAAAAAGGCTAAAGGTAACGGTTCTGGGGCTTATAAGCCTTCCGTTGATGCTTGATAAACATTCGTAGCTTTCTTAGCACCCCTGAAAACAATTTAATGGTTTGTATGCCATGTTGAACAATTTTAGGTTTTGTAGGAACCCTTAAGGTTCCTACTTTGTGGTTGTGGTTTGGCCTTGGTGGCCTTTTGAACAATTTCTTATGTTTACAAGCCGTTAAGGCTTGCTTTAAATTGTCTGGATATTTAGAAGCCTGTTAGGGCTTCTTCTATTATGTTACTAAGTTTCTATTATTTTCCTTATGTTATGTTTTTTATGCTTGTTCCTGTTTTGTTAAGGCAGCTTGGTTGGCTTCAAGCCTTCAAGGCTTCTGTCCTTTTGGATGTATGTAGCTTGAAGCCTTCAAGGCTTCCGGTTACTACCTTAGTTTTATGACTTGATGTCTTGGTTTGTATTTTTGAGTTTTGGGTTGTGTGTAACCTTTTTACTCATGTTGTTGCATTGTTCCTTGGATTATTTCTTTTCTTTGTGGTTTTGTCTTTGTTGGGTTTGTGTTGTCTTTATGTTTTTCATACCTTGAAGGGTTCAGTGCTGCAGTCACTTAGCCTTGGTATTTTTTACAAGAATACATTGCATCTATCCTAGTCATTACTTTCCTTAGTTTGATTTCATTTCGTAAGCCTGTTTTTGATAATTTTTCTAAGGCTTAAGGAACATTTGGTGTAGGCTGTTCATACCCGTCTATGAGACAACTTTGTTTTTAATCATAAGTCTCATGGAGTTGTATTGACTTAGGAACTCACCCCTTATATAGGTCCATTCAACCCTTGAACCTATTGAGCGATGTGGCCTGGGAGCTCATCCCCTTACATGGCCCTTGCTATGGAGTTTATTGCTAGGTTCTCAACCTAATTCTAGGATAGAAAGACAAATTTGATAAAACATCTTCATTCATTCAAGATATATTGTGTTACAAAAGGTGATCATAGTACACTCTTGAAATACAACTTGTGAAATACAAACCAATCTTTCTTGATTAGACATGGAACCTCTTGAGGGTCTTTCAATTCCAATGTCTTGGAAGCTTTTTACCTTCTGATTCGGCTAGCTTATAAGATCCACCCTTATGTGCCTCAAGGATGGTATATGGCCCTTCCCATTTTGGGCCGAGTTTTCCTTGGTTCTCTTTTTTACTAGCCTCATTGTTTCTAAGCACCAGGTCTCCTGGCTTGAAGCGTTCATGCTTGACTCTTTTGTTGTAATAGGCTTCCATCATTTGTTTGTACTTGGCTTCTTGGATTGCAGCTTGGTCTCGTGCTTCCTCTAGGAGTTGTAAGTTCAACGTGGTCTCTTTTTGGTTTGCTTCGGGATCCATGTTGATCATTTTTTGTGTTAGAACTCCTAATTCAGCTGGAATCACGGCTTCAGATCCAAATACCAAGCTGTAAGGTGTTCTTTTGTGGCTTGTTTTTTCGGTTGTTCTTATGGCCCATAGAACACTTGGCAATTATTCAAGCCAATTGCTTTCGTATCTTCCCAATATGGCTTTGATTCCTTCAACTATGCTTCGGTTCGTCCTTTCAACCTGACCGTTTGATTGTGGATATGCCTCTGAGCTGAAAACCTGAGCTATTCTGAATTCTGTGCACCAAACGCTGAGAGGCTTCTCAGCGAATTACTTTCCATTATCGGTAACAAGCACTCCCGGCAATCCATAGCGACAAATGATGTTTTCCCAAACGAAGTCAATTACTTACTTGTCAGTGATTTTTGCAAGTGGTTTAACCTCAGGCCACTTGGTGAAGTAGTCTATGGCTACTAACAAGAATTTTACTCTACCTTTGACTGGTGGGAATGGGCCAACGATGTCCATCCCCCATTTATAAAATGGTCACGCTGAGGTTATCAGGACAAGATCATGCTTGGGACTTTTCAGGACTGGTGCATGAATTTGGCAGGAATCACACTTTCTTAATTGCTGGAGGGCCAAAAATACCCAAGGTTCATTAATTTAGCAACTACCGTTCTTGCTCCAAAATGGGCTCCGCATATCCATTCATGAACCTCTTTGACCAAATACTGGCTTTGTTCGGGACCAACACATCTCAGCAAGGGTGCAAGGTAACCCTTCTTGTAGAGGATTTCACCTTACAACACGTACTGTCTAGACTTGATTTTAACCCTTTCAGCATCTGTTTGATCAGCAGGTAATTCACCATTTTTAAGGAATTTCTTGATTGGAGTAATCCAATTGGGACCTTCTTCGGTGATTACGTCCTGAACTTCCAATTCTTCAATTGATGGAGTTTTCAATACTTCTACCAACACCTTTTTAGTGAGGTGGGCAAAAGTGAGAGAAGCGAGTTTACTCAAGGCATCAGCCTTCTTATTTTGAGACCTGGGAATTTGCTTGATGGTACACGTTTGAAATGTGTTCATCAGTTCTTTAGATTTTTCCTTGTACCTCTTCATGTTAGGTTCCTTTGCAACATAACTGTCATTCACTTGGCTTAACACCAACAATGAGTCCATGAAGACTTCAAGCTTTTGGACCTTCATTTCCTTAGCTAACCTTAAGCCAACTACCAGTGCTTCGTATTCAGCTTCGTTGTTGGTGGTCTGAAAATAAAAACCCATCGGTGAAAAGATTCCAGGCTTCAAGGTCTGAAGGTTCAGTGGCAACTGTGTTTACTTCAGCAGTTGTTTGTTTTGGGACTTCTACAATGAAATCAGCCATGACCTGGGCTTTGATGGCTTTTCTGGGAACATAGGTGATGTTATGCTCACCAAGTTCAATAGTCCACTTGGCTAATCGTCCTGAATTCTCCGGTTTTTCAAGCACACTTTTTATCGGTTGGTCGGTGACCTCCTGTATGGGGTGTGCTTGGAAATACCTTCGAAGCCTTCTAGCCGTTTGGACTAGGGCTAGAGCAAGTTTTTCCAGGGAGGATACTTGATTTCAGCCAATTTTAGAGTTTTGATGAAGAAATAAACGGGTATCTGAACTTTGTCTCGTTCAGTGGTGAGGACCGCACTTGTTGCTTCTTCAGCAACTGAAATGTATACTGATATTAACTCTCCCGTTTTTGGGGCTGCAATGTCAGGTAGAGAAGCTACGTGTCTCTTCATCTGGTTGAAGGCTTCTTCAGCCTCAACAGTCCATTTGAAGTCCTTCTTGTCAGAGCATCCTTTGAGCATTTTGAAGAAAGGTAAAGACCTTTCAGCCAGTTTTGAGGTGAAACGCTTCAGGGCTGCAAGCTTCCCATTTAGGCTTTCTACCTCTTTCTTGCTTCGTGGTGGCTTGGCTTCAAGAACAGCTTTCACCTTGTTTGGATTGGCTTTTATACTCTGTTTTCCCACAATATGTCCCACAAACTTTCCTTCTTCGAACCCAAATGAACATTTTTCGGGGTTGAGCTTCATGTTGACCTTCCTTAGGTTCTTGAAGGTTTCTTGGATGTCATCAAGCATTTGGTATTCCGTTTTGCTTTTGATTACCAACTCATCAACATATGCTTCCATGTTTCTTCCAATTTGACAGGCAAATGCCTTGTCAACTAGGCGTTGGTAGGTTGCACCCGCGTTTTTGAGACCAAAGGGCATCTTTTGGTAGCAAAAGATTCCTTTGTCCGTGTGAAAGGCTGTTTTCTCTTCATCGTCTTCATTCAAGAGAATTTGGTGGTAACCCTTGTAAGAATCGAGGAAACACTTGAAAGGGTAACCAGTGAGGGAGTCAACCTTGAGATCAATTTCTGGCAACGGGTAACAATCTTTAGGACAAGCCTTATTCAAGTCTTTGAAGTCTATGCACATTCTCAAAGAGTTGTCGGGCTTTCGAACCATGACTGGGTTTGCCACCCAGGATTGGTACTTGACTTCCCGGAGAATTCCAGCTGAAACAAGCTTTTCAACTTCTTGGCATGTAGCCAAGCTTTTTTCGGGTGCTAGACTCCGCTTCTTTTGGACAACAGGCTTGACATCGGATGGTATTTTCAACTCGTGTTCAGCAATGCTTCGAGGGATACCCGTCATATCTTCCGAGCACTAGGCAAAGACATCACTATAGTGCACCAACAGCTTTTCGAGATATGAGAGGGTTTCTTGTGAAAGGCTTGGATTTACCCTTATCCTTTGTTCAGGATACTTAGGGTTTATGATCAGCCTTTGCTTGTCTTCCTCATTCTTGGAACTTTCTCCTTCAACCATGTAGGCCTCTTCAGTAGGTTAAAGGGTTGCAATCCCCCTCTCGGTAGGAAACTTGACAGTGCCATGACCAACAGAAATAGCCATGTAAAATGCACATTGCCCTGGCCTTCCTATGATTACATCATAGTTTGAAGGTATATTGATGACCACAAAAGTGAGAGGTTGAACTCTTTCCATCTTGCCTTCGCTGAAACGAACATCAAGGGTTAGTTGCCTTAAAGGCTTGAGAGGTATATCTGCAATACCTTTTATGGAGGTTCCTGAGGGTTGAAGCTATGAACGTTCCTCATTGCTCAAACGGTTGAAGAACTTCTCAAACATGATTTCGGTGGTTGCACCAGTATCTATGTATGCTTTGTTTGTTTGTAGTGTACCCACCATTGCTTCAACCACAATGGGGCTTGAAAGTGGGTTCTTTTCCGTTGAAGGGAAACAAGCACACTGAAGCTCCCAAGCTTCTAACCTCTATCGTTTGTGAGGAACCTTTCCATCAAAATCCACCATGTTAACTTCCTTGCCCTTTCCTTCGGCCATCTTGTCCCTTACCCCCTTTATTAAATGAGCAAGTTCCCCTGATTTGACGGCCTCTTCAATCCTCTTTTTCAGCTGAAAGAAATCATTAGTATGGTGGCCCTTCTCTTCATGAAATTCACAAAATTGGGTAGAATTTTCGTTTGTTTTGCTTTTGGGGAGAGGCCTTGGAGGTCGGAAGCTTTGTTTTACTTCCTCTGTAGCAAGAATCTCTTGAGGGGTCTTGGTGAGGGGTGTGAAGCTCATGCCTTTTTTCTCGGCTAGAAGGGTTCCAGCCTTCAGGCCTTCGCTGCTCCGAGCCCTTTTGGCGTCTGTCATAGGGATGGAAGCATCCCCTTTTCCTGGCTGGGCTGTTGCCACGCTAGCTTGATCCCCTTTTTCTCTGCTCCTTGATATCTACAGCCTCTTCTCCTCGGATATGGGCTTCGGCTCTTTCGAGGGCTTCTTCTAAGGTCTTAGGCAGGGATTTGTTAAAATCTCTTGTGAGATATTTAGATGTAATGGCGTTCATAAAACCAGCCACTCTCATCTTTTCGTCTGCCCCTACATACGTGAGACCTTCCTTCTTGTACCTTTCTATGAACTCTCGAAGGCTTTCGTCATCCCTCTGTTTTATCTGAAAGATTACTGTAACATCTTTGACGTACCGCCTCTGCTGTGAGAAATTGGCTAAAAACCCTTTACTTAGATCATCGAAGCTTCGAACGCTTCTGGCAGGTAAATCGTTAAACTATATCCGGGCTGATCCAACGAGAGTTTGCATAAACATGAGGCAGCATTCCGCATTTGACCATTTCTCGATTCTGGCGGCACCAGTGAAGATCTGAAGGTGATCTTCCGGATCCTTAGTCCCATCATATGTCTTGATATGGGATGGCATCTTGATCTTCGTTTGAAAATCATTATCGGCTATTTGCTGTGAGAAGCACGAGAGATTACTTGGCTTGTAAGGCTTGGCCAAATCTTCCTCAACCCTTGCACCCATGTTGCTATTGTTGTTATTGTTCCCTTGAGTGGCCAACACCTGGTTAATAAAGTGCTTCCAGGGGAAGCTGGCCAACATCTGGGCCATCATCTGGGCCATCATCTGGTTGAAGCCTTGAAGGCTTCCGGGTGCAACCGGGCAACTAACTCCCAAAGGAGTGCTCATAACGGCACTTCGTGACATGGGGAGTACATACAAATCTTGTTCCCATGTAGTTGTTGTTGAGGGTGGAAGGCTTGCCACTGGGGATAGTAGGAGCTGGTCCAGAGTTAGCTCGTGCCCCAAAGGAGCGCCGGTTGTAGTTGGTTGGGACGAAAAGAGAGGAAATGTTGTCGGATTTGGCCTTGTGGACAGATATGGGTTAGGATTTGGAGGAGGATTACTGGTACCATCCTCATCCCTAGATGCAGAAGGTTGTGAGTTTGCAAAAGGAGGAATGGGGGGTCCAGGAGATAGTGTCGGTTCTGGCTCGTCATAATCCAAACGAATCCTCACTCCCTTGTCTCTCTCCCTACTCACGTATTGGTTGAGGAGAGACCTCAACTCCAGGAAATTGTTGGCGACCCCTTCAGGGGTAAGTTCAACATGTGAGGGGGTGCTAGAGACACCGACATTACGGGAAGGGACCCCTGATCTAGATGGAGTTGGAGTGTGAAAAGTGAGAAACTCGGGAGTGCTCCCCGTTGTCGAGAAAGACAAAGGTATAGCCACATGAGCTTAGCTAGTGCTTGGGGTAGAGGTATTTGGAGTCTGATTCACCTCTCCCGGAGATTCACTTTCCGACATGGTAGTTTCAAAAGAATGGAGCTACACTACTAGGTCCTTTGAAGAAAATTAGTGGCGTAGCCCCACGGTGGGCGCGCTAACTTGTTGATGCAACAAATAATAGACCAGTGTTAGTAGCGAGGCTGGTTAGGCAAAAGGGTTGAAGGGTTTGGTTTTGCCTAACGCATGTCATGCCCCCCCACGTTTGCAAGACGTGGAGAGAGGTTCACTAGTTTGATTTTGTTGTTTGCTCGGGATCCTCTACTGAAATGTGTTCAGTCTCGGATGTGGGAGCAATAAGAATGTGTGTGTTGAATGTGATGGAGAGTGACTTGCATAGAACAAGTACTTAAGAACAATGACCAGAGTGTTGCCTGGAATCAGAGCTGATTCAGAGTGTCTTCAGCACTAAATGAAGTGTCACATTTATAGGAAAGGTTATCACTCAAAGAGGAAACTATTGACTAGTGAATATGCTTGTTGTGGGGGACTTACCCTTTTAGGGGTGGAAGCCTTTTGACCTGCGGGTAAAAGACTGTATTATGTGGACCTGTCTTACTTTTGCGGCTGGAAGAGTTGGTGAGACAATCAGAGATGTGACCATTTACTGTTTACGTGTTGCTTTATCTTGGTTCCCGGATTTTCAACCTTTGAACCTTTTAACCTTTTGAGCATTCATGTATTTAAGTCACTTTATTTGGTCTTGGGCTACCCCCGTCATCAATTGTTGTTAAAAAAAATTAATAAATAGATTATAGAAATAGTGAAAGTGTAAAATACAATATTGCTTAACGTACGAGCGTATGCTGTGACATTACGCACGTTGTAAAATTCAAAACCCTAATCACGCATGTAGAAAAACCATAATCACGCATGTTATACTTAGGTAATGAAGCATGTTATAATTATGTAATGAAGCATGTTATGGTTTTCAACATGCTTGATTATTGTTTTCAACATGCGTGATTAGGGTTTTCAGTTTTACAACGTGCGTAATTTCACAGCGTACGCTCGTACGTTAAGGAATATTGTACGTTAACCGAACTCATAGAAATAATACAACTAGAAAAGTAGAATGTGATTAGAATTGATTTCCTAACATACCTCATACAATTTTGTATACACTTTGCGGTCTCCTGAATTTATACTATAAAAAATCAAGGCAATGTAGAGTGTGGACAACATATAGAAACAACAAAGTTCATTGAGTTATTCAAACATGGAGTGGGGGGACTTGAAGAGGTATGGTCCCAATTCCATACACACATGGCAGGGACCACACCACCTTTTCCGTCCAATATGGCGTCTACATCAGCAAGCAAATCCAGAATCTTTTAGAAGCTTCTGGAAGACGTCAAGGTGGCATCGAAGATGTTCCTTCAGACAAAAAGGACAACACGTGTCACCAGAAATCGGACGCCATGTGGACCTGCGACACTACCTGGGGGCAGACCGACAGCTGCAGTACCAATTATCCTGCATGGGCAAATAACGGCGTGCCACGTGTACCACTATCATGACCACAGCAAAGGAGACCAAGAGGATATTCCCCTTGATCGGACAGTTGGCGCCCGATAGCAGCTGGCAAGGTCTCTCCTCCCTCCTTCACCCTTCGGCTATAAATAGGACCCTTCATCATTCAGGTTAAACATTCTGCTCTACCCACATTTCAGCCACAACACACACTATATTCTTCTCAGAGCAATACTTATTCTCACGTCGGAGCCCGGTTAAGAGGGAAACCCCCATATTCCCCTCTTAACGAGCTAACGGTGTTGCTGTTTTGCAGGACATCAGTCGCTGGCGAGTAAGGAAGGAGATTGAACCCACATAAGAGACGACCCAACTAGTTAACCAGTTTTCCATCATTTACTTATCGCTTTCTTTTTCTCATCTTTGTCTTTTCAAATAAACGGATCAGAATTATCTCCAACAAATATGCCAGTTATTTGAGTGGGTATCTCATAGCCGACTCTCATTTCAAGAGTTGGGAATCCTAGTGCGATACCTTGTGGCCTTGATTATTTTGATTTGGTTATGGTTGGATACAGGCTCAAGTTGTTTTGTTTTACTTTGTTGTGTTGTTATTCTTGGTTGTTTCAATCGTCCTTTGTTGTCCATTGTTGTTTTTTCGTTCCTTTCTACCCGCTGTTTTTTTGGGATATATGTCTATTTATTGTTGTTGATGCAACAAATAATAGACCAGTGTTAGTAGCGAGGCTGGTTAGGCAAAAGGGTTGAAGGGTTTGGTTTTGCATAACGCAGGTCGTGGGGTCCCCCCACGTTTGCAAGACGTGGAGAGAGGTTCACTAGTTTGATTTTGTTGTTTGCTCGGGATCCTCCACTGAAATGTGTTCAGTCTCGGATGTGGGAGCAATAAGAATGTGTGTGTTGAATGTGATGGAGAGTGACTTGCATAGAACAAATAATCAAGAACAATGACCAGAGATTCGCCTGGAATCAGAGCTGATCCAGAGTGTCTTCAGCACTAAATGAAGTGTCACATTTATAGGAAAGGTTATCGCTGAAAGAGGAAACTATTGACTAGTGAATATGCTTGCAATGGGGGACTTACCCTTTTAGGGGTGGAAGCCTTTTGACCTGCGGGTAAAAGACTTTTTTCTGTGGACCTGTCTTACTTTTGCGGCTGGAAGAGTTGGTGAGACAGTCAGAGATGTGACCATTTACTGTTTACGTGTTGCTTTATCTTGGTTCCCGGATTTTCAACCTTTGAACCTTTTAACCTTTTGAGCATTCATGTATTTAAGTCACTTTATTTGGTCTTGGGCTACCCCCGTCATCAGCCCCCCAAGTCAGAGGTTTTTGGGAATGAGCTCAAAGACTTCTGACTTTTACACATTTTTTTCATTGCTCAAAGGCTTCGAGGTTTGAAGGCTTGAAGGGTTGAAAACGGTTGAGCTTTTTGATTTTTGAATTTGGCAAGACAGTTGATATGACTTATGGCAGTTTTCTTTTGTGTCAGGCGGCAGTTTTAATTCCTCCGTTTAATTATACTATTTTCTATTCATTAATTTACATTCACTTTTAAAGAAGAACATCATTTGCTTTCTTTCTCTCAAGTTTTCCCCTCTTTCGAATCAGGTTAGTTCCGATTGCTTACTTTCTTCTTATTTTCTATTATCATGGGTGCTCGTAAGGATTTAGCGAAATCGCTTTCTCGAATGACTCAAGAGGAGGTCGATTTGTTTTGTATGGAATGGGGGATAGGGCAGAAGTTTAAATCGGTTGCACCGGCTTGTGACGTTTCAATCGATAGATGTCCCCCTGGTTCCATTGCTCTATACTGTCGCCATTTCGAGTTTTCTAACCTTCGTCACCCATTTTCGAACTTTGTTTTGAATATCCTGGAGTATTATCGCATATCTTTCGGTCAGATTCACCCTCATGGCATGGCTAGGGTTTTACACTTTGAAGTTTTGTGTCGGGCTTCTGGGTATGACCCAACTCATTTATCGCTCCGTCGTTTTTTCCGACTGGCTAAGAATGGTGACTGGTTTACCTTCGAGACGTCTCAAGTTGACACTTGCTTGATTTCATCTATGGTTTCTACCCTTGGTGTCTCAAAGGACCTGTTTTTCTGGTTATCCGAGGAAATTGTTCCTTTTAAACTTGTTTGGAGGCACCCGGATGCTGTTTTGAATGAACCTGAACCTTCTGCCTTTGATATAAATGCTCATTTTCTATAAACTCTTAGGGAGTGCCCTTCAAGGCTTCCTCCCTTTCCCGAACATTTATTGGTGTTATTGGGTCTCAGTAAGTTGTGGGAAAAACGGGATCGAGACCCGATGCTTTTGAGAGATGGGCAGGGTATGCATTTATTCTTGTTGTGCTGTTGTGTTCCTGTTTCTTGCTTGCTTACACGTTTTATGTTTGTTTTGCAGTCATGTCTGCACTCGATTTTATCAAAAGTGATGATACTTCCGACGTTGCCTTTGATGATGCTGCTGCTACTCCGGGTGAGGATGCGGTTGTCAGGGGATCCGATCAAAGGTTCGAAGGTTCCGGCTATGTGAGTGTCCCAAATGTCAAGGGTTTTACCAAGGCTGCGGGTTCCAAGGTTTCCGTTCATCGCTCAAAACGTTATTTGAAAGGTGCTGATCAACCATCTGGCTCGGAGGCCATTGATGTTAGTGACGATATTGAAGTGTCGGCAGAGCAAGCTATTGAGGTTGATATGTCAAAGGGTAAGGAAAAAGAGTTGGTTGTTTTCGGAAAGAAGAAGAAGTTGGTTTAGAAAGGTAGTAGTCCTATCATCCGGGGTTCACCTGTCAAAAGTGTTGAGAGCTACGAAGGTTCAGAGGCTGCAGAGGTGTATGTTCCCAATTGGGGGGTGAAGGTTGGAGATAGCTTCAAAGATCCAGCTGTTTGTGCTGAAGCGTTGGCCCACTTTGCTCCTCCTTGCGTTCGAAGTGCTATTTCTGAGATGGAGGCTGACCATCTTATTTCAAGATTGATACTGAGTTCCTGCAACCTTTCAACCTTGTTGGCTGAAGGTGTTACCCGATTTGCAAAGGGTATGCGGGAATATGAGGAAGCCTCCAAGAAGAAGGAGAAGATGAAAGCCTCTATGGCTGCTATGAAGAAGGAAATTGATAGTTTTTCTAAGAAGAAGCTGGCTTGGGCCAAGAAGGTGGGTGAATTGACGAGAAGGCACGAAATTGAGATAAATGATCTCAAGAAAAGCTTCGAAGCTGACCAATTGAAGCTAAAAGTTGATAGGGAGGCCTTGACTATTCAACAGAAGGCCTTTGATGAAGAAAAAGATAGCTTGAAGGCTTTGGTTGCTCAAGCCACTGGTGATAACCAGTGGCTTATTGAGCAAGGTTTCCACCAAGTTGTTACCTACCTTCTTCACTCTAAAGAGTTCAATTCTGCTCTTGGTGAAGTTTATACTAAACTACTCAACTTGGGGAAATATCAAGGTCTCATTGCTGGTTACAAGTTTCATGAATCTGGTCATCCTTTGGAAAAGTCTCCTTTGTACCGTCCTGAAGCTTCTGAGGTCTTCAAGGGTTCCGTTGAGCAGATGGAGAAGCTAACCTATCCGTATGTAAGCCAGGTTGCAACTTGTTTTGGTAAGCCCATTTCCGTCTTGCAGGAACTAAAACCGGATGGTCTTAATGAGAAGGTATGCGCCGAAGTGCTTGGTTCTCTTTCGAGAAAGCGTTCCTATTCAGGAGATAGCGAGGATACCTTTTCGGGAGAGCTTGATGCTGCCAAAGATGCAAGCTTGGAGGGTTCAGCAGTCGATGGTGATGGTGGCTCGAAGGCTAAGAAGTCCAAGAAGACCAAAAAGGCTAAAGGTAACGGTTCTGGGGCTTCTAAGCCTTCCGTTGATGATTGATAAACATTCGTAGCTTTCTTAGCACCCCTGAAAACAATTTAATGGTTTGTATGCCATGTTGAACAATTTTAGGTTTTGTAGGAACCCTTAAGGTTCCTACTTTGTGGTTGTGGTTTGGCCTTGGTGGCCTTTTGAACAATTTCTTATGTTTACAAGTCGTTAAGGCTTGTTTTATCTTGTCTGGATATTTGGAAGCCTGTTAGGGCTTCTTCTATTATGTTACTAAGTTTCTATTATTTTCCTTATGTTATGTTTTTTATGCTTGTGCTTGTTTTGTTAAGGCAGCTTGGTTGGCTTCAAGCCTTCAAGGCTTCTAGCCTTTTGGATGTATGTAGCTTGAAGCCTTCAAGGCTTCCGGTTACTACCTTAGTTTTATGACTTGATGTCTTGGTTTGTATTTTTGAGTTTTGGGTTATGTGTAACCTTTTTACTCATGTTGTTGCATTGTTCCTTGGATTATTTCTTTTCTTTGTGGTTTTGTCTTTGTTAGGTTTGTGTTGTCTTTATGTTTTTCATACCTTGAAGGGTTCAGTGTTGCATTCACTTAGCCTTGGTATTTTTTACACGAAGACATATCATCTATCCTAATCATTACTTTCCTTAGTTTGATTTCATTTCGTAAGCCTGTTTTTGATAATTTTTCTAAGGCTTAAGGAACATTTGGTGTACGCTGTTCAGACCCGTCTATGAGACAACTTTGTTTTTAATCATAAGTCTCATGGAGTTGTATTGACTTAGGAACTCACCCCTTATATAGGTCCATTCAACCCTTGAACCTATTGAGCGATGTGACCTGGGAGCTCATCCCCTTACGTGGCCCTTGCCATGGAGTTTATTGTTAGGTTCTCAACCTGATTCTAGGATAGAAAGACAAATTTGATAAAAACATCTTCATTCATTCAAGAGATATTGTGTTACAAAAGGTGATCATAGTACACTCTTGAAATACAACTTGTGAAATACAAACCAATCTTTCTTGATTAGACATGGAACCTCTTGAGGGTCTTTCCATTCCAATGTCTTGGAAGCTTTTTACCTTCTGAGTCGGCTAGCTTATAAGATCCACCCTTATGTGCCTCAAGGATGGTATATGGCCCTTCCTATTTTGGGCCGAGTTTTCCCTGGTTCTCTTTTTTACTAGCCTCATTGTTTCTAAGCACCAGGTCTCCTGGCTTGAAGCGTTCGTGCTTGACTCTTTTGTTGTAATAGGCTTCCATCATTTGTTTGTACTTGGCTTCTTGGATTGCAGCTTGGTCTCGTGCTTCCTCTAGGAGTTGTAAGTTTAACATGGTCTCTTTTTGGTTTGCTTCGGGATCCATGTTGATCGTTCTTTGTTTTACAACTCCTACTTCAGCTGGAATCACGACTTCAGATCCAAATACCAAGCTGTAAGGTGTTCTTTTGTGGCTTATTTTTTCGGTTGTTCTTATGGCCCATAGAACACTTGGCAATTCTTCAAGCCAATTGCTTTCGTATCTTCCCAATCTGGCTTTGATTCCTTCAACTATGCTTCGGTTCGTCCTTTCAACCTGACCGTTTGATTGTGGATATGCCACTGAGCTGAAAACCTGAGCTATTCTGAATTCTTTGCACCAAACGCTGAAAGGCTTCTCAGCGAATTGCTTTCCATTATCGGTAACAAGCACTCCCGGCAATCCATAGCGAAAAATGAATGATGTTTTCCCAAACGAAGTCAATTACTTGCTTGCCCGTGATTTTTGCAAGTGGTTTAACCTCAGGCCACTTGGTGAAGTAGTCTATGGCTACTAACAAGAATTTTACTCCACCTTTGGCTGGTGGGAATGGGCCAACGATGTCCATCCCCCATTTATAAAATGGCCATGCTGAGGTTATCGGGACAAGATCATGCTTGGGACTTTTCGGGACTGGTGCATGAATTTGGCAGGAATCACACTTTCTTAATTACTCAGTGGTGTCTCGGTGCATGGAGGGCCAAAAATACCTAAGGTTCATTAATTTAGCAACCACCGTTCTTGCTCCAAAATGGGCTCCGCATATCCCTTCATGAACCTCTTTGACCAAATACTGGCTTTGTTCGGGACCAACACATCTCAGGAAGGGTGCAAGGTAACCCTTCTTGTAGAGGATTTCACCTTGCAACACGTACTGTCTAGACTTGATTTTAACCCTTTCAGCCTCTGTTTGATCAGCTAGTAATTCACCATTTTTTAGGAATTTCTTGATTAGAGTCATCCAATTGGGACCTTCTTCGGTGATTACGTCTTGAACTTCCAATTCTTCAATTGATGGAGTTTTCAATACTTCTACCAACACCTTTTTAGTGAGGTGGGCAAAAGTGATAGAAGCGAGTTTACACAAGGCATCAGCCTTCTTATTTTGAGACCTGGGAATTTACTTGATGGTACACATTTGAAATGTGTTCATCAGTTCTTTAGATTTTTCCTTGTACCTCTTCATGTTAGGTACCTTTGCAACATAACTGTCATTCACTTGGCTTGACACCAACAACGAGTCCATGAAGACTTCAAGCTTTTGGACCTTCATTTCCTTAGCTAACCTTAAGCCAGCTATCAGTGCTTCGTATTCAGCTTCGTTGTTGGAGGTCTGAAAATCAAATCAAAGAGCATACGTGAATTCTAACCCTTCCGGGTTGATTAGAATAAGACTGGACCCTAACCCTTTAACGCTTGAAGCCCCATCGGTGAAAAGCTTCCAGGCTTCAAGGTCTGAAGGTTTAGTGGCAACTGTGTTTACTTCAGCAGTTGTTTGTTTTGGGACTTCTACAACGAAATCAGCCAGGACCTGGGCTTTGATGGCTTTTTCTGGGAACATAGGTGATGTTATGCTCACCAAGTTCAACAGCCCACTTGGCTAATCGTCCTGAATTCTCCGGTTTTTCAAGCACACTTTTTTATCGGTTGGTCGGTGACCTCCTGTATGGGGTGTGCTTGGAAATACCTTCGAAGCCTTCTAGCCGTTTGGACTAGGGCTAGAGCAAGTTTTTCCAGGGGAGGATACTTGATTTCAGCCAATTTTAGAGTTTTGATGAAGAAATAAACGGGTACCTGAACTTTGTCTCGTTCAGTGGTGAGGACCGCACTTATTGCTTCTTCAGCAACTGAAAGGTATACCGATATCAACTCTCCCATTTCCGGGGCTGCAATGTCACGTAGAGAAGCTAGGTGTCTCTTCATTTGGTTGAAGGCTTCTTCAGCCTCAACAGTCCATTTGAAGTCCTTCTTGTCAGAGCATCCTTTGAGCATTTTGAAGAAAGGTAAAGACCTTTCAGCCAGTTTTGAGGTGAAACGCTTCAGGGCTGCAAGCTTCCCTTTTAGGCTCTCTACCTCTTTCTTGCTTCGTGGTGGCTTGGCTTCAAGAACAGCTTTCACCTTGTTTGGATTGGCTTTTATACTCTGTTTTCCCACAATATGTCCCAGAAACTTTCCTTCTTCGAACCCAAATGAACATTTTTCGGGGTTGAGCTTCATGTTGACCTTCCTTAGATTCTTGAAGGTTTCTTGGATGTCATCAAGAATTTGGTATTCCGTTTTGCTTTTGATTACCAAATCATCAACATATGCTTCCATGTTTCTGCCAATTTGACAGGCAAAAGCCTTGTCAACTAGGCGTTGGTAGGTCGCACCCGCGTTTTTGAGACCAAAGGGCATCTTTTGGTAGCAAAAGATTCCTTTGTCCGTGTGAAAGGCTGTTTTCTCTTCATCCTCTTCCTTCATGAGAATTTGGTGGTAACCCTTGTAAGCATCGAGGAAACACTTGAAAGGGTAACCAGTGAGGGAGTCAAACTTCAGATCAATTTCTGGCAACGGGTAACAATCTTTAGGACAAGCCTTATTCAAGTCTTTGAAGTCAATGCACATTCTCAAAGAGTTGTCGGGCTTTCGAACCATGACTGGGTTTGCCACCCAGGATTGGTACTTGACTTCCCGGAGAATTCCAGCTGATACAAGCTTTTCAACTTCTTGGCATCCAGCCAAGCTTCTTTTGGGTGCTAGACTCCGCTTCTTTTGGACAACAGGCTTGACATCGGATGGTATTTTCAACTCGTGTTCAGCAATGCTTCGAGGGATACCCGTCATATCTTCCGGGCACTAGGCAAAGACATCACTATAGTGCACCAACAGCTTTTCGAGATATGAGAGGGTTTCTTGTGAAAGGCTTGGATTTACCCTTATCCTTTGTTCAGGATACTTAGGGTTTATGATCAGCCTTTGCTTGTCTTCCTCATTCTTGGAACATTCTCCTTCAACCATGTAGGCCTCTTGAGTAGGTTGAAGGGTTGCAATCCCCCTCTCGGTAGGAAACTAGACAGTGCTATGACCAACAGAAATAGCCATGTAAAATGCACATTGTCCTGGCCTTCCTATGATTACATCATAATTTGAAGGTATATTGATGACCACAAAAGTGAGAGGTTGAACTCTTTCCATCTTGCCTTCGCTGAAACGAACATCAAGGGTTAGTTGCCCTAAAGGCTTGAGAGGTATATCTGCAATACCTTTTATGGAGGTTCCTGAGGGTTGAAACTTTAAACGTTCCTCATTGCTCAAACGGTTGAAGAACTTCTCAAACATGATTTCGGTGGCTTCAACCACACTGGGGCTTGAAAGTGGGTTCTTTGTTTGTAGTGTTTGTAGTGTACCCACCGTTGTTTCAACCACGATGGGGCTTGAAAGTGGGTTCTTTTCCGTTGAAGGGAAACAAACACACTGAAGCTCCCAAGCTTCTAACCTCTGTCGTTTGTGAGGAACCTTTCCATCAAAATCCACCATGTTAACTTCCTTGCCCTTTCCTTCGGCCATCTTGTCCCTTACCCCCTTTACTAAATGAGCAAGTTCCCTTGATTTGACAGCCTCTTCAATCCTCTTTTTCAGCTGAAAGCAATCATTAGTATGGTGGCCTTTTTCTTCATGAAATTCACAAAATTGGGTATAATTTTCGTTTCTTTTGCTTTTGGGGAGAGGCCTTGGAGGTCGAAAGCTTTGTTTTACTTCCTTTGTAGCAAGAATCTCTTGAGAGGTCTTGGTGAGGGGTGTGAAGCTCATGCCTTTTTCTCGACTGGAAGGGTTCCAACCTTCATACCTTCGCTGCTCCGAGCCCTTTTGGCGTCTGTCATAGGGATGGAAGCTTCCCCTTTTCCGGGCTGGGCTGTTGCCACGCCAGCTTGATCCCCTTTTTCTCTGCTCCTTGATATCTACAGCCTTTTCTCCTCGGATATGGGCTTCGGCTCTTTCGAGGGCTTCTTCTAAGGTCTTAGGCAGGGATTTGTTAAAATATCTTGTGAAATATTTAGATGTAATGGCGTTCAAAAAACCAGCCACTCTCATCTTTTCGTCTGCCCCTACATACGTGAGACCTTCCTTCTCGTACCTTTCTATGAACTCTCGAAAGCTTTCGTCATCCCTCTGTTTTATCTGAAAGATTACTGTAACATCTTTGTCGTATCGCCTCTGCTGTGAGAAGTTGGCTAAAAACCCTTTACTTAGATCATCGAAGCTTCGAACGCTTCTGGCAGGCAAATCGTTAAACCATATCCGGGCTGATCCAACGAGAGTTTGCATAAACATAAGGCATCATTCCGCATTTGACCATTTCTCGATTCTGGCGGCACCAGTGAAGATCTGAAGGTGATCTTCCGGATCCTCAGTCCCATTATATGTCTTGATATGGGATGGCATCTTGATCTTCGTTTGAAAATTATAATTGGCTATTTGCTGTGAGAAGCACGAGAGATTACTTGGCTTGTAAGGCTTGGCCAAATCTTCCTCAACCCTTGCACCCATGTTGCTATTGTTGTTATTGTTCCCTTAAGTGGCCAACACCTGGTTAATAAAGTGCTACCAGGGGAAGCTGGCCATCATCTGGGGCATAAGGTTGAAGCCTTGAAGGCTTCCGGGTGCAACCGGGCAACTAACTCCCAAAGGAGTGCTCATAACGGCACTTCGTGCCATAGGGAGTACAGACAAAGCTTGTTCCCATGTAGTTGTTGTTGAGGGTGGAAGGCTTGCCACTGGGGATTGTAGGTGCTGTTCCAGAGTTAGCTCGTGCCCCAAAGGAGCACCGGTTGTAGTTGGTTGGGACGAAAAGAGAGGAAATGTTGTCGGATTTGGCCTTGTGGAAGGATATGTGTTAGGATTTGGAGGAGGATTACTGGGACCAGCCTCCTCCCTAGATGCAGAAGGTTGTGAGTTTGCAAAAGGAGGAATGGGGGTCCGGGAGATAGTGTCGGTTCTGGCTTGTCATCATCCAAACGAATCCTCACTCCCTTGTCTCTCTCCCTACTCACGTATTGGTTGAGAAGAGACCTCAACACCAGGAAATTGTTGGTGACCCCTTCAGGGGTAAGTTCAACATGTGAGGGGGTGCTAGAGACACCGACATTACGGGAAGGGACCCCTGATCTAGATGGAGTTGGAGTGTGGAAAGTGAGAAACTCTGGAGTGCTCCCCGGTGTCGAGAAAGACGATGGTATAGCCACATGAGCTTGGCTAGTGCTTGGGGTAAAGGTATTTGGAACCTGATTCACCTCTCCCGGAGATTCACTTTCCGACATGGTAGTTTCAAGAGAATGGAGCTACACTACTAGGTCTTTTGAAGAAAATTAGTGGCGTAGCCCCACAGTGGGCGCCAACTTGTTGATGCAACAAATAATAGACCAGTGTTAGTAGCGAGGCTGGTTAGGCAAAAGGGTTGAAGGGTTTGGTTTTTCCTAACGCAGGTCGTGCCCCCCCCCCCACGTTTGCAAGACGTGGAGAGAGGTTCACTAGTTTGATTTTGTTGTTTGCTCGGGATCCTCCACTGAAATGTGTTCAGTCTCGGATGTGGGAGCAATAAGAATGTGTGTGTTGAATGTGATGGAAAGTGACTTGCATAGAACAAGTACTCAAGAACAATGACCAGAGATTCGCCTGGAATCAGAGCTGATCCAGAGTGTCTTCAGCACTAAATGAAGTGTCACATTTATAGGAAAGGTTATCGCTCAAAGAGGAAAATATTGACTAGTGAATATGCTTGCAGTGGGGGACTTACCCTTTTAGGGGTGGAAGCCTTTTGACCTGCGGGTAAAAGACTGTATTCTGTGGACATGTCTTACTTTTGCGGATGGAAGAGTTGGTGAGACAATCAGAGATGTGACCATTTACTATTTACGTGTTGCTTTATCTTGGTTCCCGGATTTTCAACCTTTGAACCTTTTAACCTTTTGAGCATTCATGTATTTAAGTCACTTTATTTGGTCTTGGGCTACCCCCGTCATCAATTGTTGTTAAAAAAAATTAATAAATAGATTATAGAATGTCACACCCCGATATTTCTACGTATTACCGGTGGGCCCGGTGGGGAGTATCGTGACGTAGTTGATATCATCATAGTCAAACAACACAATTTTAAATGCACAGCGGAAGCAAAAGATGAATCACATTACAAACCGTATAATTAGTAATATCAAAGTATCACAACGGACTGTAACGGATCCACAGGCGGATCAAATAAAAAGGAAACATAGTTCATCAGATTTAAAATGCATCCAAGCTTGCGAGACTCTTATTGATGCTAAGGAGAGGCCAGCCTATTTCGATTAGTACCTACACTTAACCTTTTTGGGAAAATACGTCAGTTTACACTGGTAAATACAATTAACTGACTCATTTTGAAAAGGTTTAAGAAAATTGATTTAAATGCACAAGGCACAAAACATTTTATAACTTGGGATAATTATTTATATATAAACTTGTAAAAGAATTACATGTTCATTATACGTTCAGTAGCCCGGATTGACACCAGGTTAAAGATTAATAGACTCACCACATGAAATAGTCCCGCGGCGAGTTATTCCCGAAACCGGCGGTTATACCTTATTATTTATATATGCATTGTCGGGTGTACGCCGACACCCCGTGCTTAGGTCTTGGCCATTTCATAAAATGATGCCAAGGATATCCGGGACATGGTCATTAACCCCCCTAAAGGCTTTAAGCAAACAAAACAATTTAAACGGGTCATATCAATAAATTGACCTTCATACGATAAAAAATTCAATGCACGACCAAGCGGTATTTTATATACCGTACCCCAAGCCCGTATAGGGAAAATAAGTTAAAAGTATTTACCTTTGCAAGTATTAATCACAAACAGCAAGTGCACGTAGCTTTTACCGGGTCTCCTATTCTGGAACAAAGGTTTTTAATATCTATTAGATTCCTAACGGGTCTTTAATTAAGCCTAAACTTAGACCGGTTAGTTTTTAAAAGAAGATATGGTTCAAACGCACGATTAGGCGAAGACCGGAATAGAATGTAATTTAGACACGACAAGTTTGGAGACTTGTGTAATATGGGTAAACTAAACACATTCTGGATTTCTAGACAAAATGATAAAGTTTGACCCGTTTCGGCTAATTTATGCAAACTAGTTACATAAACCGCACCGAACGCAAATAATGCGTAACGGGTAACCAAATGATTCATGAATAGATTTACTAAGTTAATATGCCTTAAATATGTTGTGACATCAGTAAGATATCTTCTATTATGCCCAAAATGGATTTAAACTCAAATTATGCCCCGTAGGGGTATTTTGGTCATTTAAAAGGTTATAAAAGAGATTTAATATGATTCTGAGTTTCAAGTTTGATATAATCAGTAAATGTACTTAATTTATTAGGTTATATCAGTAGGGTATTACATATATGTGAATTTTACCATTTATAACTAAACTATGCACCGTAGGGGCATTTTGGTAATTTCATATAGGCCTAAAAGGTCAATTCTGGAAATCTAAGTTTAAAACTTTTGCTTACTGTTAAGGTATAAAATTTTACTTAAAATATCAGTAGGCATCCACCCTTATATGTTTAAAATAGTTTTTATACATACTATGCGTTAAAAACGCTTAAAAAGGCGATTTTAAGCGATTTCCGGGTTTTATAAGAAAAGCTGATATTTTTATTATTCCAGAAGGCTGAAAATATTTTATTTATCACATTAGATCAGTAGAAAAAGGTTTGGTATCAAAAAGATTTGTAAAACTCATTTTATAGGCCAAAAGGGCAAAACCGGTAATTACCGAATCAAGCTTAGAACTCTATGTTATGCTCAGCCTAAAATTAAATAAAAATATTTAAAAATCCCAAAATATTATTTTATACCAGTTGGTAAAAAGTTTGGTATTAAAAATTGTGTTTAGATAGGCTATATGCTAATTACACCGTTTAATTAATAAAAAGCTTTCTAATTACGCTAATGAGCATAACTCCTAATCTAGACCTCAAACTGATGTCAAATTTTAGGGACAAGTCTTTAGATCAGCAATGAAGGTTTCTACTGCTTTACTTTTTCAAAAATCACGTTTTAAGGTTATATGGGCATAATAGTCAACATTTAAGCATTTAACGGAAACATAGGTACTTTCAATTTGAAAATTGACTGGAGAAATTATGATTTACCACAAAGTCAAACTCTAATTATGACGGTTTGACTTTAAGCTAATTTACTAAGCTAAACTGAATTAAATAAAGTTAAGGACACTTACAAGGGTTGCAACAAGTGGGTTCTTATATAGGTAATTTGATTGTAACACCCATCTTAATTACTACTTGAATTTAATAATAATTCGTAAGATTTTATATAAAAGATGTCTAATTTAAAACATAAGTTTTAAGGTAACAAACATTAGTCTACTATCGACTAATTTAAACATTCATAAGTTGTTTAGCAAACTGTTTACATCATAACATCGTCTAAACAAAATTAATTTACGCGGAAGCTTCAAAAGTTCGTGTTCGGTTCTTCAAAAGCTTGCTTGACCTCCATCCGCATTCCTGCAATACCTAGAAACTAAAATGTTTACATAAAAACTAGTATTAGGGTTCTTAGAAGTATTGCATAATCGAAACTACGATCAAAACGGATTCGATTAATTATCATATGCAAAAATTTACAAAAATTCCAGGGTTCTACCGTAACTTACGGTATATACCGTAAGTTACGGTAGTCAATTGAAACTTCTGGTCCACCGTAAATCAGTAATGAACCACCGTAAACTTCTGATCTCTACCGTAAGTTACGGTGGGTACCGTAACTTACGGTAGCCCCTGCAACTTTGTGTTTTGACTTTTTGTTTGTTTTGCCTAAACCCCATTCTCGGGTTTCTCATTCTAACAAACCACACACTGATTTCTCGTATTCTAATATGTCCTTTATTATCAATAACAATAATCAAATAACCATGTTATGATGCGTTAACCACGCATTATTTGACTATCCGACCCGTTTGGCTCATCTACGGAATCCTCCATTACGATGACTACCAACGAGATTCCAACCAATTCTTGACTTATTTTACAATTTAGCGAATTCTATCACTTTAAGTCAATAAAATCTTTATTCTAAAATTCTAATACACATATGCTAGTTATCAAAATTACCCAATGTAACAAGTCAAGTTACATACTTGTATAATTTATCAGAATTGGTTTCTAACCATAATTACCCATTCCCGGGCTTGTCAACCTTATGCATATCACATCATTCCATGATTTACGCTCTAAAATTTCCAATTTAATTAGTGACGTTTAAGTCACTTCAAGCACTAACATTTCGACCGTTATTTAACCCGTTTGGTTGTCTAATGGAATTCACCATTTCATCAACATACCAAACTTCTTACCACGAATATTCTAACCCGTTTCTTTATCTAGTGAGCTACATCACTTTATTTACATTCCAAAATGACCAATTAACCATATTGTCAACCAACATATCTAACTAACCTTTTGACCCGCTTGGTTTGTCGAGTGAACTTCGTCACTTCTATGACATACCAAACTCACAATTGACACTACAATCTCATCAACATTTCTAAGACTATTGTTTATGCATATTGTAACGAAACCGAAAGTTACGTACCTTTTAAGCACACCTTTCTAGAATGTATCACCTCTGGCTTGTCCACTTGACGACCCGGATTCTTTACCTATAGAGTTCCATTCACAACCAAATTTAGAACTCTTTTATAAACAAAAATCGGATAATTCATTATGATAATCAAATCTGCATTTTTGTCCGATCTTTAACGTTTTACTCCTCACTTAGGCGTTTTAACAAACACCTAGCGGGTCCGATTTTTTTACATAACCATTACTAGGTTCTTGACATGTTATTTTCATCTACATTCACTTCAATTAACAAATCTACACTAAAATTTAACATCAATAATTTCAGATTCACCACATGAATTCAGATTTCACTAGAATAAGAACCATAATTCTAGTGTTTATTTAGTTTATACAAACTCACTAATCACCTACAATGGTGATTATAAACCCCACAAGTATAATGCTAGCTTTTAACAAGAAATCATCTAGGGTTTATCCCTAGATGCCATATTACTTCTAATTTCATCCATGCAAGACATAATCAAGCTAACTTTCAGTCTTTTCACAATTAACCTAGAACTTGAGATGAATCGAAACATCAAGATTTTACATACCTTATGATCCCCTCAACTAGGTGATCATTAATTTATGCTTGAAAATCGATTTGGACATGATTTAAGCCTTCAATTTGGGGTTTTTGTGAAGATTGGGGTTGGGTGAGGAGCTCTTGTCGCCCCCTACTTCTTGTTCGACCAGACATCCCCCAAAGTGGGTGTTTGGTTTGTTTTAATTTGTGTTCCATGTTATCAAGTTTCAAATTTAACAACATAGATCCCTCCACTTCTAACTAATTTATATCTTTGGCATTTTAAATTCATTTATGCTTTAAAACATGCCAACTAACTAACTAGGTTATTTATGTCCTAGTTAGTTCATTCTTGTTTATTTATTATTATTTTATTTATTTTTAACTTTATATTATTTTAATATAAAGTTTTATAAATTTCGGGGTGTTACAAGTCCACCCCCTTAAAAGGGTTTCGTCCTCGAAACCAGAGTACATGCCGAATAGTGTAGGGTAGAGACGTCGCATCTCTTCTTCGGACTCCCATGTAGTCTCCAAACCTTTCCTATGCTCCCATTTGATCTTGACTTGATCGATTTGTTTGTTTCGCAAGTGTTTGACCTTTCGATCTAAAATCCCCAATGGTCTTACCGCCTAATTCAGGCTATTATCCACCTCGATATCGTCGTAATGGATATAAGTTGTTTCCTTATTAGACATTTCCGCAATTGCGACACGTGAAACGTGCCATGTATTCCACTCAACTCTTCCGGTAGCTCGAGGTGATAAGCCACCTTGCCAACTCGTTCGATGATTTTAAGTGGCCCGATAAACCTCGGGCTTAGTTTCCCTCTTTTTCTGAATCCGATAACACCCTTCCTTGGGGAAAACTTTTAGCATAACTATATCACCTATTTCCTATCTTTTGTCGCCTTTTTTATCGGGTTGTCTTTTGACCATCCAGTTACCGAGTTCGTCAGCATACTTACTTCACGCTAGTCTTATATTGGCAAGCACTCTACATAGGTCACAACATTATTTTGTCTATAACTTGTTTATCGCCTTGACCAATTGGTCACCATTTTACCCCATACCTCGTTATTTGGGTATACTATAATGCCGTCATCGGCATCTTGCGTGTTTATAATTTCACATCCAATAACTTGTATTATAACGTGGTTGTATTTTGTATCCCTTTTATGTCCGTGATCACATCGCGTCATGTTTAGGTTTATGTCAGCTTTTCATTATTATGAATCTTCCTTTGAATGCATCATCTTACACCCATCGGCGTTAATACCTTTATCCTTTAGTATTAACCATTTTCTAATTTTTCTCGTAATACTTATATTTGTTAGGATGTTGTTTCTTACTAAAACTGAATTTTAGTTTAATGTTTTTCTCTTTAACACATGTCAATTAATCATATCAGAAATTGACGACAAGAATTATTCTTTAGTCATAATTCTTAATCCATGTCTTTTGACTTTTAATCTGCATCACCTTCCCTTGGTTTACATATATATTCGTATTCCTACCCATCTATCGGGTATTTCACCGAATTCATTATCAAAGCAGCCATTCCGTCATGCATTAAGACTTCGTTTTGATTTATTCTGTGGTATTAGCGTATTCCGTCGCCCTTATTCCACCAAGTCCTTTATTCTTTCATTCATCTTGTTTGACTTGTTCGTGTGTACTTCATCACTTATGATAGTCAAACTTTACCCTTATTCCCTAACATTCTTGTTTATTGGTTAATACTTTTATTTACCTTGATTTCTTATCCCTTCCCCTGGGCTTATTACCTTAATGTAACACGCTCCCGTCATCCGGCTTCCGTTTACCTTTATTATCAAGCATTTTGCTTATTCGACCCGAACATCACCTTTCTTTTGTTAGCGATCCTTAGGTCTATTTCTCTTACTAATGTTCCGAAGGCCCATTTCTTAAGTCTTATTTGGTAAAACCACCGTTATGGTAATACAGCTTTTGGGGTTTACCCGTTCTTATTCTAGCACTTTTCATAAAGTTTATTTTACTAGGCTTTACCCAATCACATCCATTACTGCGATCATCATTTTTCCTTATGAGGATTTGATTAATAATGTATTACTTGGATGGTTACCCATACCCAAGTTTCTGAATTTGCATTTATTGGTACTTTATTATTCATATTAACGAATAATACGTATCATTCATTTAACTTCTTTTTCGCGGATATTCTTGGTCCGAATTTTAATTTCTCATCCTTAACCTTAATCCTATTGAAACAATAACAGAATTAATTCATTTAATTTTCCTATTGTTTATCGTTGCATGAAATTTATCTACATCGTCTGTTGATGTAAATGACGCTCCTACGTGTTTTATTTAGTTCGGCCAAGTCAATAACCTTTTCTTCGCTATTTATTATTATTGCAATTTCCGGGTTCGAGTATACACGCACTCCTTCCCATTGCAATATCTGTCGAGATTACTTTTTACCTCGATGCTCAATGTACAGTTTCAGCACCTCTTATAAACAATAGAACTTTTATTATTACCTAATTCTATTTCTCAAAGCATAGGTAATTTCGTTAACGCGAATGTAGGATGTTGAATAAATCGATATAAAACAAGCGATTTATTTGCACTCGTAATTATAAAAAATTTCATGCTGAAATTTAATTTACAAGAGTATACCTGAAGCGACATCAGGTTCAGCTTTAGCCTCTGTGGCTGTTATATAAAACAACTTTGTCCTTGATTTCTGGGCATCAGACTTTGTGTCAGTTGTGTCCTTGGTTCTAAGCTTCTCCGGACATTTAGACTTCTTATGTCTTGGCCTACCACATGTGCCCTTGTGATTTTTTCCACAAAATTTACACTGATGTACTACACTTTTTGTAACTCCTTTCTTGGGAGCTTTATTAGACTTGGATTTCTTTACGGAACTTGGATTCATATCCAACACCCTCCTTTCTTCTATTTCTTGCAATATGTTGTCTTTCAATTTAGTCATCATATCGTCCATCACTGGCACGATTGTGGTTTGTAATCTATCAATATAATGTGATAGATTATTTTCTAGAGCTTTTCCGACTGCCTCGGAAATCTTAGCTTTCATTTGTTCAATCAATTGAGATGTCGAATCATCTCCAGTTACTCCAGACATTTCTTTAACTGAAACATCCATAATGGTTAATCAATAATTATTTAATTCATTTCCATCTTATTATACGGAAATTTATATCATTCTCACTTAATCATAAGTAATGTGTTATTCTTTTTCGGTTTGGTCAAGTATATATCTTGCCTTACCTTTCTTACTTAGTGTATTTCCCAGGTTCGAGCGTATTTATACACTCCTTCCATACACTTTTCACATATTTCATATCGTTTAATTTTATCTAAACTTAATTATAAGTAACTCTTACCGGATATCTTGAAACTGAAATGTTTATATCGATTATTAAACATCTCTTTTATAACATAACTTTGTTTGCTTCGGTTTAGCCAAGTTCGTAACTTGCTTTGACCGTTCTCATTTAGTGTACTTTCCGGGCTTGAGTGTATTAATGCCCTCTTCCCGTGCACATTAACTTCCTTTTTCAAATATTCAAATAGAATCTACTAAATGACTAATTCTTACCGGATGTTTGATCAAGCTTTGAACCGAACACACTTTGTTAACAACCTTGAGCTTTGATTACCAACTTGTAACACCCATCTTAATTACTACTTGAATTTAATAATAATTCGTAAGATTTTATATAAAAGATGTCTAATTTAAAACATAAGTTCTAAATATAAAGTTTTAAGGTAACAAACATTAGTCAACTACCGACTAATTTAAACATTCATAAGTTGTTTAGCAAACTGTTTACATCATAACATCGTCTAAACAAAATTAATTTACGCGGAAGCTTCAAAAGTTGGTGTTCGGTTCTTCAAAAGCTTGCTTGACCTCCATCCGTATTCCGGCAATACCTAGAAACTGAAATGTTTACATAAAAACTAGTATTAGGGTTCTTAGAAGTATTGCATAATCGAAACTATGATCAAAACGGATTCGATTAATTATCATATGCAAAAATTTACAAAATTTTCAGGGTTCTACCGTAACTTACGGTATATACCGTAACTTACGGTATATACCGTAAGTTACGGTAGTCAATTGAAACTTCTGGTCCACCGTAAATCAGTAATGAACCACCGTAAACTTCTGATCTCTACCGTAAGTTACGGTGGGTACCGTAACTTATGGTAGCCCCTGCAACTTTGTGTTTTGACTTTTTGTTTGTTTTGCCCAAACCCCATTCTCGGGTTTCTCATTCTAACAAACCACACACTGATTTCTCGTATTCTAATATGTCCTTTATTATCAATAACAATAATCAAATAACCATGGTATGATGCGTTAACCACGCATTATTTGACTATCCGACCCGTTTGGCTCATCTACGGAATCCTCCATTACGATGACTACCAACGAGATTCCAACCAATTCTTGACTTATTTTACAATTTAGCGAATTCTATCACTTTAAGTCAATAAAATCTTTATTCTAAAATTCTAATACACATATGCTAGTTATCAAAATTACCCAATGTAACAAGTCAAGTTACATAATTGTATAATTTATCAGAATTGGTTTCTAACCATAATTACCCATTCCCGGGCTTGTCAACCTTATGCATATCACATCATTCCATGATTTACGCTCTAAAATTTCCAATTTAATTAGTGACGTTTAAGTCACTTCAAGCACTAACATTTCGACCGTTATTTAACCCGTTTGGTTGTCTAATGGAATTCACCATTTCATCAACATACCAAACTTCTTACCACGAATATTCTAACTCGTTTCTTTATCTAGTGAGTTACATCACTTTATTTACATTCCAAAATGACCAATTAACCATATTGTCAACCAACATATCTAACTAACCTTTTGACCCGCTTGGTTTGTCGAGTGAACTTCGTCACTTCTATGACATACCAAACTCACAATTGACACTACAATCTCAACAACATTTCTAAGACTATTGTTTATGCATATTGTAACGAAACCGAAAGTTACGTACCTTTTAAGCACACCTTTCTAGCATGTATCACCTCCGGCTTGTCCACTTGACGATCCAGATTCTTTACCTATAGAGTTCCATTCACAACCAAATTTAGAACTCTTTTATAACCAAAAATTGGATAATTCATTATGATATTCAAATCTGTGTTTTTGTCCGATCTTTAACGTTTTACTCCTCACTTAGGCGTTTTAACAAACACCTAGCGGGTCAGATTTTTTTACATAACCATTACTAGGTTCTTGACATGTTATTTTCATCTACATTCACTACAATTAACAAATCTACACTAAAATTTAACATCAATAATTTTAGATTCACCACATGAATTCAGATTTCACTAGAATAAGAACCATAATTCTAGTGTTTATTTAGTTTCTACAAACTCACTAATCACCTACAATGGTGATTATAAACCCCACAAGTATAATGCTAGATTTTAACAAGAAATCATCTAGGGTTTATCCCTAGATGCCATATTACTTCTAATTTCATCCATGCAAGACATAATCAAGCTAAATTTTAGTTTTTCACAATTAACCTAGAACTTGAGATGAATCGAAACATCAAGATTTTACATACCTTATGATCCCCTCAACTAGGTGATCATTAATTTATGCTTGAAAATCGATTTGGACATGATTTAAGCCTTCAATTTGGGGTTTTTGTGAAGATTGGGGTTAGGTGAGGAGCCTCTTGTCGCCCCCTGCCAACCCGTTCGATGATTTTAAATGGCCCGATAAACCTCGGGCTTAGTTTCCCTCTTTTTCTGAATCGGATAACACCCTTCCTTGGGGAAAACTTTTAGCATAACTATATCACCTATTTCCTATCTTTTGTCGCCTTTTTGATCGGGTTGTCTTTTGACCATCCAGTTACCGAGTTCGTCAGCATACTTACTTCACGCTAGTCTTATATTGGCAAGCGCTCTACATAGGTCACAACATTATTTTGTCTATAACTTGTTTATCGCCTTAACCAATTGGTCACCATTTTACCCCATACCTCGTTATTTGGGTATACTATAATGCCGTCATCGGCATCTTGCGTGTTTATAATTTCACATCCAATAACTTGTATTATAACGTGGTTGTATTTTGTATCCCTTTTGTGTCCGTGATCACATCGCGTCATGTTTAGGTTTATGTCAGCTTTTCATTATTATGAATCTTCCTTTGAATGCATCATCTTACACCCATCGGCGTTAATACCTTTATCCATTAGTATTAACCATTTTCTAATTTCTCTCGTAATACTTATATTTGTTAGGATGCCGTTTCTTACTAAAACTGAATTTTAGTTTAATGTTTTTCTCTTTAACACATGTCAATTAATCATATCAGAAATTGACGACAAGAATTATTCTTTAGTCATAATTCTTAATCCATGTCTTTTGACTTTTAATCTGCATCACCTTCCCTTGGTTTACATATATATTCGTATTCCTACCCATCTATCGGGTATTTCACCGAATTCATTATCAAAGCAGCCATTCCGTCATGCATTAAGACTTCGTTTTAATTTATTCTGTGGTATTTTGCGTATTCCGTCGCCCTTATTCCACCAAGTCCTTTATTCTTTCATTCATCTTGTTTGACTTGTTCGTGTGTACTTCATCACTTATGATAGTCAAACTTTACCCTTATTCCCTAACATTCTTGTTTATTGGTTAATACTTTTATTTACCTTGATTTCTTATCCCTTCCCCTGGGCTTATTACCTTAATGTAACATGCTCCCGTCATCCGGCTTCGGTTTACCTTTATTATCAAGCATTTTGCTTATTCGACCCGAACATCACCTTTCTTTTGTTAGCGATCCTTAGGTCTGTTTCTCTTACTAATGTTCCGAAGGCCCATTTCTTAAGTCTTATTTGGTAAAACCACCGTTATGGTAATACGACTTAGGATCATGCCAAGGAGGTCTACAAGTGTTATGAGATCAGTACAAGTGCCCCTATTGCATGTAATACCATTGGAGGAGTCCCTGGTATGCAAAACAAGCTTCTAAAGTCGGTTAACAGACCTGAACTGGCACCTGCAGGTGAATTCTGTCACTGGTAGTCCCAGGCGGCCCGCGTAAGGATCCATACATACCTTACGCGGCCCGTGTGGCTTCCCAGAACCAGCCAAACAAGTTTCAGCAATTGCATTTTTGGTCCCTGGTCCTTGTATGCGTGGTTTTAACTTTATTTCTTGCATTTTTGACCCTCTAACTTGACTTTTAAGGGCTCCATGACATAACCAAATATTGTTAAGTCCTTGGTTAACTTTGTGATCACCCGAAAAGCCTTAAATTTCAACATTGACGCTTTTAACCCCTCGTATACGAATATTGTCATAACTTTCTCATACGATAACAAAACTTGGTGAAATTTTTATCACATATTCTAGTGAGTATAATTTATCGTTACAAAGCTTCGGGTTTGCTAAAAGGTCACTCATAGGTATACTTTAAACATGTTGACACATTTAACCCCTGTAGTTTGTAATCTCTCACTTTCTTCCACAATTAGCTTCGTATGATCCATGATTCATTCGTTTAAGGGTATAAACATCGTGTTGGGTTACAGTAAAGTATATTTATCCATTTTTGACACTTTGAACCCTTATATTCACATACTTTCTATGTTTATCAACTTTAGTCCCTCTAAAGAAATCTTTTACACGTTTAAAGCTCATGACACGTGTCGATACATTATTGGACATGAATTTACGAGGTGTTACATCCTCACTCCCTTAAAAGAAATCTCGACCTTGAGATTTACTGAAACAAATGAGGGTACTTTTCTTTCATTGTGGATCCTACCTCCCACGTATATTCGGGACCTCTGCGGGCATCCCATTTGACCTTTACAATAGGCACTTGCTTCCTTCGAAGTTTCTTAACCTGTCGATCCTCGATCGACAAAGGTTTTTCCACAAATTTCAAACTCTCATCTATATGCACATCCGTATGTGGTATGACCAGTGATTCATCAGCTAGACATTTCTTCAGATTGCAGATGTGAAACACATTATGGATTCCATTGAGCTCTTCAGGTAAGTTTAACTTATAAGCCACTGATCCGACACATTCGATGATCTCGAATGGTCCTATATACCTTGGGCTTAATTTGCCTTTCTTACCAAAACGCATCACTCCTCTCCAGGGTGATACTTTAAGCAAAACTTTGTCACCAACCTTGAACTTTAGAGGTTTACGCCTTAAGTCTGCGTAGCTTTTCTGCCTATCTCTGGCAGCTTTGAGACGATCTCTTATCTGCACAATCTTGTCTGTCATCTCCAGGACTATATCAGGTCCTGTTAATTGGACATCTCCAACTTCTGCCCAACAAACGGGCGTTCTGCACTTCCTTCCATATAAAGCTTCAAATGGTGCAGTTTGGATACTTGAGTGATGGCTATTATTGTATGAAAATTCAATCAATGGAAGATGATCATCCCAACTTCCACCCAAATCTATAACACAAGCTCTTAACATATCCTCCAGTGTCTGAATTGTTCGCTCGCTTTGACCATCAGTTTGAGGATGATATGCTGTGCTGAAGTTTAATCGAGTGCCTAGGGATTGCTGGAAACTTTTCCAGAAGTGGGATGTATACCTTGTATCCCTATCAGAAATAATAGACACTGGCACCCCGTGGAGAGATACAATCTCATCCACGTACAGTTGAGCTAACTTATCTGAGCTATGTGTTTCCTTAATAGGTAGGAAGTGAGCTGACTTAGTCAATCTATCCACTATCACCCAGATAGTATCGTTCCCTTTCTTTGTCTTGGGTAACTTGGTGATAAAATCCATTGTCACCATTTCCCATTTCCAGGTGGGAAGTTCGGGCTGTTGTAGCAAACCTGACGGCTTTTGATGTTCAGCTTTAACTTGCGCGCATGTCAAACATTTGGCTACATAGGTAGCTATAGACTTTTTCAAACCTATCCACCAAAAATTTGCCTTCAGATCCTGGTACATCTTATCAGCTCCAGGATGAACGGAGTACTTAGAACTGTGGGCTTCCTGGAGGATAACATCCCGAAGTCCTCCATAAATTGGAACCCATATTCGTCCATTTAATCTCAGGATTCCGTCCTTGCCCTGAGATAATTGCTCTTCAGTTACTCCTAGCTTTTCATTAGGATAGTTAGCTTCCAATATGGCTTCCTTCTGTGCAGCTAACAACCTTTCATTTAAACTATTCCTTAATTCAATGCTCTTGGCATTGATTCTTAGGGCTTCACCCTTTCCTTTCTACTTAGGGCATCGGCAACCACATTTGCCTTGCCTGGATGGTATCGTATTTCACAGTCATAATCATTCAAAGTTTCCATCCAACGTCGTTGCCTCATGTTCAAGTCCTTCTGATTGAACAGATGTTGAAGGCTTTTGTGAACAGAGTAGATCACACACTTAGTACCATACAAATAATGCCTCCACAGTTTTAGTGCAAATACAACGGCACCCAATTCCAAGTCATGGGTGGTGTAGTTGTTCTCGTGTACCTTTAACTGTCGAGAAGCATAGGCAATAACCTTGCCTTTCTGCATAAGCACACATCCCATACCTGTGTGCGATGCATCACAATAAACTACAAACTCCTCGATTCCTTCAGGAAATGTTAACACAGGTGCATTGCTCAACTTCTGCTTGAGAATGTCAAAGGATTCTTGCTGCTTAGGACCCCAATCGAACTTAATATTCTTGCGGATTAATGAAGTTAGGGGTGCTGCAATCCTTGAGAAGTTTTCAATAAATCGCCTATAGTATCCTGCCAAACCCAAAAAGCTACGAATTTCTGTGGGCGTCTTTGGCTCTTGCCAATTCATGACAGCTTCAACTTTAGCGGGATCCACCTGGATACCATGCTCACTAACTACATGTCCAAGAAACTGGACTTCGCGAAGCCAAAATTCACACTTTGAAAACTTGGCATAGAGCTTCTCAGGATGTAGAAGTTTAAGAATACAACGAAGATGTTTCTCATGATCAGCTTGGTTCTTTGAGTAAATAAAAATGTCGTCAATGAAGACGATGACAAATTTATCAAAGTAGGGCTTGCAAACGCAATTCATGAGGTCCATGAATGCTCCTGGTGCATTAGTGAGCCCAAAAGGCATCACTAGGAACTCGTAATGACCATAACGAGTCCTAAATGCAGTTTTGTGCACATCTCCATCTCTAACCTTCAACTGATGGTAGCCCAACCTCAAATCGATCTTGGAGAAATAACTCACCCCTTGAAGTTGATCGAACAGATCGTCGATCCTGGGCAATGGATATCTATTCTTGATAGTAACCTTGTTGAGCTCGCGATAATCGATGCATAGACGCATCGATCCATCCTTCTTCTTCACAAACAGGATTGGTGCTCCCCAAGGAGATGAACTAGGGCGAATGAAACCCTTTGCCAACAAATCATCTAGTTGAGTCCTCAATTCTTTCATCTCTGTTGGTGCTAACCTGTAAGGTGCCCTTGCAACAGGTGCTGCTCCTGGAATAATGTCGATTCTGAATTCTACTTGCCTATCTGGTGGCAAACCAGGTAGTTCTTCAGGGAATACTTTGGGATATTCAGAAATGATAGGGATATCTTCAATCTTAAGCTTCTGCTCATCAATAGTTACCTGTGCCATGTAAATGACACAACCCTTCTTCAAGCACCTAGATGCCTTGAGCATAGACACTTGCTTAGGCAGTCCATACTGGGTATCTCCCTGAATGATAAGTGGTTCACCAGACGAAGTCTTGATCACCACTTGCTTCTTGTCACACATGATCTGAGCTTGGTTATGGGATAACCAATCCATGCCTATTACTATGTCGAAACCAGCTAATTTCAAAGGAAGTAAGGACAAAGGAAAAGAGTGGTTCCTAATGGATATGAAACATCCATCTAATACAGTTGATGCGGTTTCTATGGTGCCATCGGCTAATTCAACCTCATATTTTATGCTTAGGGTTCTAACAGGTAGATTTAACAACTTACAAAACTTATCATCAACAAATGACTTATCTGCTCCAGAATCAAATAACACTCTTGCATAAACGTCATTGATGAGGAAGGTACCTGTTATCACATTATCGTCCTGAACGGATTCTCGTGCATCCATTCGGAAGACCCTAGCATTGGTCTTTTTCCCATCCTCAGCCTTCTTAGCAAACTTTGGGCAGTTGGACTTGATATGCCCTTTTTCATTGCAGTTATAGCACGTCGCATCCTTGATTTTCTTACAGTCCAATGTCTTGTGCTCAGAAGTTTTACAAATCCCACAAGGCCTTGGCTGCGATTGTGATTTTGACTCAAATCTGCACCTCCCGAAGTGGTGCTTCTTACAGACTTTACACTTGGGCTTATCGCCCGACTGATGACCATCCTTTTTAGTTCCAGAACTCTTTTTGTGGTCATTGTTTCCCTTATGCTTCTTGTCTGACCGTCGTGAGTTGTCATCCTCACGCTATCTCTTCTCAGCATCGGTGTTTCTGAGTGATCTTTGCCTGACTGCGTCCAAAGTAAGGGACAATGATATATCAGTTGCAGACCTAAAAGTAGCTGGTCTGGAGGCCTTCACACTCGCCTTGATCACTGGGGCTAAACCCCCAATGAAACGAGCTATCCTCTTGGGTTCCGGTGTCACAAGATACGGAACCAGTCTTGACATAGTGTTGAAGCTCGTAAGATAGGCTTGACAATCCAGATTTTTCATAACCAAAGACAAGAAATCAGATTCAATCTTTTCAACCTCATGCTGAGGGCAGTAGTTTTCCTTAATCAACGTCACAAACTGATTCCAAGACAGATTGTACAATGGGATCTTCCCAGTGGCCTGAATAAAAGACCTCCACCACGCTAGTGCCTCGCCTTTGAATGACTGTGATACAAACTTTACCACATCCTTATCAGCACAACCACTGATATCTACTACAGTGTCCATCTCATCTAACCATGACATGCAGTCAACTGCTCCTTTCTCCCCAGAAAAATCCCTGGGTTTGCATGAAACAAAGTACTTATAGGTGCAACCTTTAGCACGTGGTTCTTGGTTCAGCACAACTCTCTTGGATGGAACACTCCTCTGGTTCAATGAGTGATGAGAATCACTCTTGTGAGCAGTGTGAGTTCTAGATGGTGGTTTAGAGTGTGGTACAGATTGGGTCCTGACATGCGTACCACTGGATTCATTGAATTGCCTGTCCAAAGCTCGCGTAACAGCATTATCTATTAATGCTTGTAATTCTGCTCCTGCTACGTTAACCCTAGAGGTGTCATGATTCTCTCTGGGGTGACTGTTGATCTCGTCTGACCCAGGCATGTAGCTTGATTGCTACATAAGATAAATGATTTAATTCATTCAGAGGTCTATAACAGTTTTATCATTCTAGAAGATTTATTAATCATGGTATTTAAGAAACCATTTCGATTAATTTGTTAGGCATATATATATATTCAGGATTTTTCATTATATAAATCCTTAGTTATAATTAAAATATATTAATGGCATAAAAGGCCGAATCACATGGACATTTTTAAATTTTTAATCCTGATCTTATAGGATCAAGGTATTGAGGTTTTAAGTATAATTCATTACCTCTTCTTAACAGGGGGTCGAAGACCACGACTGTCTTTTGTCTTATATGACAATGAGTATAGCCCGTAGGCATTTCACTCCTATTGGATGCTTTAATTAATAAAAGAAATTGGAAGAATCCAATGTAAGGATGACTTATGCGATTTTATCGATTCACATCTTGCCAGGAGTGCTAACATGTTTGCAGATGTTAACAAGGTTTTGAATCTTTTGAATAGGTTTTACCGTCTTAGCCATATCTAGAATGACATGTGGCTAGGTTTTACCTTTAAGATTCTTATCAATATTTAACGCAGAATAATCCTAAATTGAGGTGTTAATAAGGATCTGAATTTAATTATGGAACTACCATTTTGGCCCTGTCTTAAGATGACACATGGCTAGGTCTTGTCCTTTTTAGATTTTGTCATTTTATGATAGATCATAAATAAAGGAATGTTATTTTTCATTTATTTCACATGCATATAATTTAAAAAGTGAAAATTTAAATTTCAACCATTCCACTACAAAAATAAATAAGTACAGATTTGCCCTAAACGGGACTTCTACAAGAAATAACATGCTCACGTAGGGGCGAAACAACCTAACATACCCACGCAGGGGTTAAACAGAAAACATGCCCACGCAGGGGCGGAATACAGAAACAATTGTCCACGCAGGGACTGATCACAATACTAAAAACAAACAAGCAATTAAAGGATTTAATGGTCCTTTTTGCTTTTCCCCTTGATTAAGTTCACCAGACCCTTGAACATTCCTCGGTTTTTCCTACGGTCTTCCCGCACCTCCTGCCGCACCTCATCCAACCTTTGAAGAATCTCCTGATGTTGCGGTGGCGACATCACTGGCGGCTGCGGGGAATGCTGATAATGCGGGGGTTGAGGAGGTGGCGGTTGTTGATACCCATAAGGTGGGTACCCATAGGGTGAATATCCAGCCTGATATGGGACTCCAAAGGGCCCCTCGGGATGGTGAGCGTTGTAATCCCATGCTGCCTGGTACGGGTCAACACTAGCATAGTTGTAGTTGGTGTGGGCCGGCTGCTCAAAGGGATTATACGCCGCCGCACCGGTGTATGTAGGTATAGGGTCGCCAAAGCCCAACGGTGGTGGCGCGACAGGCGTAGAGTTTACTTCCGAGACGGGGTTTGAAGGTCCACCCATCTGCGGATCTTCATGGAGTGGCGGGTAGCGGCTGCCACTTGAAGGTTGGGGGCTGCTGATACGCACTCCTCCTCGCACGGACATCCGTGCATTCGATCTTCTTCGCCTCGGGGGCTCCGGAGGCTGTTGCTGGGCTGGTGGTGGTGGCGGAGTGACCGCTACAAAATGAGAATCCTCGGAGGGATCCTGCTGTGGCTGCTGCGACTGTGGTGAGTTGTGGTAACTGGGAGTAAATACCCAGTCGATCTGTCTAAACCACTCCTCATAGCTGTCGGTACCATTATAAGGTGATCCCACAAAAGGTGACCCATCCGAAATTTCGATGGGGTGGTTAGGGGTCCCGGTTGGAAGCTCGGCGGGATCCGTGTCTTCGTCCATGTCCATCGCATGGTCGCCCGAGAAGTGGTCTTCAGGTCCTAGTGGGTTAAAACCCACGGGTTCTTCAATGTAGTTTGCCGGGTTGAACTGGCTTCGGAAGACAGGTGTCGGGTCATCGAATGAATGGTGAGGGCTAGATCTCTGGAGGGGGATGAAAGATGGCTGCGGGTTATGGGGCTCATTTTCAGAATGAGGCCCGTAGGAATGGTGATAGGATGGGGACGAACTTAGTGAGACGGATCGCCTCGCTGGCTCTATATACGTCCTCCAATGCTCCTGAGGACTCGTACTCATTGAGGCTGGTGGGGTTCGTCTGTGTGAGGGCCCGGCCTCATGGTCGTGGCCTGTGATTGGTGCCTTTCCTCTTCCCCTGTTGAATCTTGGTGGCATGATTTAACCTGTCAACATAAACAAAGATAACAACAAGGAAATATATAAAAGACAAAAATATAAAACAAATCGGGATTTTCCCTAAGTTCTTTGTCTAGACTCGAAAATTTGGGAATGTGCAACTGTGTAACTGAGATTAAACACAAAAGACTAGTGTTTAATTCACTCAGTGTTGGCTCTGATACCAACATGTCACACCCCGATATTTCTACGTATTACCGGTGGGCCCGGTGGGGAGTATCGTGACGTAGTTGATATCATCATAGTCAAACAACACAATTTTAAATGAACAGCGGAAGCAAAAGATGAATCACATTACAAACCGTATAATTAGTAATATCAAAGTATCACAACGGACTGTAACGGATCCACAGGCGGATCAAATAAAAAGGAAACATAGTTCATCAGATTTAAAATGCATCCAAGCTTGCGAGACTCTTATTGATGCTAAGGAGAGGCCAGCCTATTTCGATTAGTACCTGCACTTAACCTTTTTGGGAAAATACGTCAGTTTACACTGGTAAATACAATTAACTGACTCATTTTGAAAAGGTTTAAGAAAATTGATTTAAATGCACAAGGCACAAAACATTTTATAACTTGAGATAATTATTTATATATAAACTTGTAAAAGAATTACATGTTCATTATACGTTCAGTAGCCCGGATTGACACCGGGTTAAAGATTAATAGACACACCACATGATATAGTCCCGCGGCGAGTTATTCCCGAAACCGGCGGTTATACCTTATTATTTATATATGCACTGTCGGGTGTACGCCTACACCTCGTGCTTAGGTCGTGGCCATTTCGTAAAATAATGCCAAGGATATCCGGGACATGGTCATTAACCCCCCAAAGGCTTTAAGCAAACAAAACAATTTAAACGGGTCATATCAATAAATTAACCTTCATACGATCAAAAATTCAATGCCCGACCAAGCGGTATTTTATATACCGTACCCCAAGCCCGTATAGGGAAAATAAGTTAAAAGTATTTACCTTTGCAAGTATTAATCACAAACAGCAAGTGCACGTAGCTTTTACCGGGTCTCCTATTCTGGAACAAAGGTTTTTAATAACCTATTAGATTCCTAACAGGTCTTTAATTAATCCTAACAGGTCTTTAATTAATCCTAAACTTAGACAGTTAGTTTTTAAAAGAAGATATGGTTCAAACGCACGATTAGGCGAAGACCGGAATAGAATGTGATTTAGACCCGACAGGTTTGGAGACTTGTGTAATATGGGTAAACTAAACACATTCTGGATTTTGAGACAAAATGATAAAGTTTGACCCGTTTTGGCTAATTTATGCAAACTAGTTACATAAACCGCACCGAACGCGAATAATGCGTAACGGGTAACCAAATGATTCATGAACAGGTTTCCTAAGTTAATATGCCTTAAATATGTTGTGACATCAGTAAGATATCTTCTATTATGCCCAAAATGGATTTAAACTCAAATTATGCCCCGTAGGGGTATTTTGGTCATTTAAAAGGTTATAAAAGAGATTTAATATGATTCTGAGTTTCAAGTCTGATATAATCAGTAAATATACTTAATTTAATATGTTATATCAGTAGGGTATTACATATATGTGAATTTTACCATTTATAACTAAACTATGCACCGTATGGGCATTTTGGTAATTTCACATAGGCCTAAAAGGTCAATTCTGAAAATCTGAGTTTAAAACTTTTGCTTACTGTTAAGGTATAAAATTTTACTTAAAATATCAGTAGGCATCCACCCTTATATGTTTAAAATAGTTTTTATACATACTATGCGTTAAAAACGCTTAAAAAGGCGATTTTAAGCGATTTTCGGGTTTTATAAGAAAAGCTTATATTTTTATTATTCCAGAAGGCTCAAAATATTTTATTTATCATATTAGATCAGTAGAAAAAGGTTTGGTATCAAAAAGTTTTGTAAAACTCATTTTATAGGCCAAAAGGGCAAAACCGGCAATTACCGAATCAAGCTTATAACTCTATGTTATGCTCAGCCTAAAATTAAATAAAAATCTTCAAAAATCCCAAAATATTATTTTATATTAGTAGGTAAAAAGTTTGGTATTAAAAATTGGGTTTAGATAGGCTATATGCTAATTACGCCGTTTAATTAATAAAAAGCTTTCTAATTACGCTAATGAGCATAACTCCTAATCTAGACCTCAAACTGATGTCAAATTTTAGGGACAAGTCTTTAGATCAACAATGAAGGTTTCTACTCCTTTACTTTTTCAAAAATAACGTTTTAAGGTTATATGGGCATAATAGTCAAATTTAAGCATTTAACGGAAACATGCATATGAATCGGATAACTAATGAACCAAGTTGTATAATCACAGAGGGTTATACTAACATGTAACCAGGTCCAAATAAAGCTCTAAGGCATTTCTAAAACATGCTACATTGGGTCAGAACTGAAAGTCAAAGAAAAAGTCAATTTTTGCGACTTTCGGTTCCGAACCGAGCCTAAACTGAAAATTGTCGGGTTGAACATGTTTAGACATGGTCTTACATTAATTACCAAGTTATATTAATGATAAAACAGGTTGCATGGCTCCTACATTGCTAATTATGCATTAATTTGAAAATAAGCTTTCTGTTGACTTTTTAAGATTAACTTTGACCCGACAATTGACCTAGTTAGAGTGGGAATCAGAGGGTGCCCTTTTAAGGGTTTATTGCCCACATAATTACCAACTCATAGGTACTTTCAATTTGAAAATTGACTGGACAAATTATGATTTACCACAAAGTCAAACTCTAATTACGACGGTTTGACTTTAAGTTAATTAACTAAGCTAAACTGAATTAAAGAAAGTTAAGGACACTTACAAGGGTCCTAAGCACGACTAGTGACTCCTAGGAAGGGTGCTTGAGCTTCAAAATTCTCCAGAAGTGAAGTTGTGAGAGTTTCAAGTGAGTGTGCACAAGAGTTGCAACAAGTGGGTTCTTATATAGGTAATTTGATCACTTAGGATCATGCCAAGGAGGTCTACAAGTGTTATGAGATCAGTACAAGTGCCCATATTGCATGTAATACCATTGGAGGAGTCCCTGGTATGCAAAACAAGCTTCTAAAGTCGGTTAACAGACCTGAACTGGCACCTGCAGGTGAATTCTGTCACTGGTAGTCCCATGCGGCCCGCGTAAGGATCCATACATACCTTACGCGGCCCATGTGGCTTCCCAGAACCAGCCAAACAAGTTTCAGCAATTGCATTTTTGGTCCCTGGTCCTTGTATGCGTGGTTTTAACTTTATTTCTTGCATTTTTTTACCCTCTAACTTGACTTTTAAGGGCTCCATGACATAACCAAACATTGTTAAGTCCTTGGTTAACTTTGTGATCACCCGAAAAGCCTTAAATTTCAACGTTGACGCTTTTAACCCCTCGTATACGAATATTGTCATAACTTTCTCATACGATAACGAAACTTGGTGAAATTTTTATCACATATTCTAGTGAGTATAATTTATCGTTACAAAGCTTCGGGTTTGCTAAAAGGTCACTCAGAGGTACACTTTAAATATGTTGACACATTTAACCCCTGTAGTTTGTAATCTCTCACTTTCTTCCACAATTAGCTTCGTATGATCCATGATTCATTCGTTTAAGGGTATAAACATCGTGTAGGGTTACAGTAAGGTATATTTATCCATTGTTGACACTTTGAACCCTTATATTCACATACTTTCTATGTTTGTCAACTTTAGTCCCTCTAAAGAAATCTTTTACACGTTTAAAGCTCATGACACGTGTCGATACATTATTGGACATGAATTTACGAGGTGTTACATAGAAATAGTGAAAGTGTAAAATACAATATTGCTTAACGTACGAGCGCATGCTGTGACATTACGCACGTTGTAAAATTCAAAACCCTAATCACGCATGTAGAGAAACCATAATCACGCATGTTATACTTAGGTAATGAAGCATGTTATAATTATGTATGAAGCATGTTATGGTTTTTAACATGCTTGATTATGGTTTTCAACATGCGTGATTAGGGTTTTCAGTTTTAGAACGTGCGTAATTTCACAGCGTACGCTCGTACGTTAAGGATTATTGTACGTTAACCGGACTCATAGAAATAATACAACTAGAAAAGTAGAATGTGATTAGAATTGATTTCCTAACATACCTCATACAATTTTGTATACACTTTGTGGTCTCCTGAATTTATACTATAAAAAATCAAGGCAATGTAGAGTATGGACAACATATAGAAACAACAAAGTTCATTGAGTTATTCAAACATGGATGAAAAGAGCCATTGAAGTAACATACTTCGACTCTTTTCTTTATTAAATTCGATAACTAAAACTGAATACATAACACTCTACTTATACTATTCAATGATAGATTTTTAGGGGGTTATGTTCGCCATTAAAAATTAACATAAAGTTAACATGAGCTATAATGAGGGGAAAGTATAGCAATAGTAAAAAACTCCTTAAAATCAATGAAAATGAACCATCTTACACTATCTTCTCTGAAAAGTGAACTAGTTTTTTTTTCTACTATGAATGTAAACTAAATTATTTGGTATATAGTTTCTTAAATTTGTTGAGAAGACAACTCTTGTAGTTGTTGAGCTTACACTTTCAGTTAGTTATTCATGATAACAACACTAATCTGTTACAATAATCTATTTTTATCTACGTTTCGGAAAGTTCACATCTATTGTTGCGGTTGATACTGATGTTAAATCCGATAACAATGAAAAGTTATTTTTACGATTGTAAGAAATTTATTATATATAGGGTTGAGTTCATTTCAGAACTTTAAATAACTACAGAACTTTCAGAACTCCTAATAAACAAACATTTTATATATAAGTTTTTGTATTTATGATCTTTTTATCATCTATTATATGTATTTCTTTGATTACATACATGTTAAAAGTATTTTACATATGTTTAATTGCCAAAACTATATATATGTGTCATAACTAATTACATATATGTAAAAAAACTAGTTTACATATGTGTAATTATAAAATTACATATAAAAAATGATAAAATTACTCGTAACATGTATGTAATCGTAAAAATACACATAATAAATGATAAAATTATCCTAAACATAAAAATATATAAATAAAAAGATTGTTTATTATGAGTTAGTTCTGTAAATATTTATGGTTTTGAAATGATCCTGGCCCATTATATATATATATATATATATATTTATGGAAAGACTATAGTGTTAGAACTCGTTTTAAACTCTCAAAAAGTTTGAAAATGTGTTATTTTGCATGCATGGTTGCAAAAGTCGCTAGGCGCTCCCTAGTCGGTCGATCGGGAAGTTGAGAGTACTCGGCATAGGCGAAGAGTACTCGGGGAGTACTCGGACATGTTTAATTATAAAGAAACTGGTTTTCGGAAATTAAATACAAGTCTGATAGCATAAATTTACTAATATTTATAACAAAATACGTAAAAATGGTATTCATTATTTAATATGATAGTCATATAAATTATGTTTTATTATTTTTTAAGTCAAACTCGGCCCAAATTGACCTACTAGATCTGATTTTGGCCGATGTGACCGCGTTTGATCGATTCCGAGTAATAAAGCGGAGTTAGAGAAAGTCGTCTCGGCAGCCTACCTTGTAGCGACTACTCGGAGAGTACTCGGCCTTGGAAACCTTGTTTTACAACCATGTTTGCATGTAAGGTGTTTGATCAGAACCTCAAAAAATTATAAAGAATCATTGACTGACTTCATGATTTAAAATATGAGAATTACATTTATGAAATTTTGTTTTGAAGCCAAATGTTGTTGACATAAAAAATTTAATATCTATTTTAAGAACTGAAGAAAACAACTACGGAAGTGATACAAAATTGATTTCCTAACATACCTCGTATAAATTTTGAATACTTTTTAGGGTCTCCTTTGTTCTTTGTACTGAAAAAGGCAAAATAGAATATGAACATAATATATAAACAACATTTTGAATTGTTTTAATGCGAAAAAAAAGTTTGAACTTTGAACAACTCCACATTTGAACACTTCTAGTTTATGTTTTAAAAGGCATAATTTAACCAATTCGTGATTACTTTAAATCATCAAATGAGTTAATATACTCATAAAACACCAACTTTTACAAATTCATCAATAGTGATACTACTGTTTATAGTTTTGTTTAAATATGTATCAGTAGTGATTATAGTCATTTGTAAGAAATATTAGTGTTTTTTTTTTCAAAAAAGCTCACTTCGAATCGGTTCATTTATTAACAAGTCAAGTAAGTTGGCGTAGTGTTGTTCAAAAAAGCTCACTTAGAATCGGTTCATTTATTAACAAATCAAGTAAGTTGGCTCAGTTTATAAACGAGCCGAGCTTGAGCCACAGTTAACTCGCTCGTTAGTTGGCTTGTTTGCATGCTCATTTAACGGGTTTAAGTTAAGCCCGATTATTAATGTTAGTTATAAGTCAATACTATTTATGAATAAGTCCACATAATATGGTTTCTAAACCCAAACGAGACTACAATAATATTAATTCTAATATAATTTTACTTAATTTATTAATACTCTTTAAATATTTAGTTTTACTTTTAATTTAAACGAGTTAACTCGTGCTTTTACAAGCTAAACTTGAGATCAAATTTTTAACTCGTTAAGATAGTTAAGTTAAGTCGAGCCAAACTGGCTCGTTTAACTTCAAGCCTCAGCCTGAACTGAAGTTGGCTACGCCAAGCTCGGTTCACCTCTAGCAATGCTTCATGTCTTATTATATTAGCATCATACTTACACCATCAGTGTTACATCACCATACCCATTGCAATTATCTATATAAGAAGTAATATCAAATAAAAGATGAAGGGCATGTATAATAGATGATGGGTATATATAACACCCCAAACCTTGACCGTCAAAAAGAATTTGAGAAACTGATTAAGACCTCTCCCCGTTTTTTCTTCATTTATAGTACATACATAAAGGGAGTCAAAAGGGAACATGATATCGTTGATACTTGCAAAAGATTTTTTTTGAATGGACAATGGTATACAACTCTTATTAACTACTAAGTTGCATCAAATTATCACATTTGTTTGAAATTGAACCCAGAACCTCTAAATAGAAGGCAAGAGCCTCTACCAAGTGAGCTAGCCTCACATTGACTAATATAAATGATTATTGTAAAAGGGTTTTAACATGTGAAGCATAAGCGACATTTCTACATTCAATGAACTTTAGGATGAGCATATTTACGTCCATTTAGTTATAAGTAGTTGTGAACCCATTATTGTAAACTGTTGGATACACTATTGTAATAACACGGTTCATTCATACATCCGGCCATGGGAAATATGGAGCACCATTATAGTTTAGACACAACATTGTAATTGCACGGTTGACGGCTCATTCATACATTAGGCCATGTAAAAATAGACACGTTGTAATTATAAAACACGCTGTTGTAATTAAATTTACTATTTACATATAGTTATTACAATTTTAGACGTAATTTCTTACAAAAACGCACCTACTTTTTTAAATTAACTTTATAAATATAACAATAATATAGCCAAATTATAGATATAAAAATTCTCAAATTTCATGGCATATAAAACATGCTTCTCATATAAGGAATATTGGATTTTAATAATCCAAACTATTCGTCGTTGGCCGCCAACAATTCAACTTTAAAAATAACCACTGAGAGTCCTAACTTTTAACATACTGGCCTCCAATGGACCCTGACTAACAGAACCCTAACGTCGTTAGTCTCCGGTCGCCGGAAAACTCATTTTTGCCCGGAAAACTCAAAATTTTCGTCCCGAACATCTTTGTAACCTTATTATGGACCTTTGGGAACCTTTTTCTAGTAAAAGCCCCAATTATTAAAGTCGCCGGAAAACTCCATTTTCGCCGGAAAACTTCTTTTTTGCCGGAAAACTCAAATTTTTGGCCAGAAAACTCAACATTTTCGTCCCAAACCTCTTTGTAACCTTAGATCAGACCTTTAGAAACCTTTTTATGGACAAAAACGGTTTTCCGGCAACCGGAGACTAACGACGTTAGAGTTCTGTTAGTCAGGGTCCATTGGTAGCCAATATGTCAATAGTTGGGACTGCCAGTTGTTATTTTTGAAGTTGAGACTATTGGCGGCCAACAACGAATAGTTGGGATTATTAAAATCCAATATTCCCTCATATAATAAGAAGTCACATTCTATCCCTCACCCTTTTTTAAACATCCGTAAACTTTTTATACGTCGTTTTAAAAGAAAAGTATACCATAAAATCGAGCGTCTTTTTATTTTTAATATGAGTACCCTATTGTTATACTTTTGAAAAAAAATCGAAAACCCAATTACATAAAACACAATAGACAACGCAAAACACAATGAGTATCAAACTAAAAACGCAATGGACAGTATATTAAAACACAATGGACAATAGACTAAAAACGTAATAAACAACAGACTAAAACATAATAGACAACAGACTAAAAACACAATGAAGAGCAGACTAAAAACACAATGGACATTAGAACAAAAACACAATGGTCGACAAACTAAAACATAATGGACATTGGGACAAAAACACAATGGTCAACAAACTAAAACATAATGGACATAGAACAAAAAAACAATGCACAACAGACTAAAACACCATGGATAACAGACTAAACACAATAGCCAGAACCTATACCATAATGTATACAAAACCTACTCAATTGAAAAACACAATGTATAGAAAAACTAATATAACATCATCTTCATTGTGTTATACGTTGAGTTATAGGTTCTGATAATAAAAACACAATTGACAGAACCCAAAATAACATTGTGTTAATTAATTCTAATAAAAACACAATGTATAGAAACCCTAGAAAAATGTAATGACCAGAACCCAGTTGAAAAACACAATAATAGAACCTTAAACACAATGTATAGAAAACCGAGTGAAAAACATAATTTTCTTATTTTATTTTTATACAGTAATATCATATTCATATAAAAGATAAAAACTCTTATTATTATGGTGATTTTTTTTAAATCTCACGTGAAAAAGTTATGAACATTTTAAAACGATGGAGATGTGTCTTGCATGTAAAGAGAGAAAATCAACAAATGTGAGATATTCCCTTATGCCCTTCCACTCATTTCATCCCCCCCACCCCCTCCAAAAAAAAATAATAATAATAATTCAATTAAGATTAATAGACTATAATCCTTCCTACAAAGATCATACTTCCTATTTGATTCCAAGCCTATATTTATATTTATAAAAGAAATAAAATATATAAAAGTTAATTAAGATTATTTAAATAAAAAGGTTAATTAAAAAGGACAATTATTAATTAATATATCTATTAATAGAAAAGATGAAATGAATAGTGTTTATTATTTGTGGAGTTCTATGATTGGTAGTATGGGCGGTTGTTTATACACGTCAACAGTGTCTTTACCCAACCTCCCCTTTTAATCGAAGGAAGAGTATATTCAACGGCTTTTCTTCCTCACCGTCCGCTTCCCACTTCACATGAAAACCCTAGCCTTTTCCTTAATCTCTCCACCTCCGGCAGGCGCACGAATTCCGTTTAACTCCAGCATGAACACCAGACAAACACAGCCTTGAGGAGTTACGGTTTAGTATGGGATTACGGCGGCTGGAACTTTGTGGATTCCTGCGCATTCCCGTTAACTCCGGCAAGAACCCAATGACCTGAACGAGGTATCAAGATTTATCATCTTCGTTTTATTTCGGCTTTTTTTATGCTTTGGGTGGATTTGGTTAACCTTTCTTCTCCGCTTGCCCCTTTTATACAGAGAATCGCCAATTCTATATGAACATCAAGATTTAAGAACCATGCACCCCTTCTCCTTCTTCTCCAAGGTTCCATCACCAAACCCCTCTGTAAGTGTTCTTTTTTTTGCTGAAATTTTGAACCCTTTTGTTTTTCCCAAACGGGTCATTTTTAATTTGATGGGGTTTAGGGTTTTGTTTCTGGGTTTTGATTAGATTTTGGTTATTGATCTGGGTTTGGGTTGGATTTGTTTCTTTATTTTTTTTGCATCTTGGCTATTGCAATATCATAGACTTATATTTATGAAGTTAAAAGGCTGAAAGGAATGATGGATTATTAGTCATCGAGTTCAGGTTTAGGTATATGCATTTAGCATCTCTGATCAAGTGCTAGCGAAAAGAGTAATAAGGCACGACCATTTCTAAGAAGAGCAATCCCCAATGAGCAACCTTCAAAGAATATGAAATCGGCGTTTAAGATGAATGGGTTACCGTCTAACCATTTTTCAATTTTATATGCTAATATGAATGGTGGTTTGGATATCAATGTTGGAAGATCTCTAATTTTTTTTATTTTTTTATATGTTTTTTAATAATTTGATTTTTATATGTACTAGAAAAGATTAACTTTGTTTAGTTAAACAAGTAACTAATTTGAATTGAGGATTTCATGAGTTTCTATTTCTATCTTTAAATTTTCAATTGCACTTTTCAAAACTGTGAGAACCCGTCACAGAAAAACTCACAGACCCGTCAATTCCTAGCTAACCAATGTGTAAAGGTAGAAAACGGTTCGAACACCAGAACTCTAATTATACCAAAAGACTAAAAAACATGAATTTGATTGTTCTTGGATTCTGATTTGTGTAAATATGGACAGACTCGACGTGTTGGATACTAGATAAACATTTAAGATGGGTCATAACGGATTAACGGGTTGGGTTGTAACCAGTCATCGTTTTTTACCTTTTTCTGTAATTCTAATCATAAGTAATATATTAGATATGATGACGAAAACAATTAATTTTAGTTTTACTTGATTGACCTGTTATTTATTTGTTAAGAATCTTTGATAAAGGTTTCTTAAATGGTCTGAAAATATATACAGGGAGCAAAAGATCTAGCTAGACCACCAACATTATCCGATGTTCTTCATAGTTCTTTACAACAAGCAAAAACACATCAAAATTCATAAAGCGAACAAGGTCGAGTTTAGATTCCAACTAAAGAGGGATAAAAAGAAATCTGGTTCCTGAAGAACTTTCTGATGAAAATCGGGATGACCCAAAGGCGTAGGTAAAGCTCAACAGATCCATAAATGTTAGTTTTTTTTTTATTTTTCTTCATCATTATAAAAACTTTGGTTAATAAAGCAATCTTTTTAACTTTCTACTAGCTCTAAATGATTCAAGATTGTGGTATCGATGGCAAAAAGAGCAGGAATTTTAGCTAGAGAAATACAATCGATGAAATCAGATCTTTGTTTCATGCAAGAAAGACGCAACATTCTTGAGGAAGAAAACCGGCTGCTTAGAGACAGGTTTGTAAAAGTAGTTGCACCTTGGAGTAGGATGATCTGGTATGTATAATCCACATGAGTAACGGGCCCGAATTTAAACAGGTCATTTTCTGTGCAAGTCAAACGCGTTGGGTTGCAAACTCTTTTTGGTTCTTTTTAATTGTAGCAAGAATAATCTAACTCTTTAACTAAAAACGAATTAAGAGGTAGCAAAATGGACGGCTAAGGCAGGTTGACTGCCAAGTGGGTTTGAATTTAGCCACTGAAATCTTTTTTCGATGGTGAGGTGGGGTGGGAAAGGGGTGTGGGTCTAAATAGGCCACATTTTGTATGAGTAACAGGTTGGGTAGCATGCATATTTTTTTATTTTATTTTTGTTATTACAAAACGAAAATAAATCTTTAAATAAAATTTATTTTAGAGAGAACCAAATGGACGCTTGCAGTGGGTTCAGGTTTAAGCAGTTAAATCTTTTCTAGGTGGGTCAGGTGAGGTGGGTAACGGGTTCAGGATTTCAAGTTTATATAGGCCAATTTTTCGTACGAGTCCTGTTGGGTGGCGAACATAGTTTTCTTCTTTGTTATAATTATAAAAATAATGTAACTCTTTGAATAAAAATGATTTAAGGGGTAGTCAGATGGATGGGAAGGGCTGACTGGCAATGGGGTTCAGGTTTAAACAATGTGCCCATGGGGTCGGGTTTGACAATATGAATCTCTATATACTATACAGATTCTGGAGGTTGTAAGCATTAACAATAAGATCTGGACGACTTTCAACCCATTTTACTCATTTTGACTTGACCCATTTGAGATATAATACAACGTAATTCAGCCAATCTTGGACGGTCACTGGAAAATGTTTAATTATGTGCGGGTAAGGCATCAGATATCCTCTTACCATAAAACTCTCAAAATCCAAAGATAACTGCAGGTGGTTCTCTATCTAATATATTAGATCAGTGTATGGTATGTTTTGTCACATGTATATTATTTAAAACATCTGTAATTTTGTTATTGTAACCCAATATTAATCCTCTTTGTGCCTCACAGTATTGCACCATGGGACTTGGTTAGGTTGGATTGTATTTTTGTGGCTTGCTTCCACCTCTCTTTGAAGAGTAATTACATCTGTTTTTTATTTGTTTCTGTTCATCATTCACAAAGTACACAACTTCACTTTTATCACTTGTGCAGGGTTGTACTGAACCTATTTTCAAAGAATATGAGTACATCAGTGGATAATTTTCAGGTAACAATTATACTGGTCATAGCAATTCACCTGTTTACACAATGCATAACGTTTTTTTGTTAAATTGTATCACCAAATATAAAAACAATGTCGCGTGATTCTGCTTAGGGGTGCCCCAATGGTTGATTATGGATGGAAGGGGGCAGGGAGTCTCCGAAATCACAAAAAAAAAATTTGGTCACGTGCGAGATAAAAAAATTTGGGCCCTATTCGAAAATCTCTATTTAATATAAACTCATCAATCACTAAAATTTATGTGGATGACAAAATTAAGCATTAAATGCCACTAACAAAAAAAAACTAAAATAAACTAAAATAAAGAATTTGGAGATGCCTACAAGGGCTCATCTATGTTATCTCTTGATTCGGTGCATATATATTCTATCTTATACAATGTAAAGTCTATACAAAATTAAAAAGATTTGGACCCTCGGAGGGTTTGGGCCTTGTGCCGTCACCCACCCCGCACCCCCTACGGGCCGGCCCTGGAAGGGGGAGTGGTTCGACGCTGGGTTTAAGGGTGGTTTGTGGCGGACACGGTGGTTGGAGATACGACAGTGTCACACCCCGATATTTCCACGTATTACCGGTGGGCCGGGTGGGGAGTATCGTGACGTAATTGATATCATCATAGTCAAACAACACAAATTTAAATGCACAGCGGAAGCAAAAGATAGATTTATTTCAACTGAATAAATTGTAATATTAAGAATCACAAAATAGTTGAAACAGATCCACAGGCGGATCGAAAGAAAAAGGAAATTGTTCAACAGACTTTAACATCTAGAGCTTGCAAGACTTGATTATTGATGCCTGAAGTAGCCAGCCTATTACGTATAGTACCTGCACTTAGACTTTTTTGGAAAATACGTCAGTTTACATTGGTAAATACAACTTAACTGACTCATTTTGAAAAGAGTTTGAAAATTGATTTGGATGCGCTTAGGCAAAAAATATCTTTTATAACTTGGGACAATTATTTAAAAATAATCTTGTATACAGTTTTACTTATTTGTCTTCCATTAGGGCCGGTTGGTAGAGCCGGTCAAGATTAACTGACACGCCACAGGTATAATGCCCACAAGGTTGATTCCTTTAAGTGGATTGCCAGTTTTTACATAATGTAACTGTCAGGTGTACGCCTACACCCCGTGCTTAGGTCGTGGCCATTTCTTTGAATGATGCCAAGGATATCCGGGACATGGTCATCTAACCCCCAAAGGCCATACACCAAATAATACAGAATAAAACGAGTTATGTAAATACATTAATCACAATCCGATTTAAATGACTACATACCCGACCAAGCGGTATTATTATAATACCGTATCCCAAGCCCGTATAGGGAAAATAAGTTAAGAGTATTTACCTGAGCAAAGTATAAATCAAATACAGCAAGTGCACGTAGCTTTTACTGGGCTCCTAATCTGGAACGAAGGTTTTTAATAACCTATTAGAATCCTAATGGGTCTTCAATTAAGCTTAGACTTAGACCGGTTAGTTTTCAAAAGGAAGACACGATTCAAACGCATGATAAAGCGAAGACCGGTTTAGAATGTGGTTTTGACCCGACAAGCTTGGACACTAGTTTAATATGGGTAAACTAAACACATTCTGGATTTTGAGATGAAAACGATATGATTTGACCCGTTTCGGCTAATATATGCAAACTAGTTACATAAGCCGATCCGAACGCGAAAAGTGCGTAACGAGTAACCAAATGAGTCATATACAAGTTTTCTAAGTTAATATGCCTTAAATATGTTGTGACATCAGTAAGATATCTTCTATTATGCCCCAAATGAATTTAAACTCAAATTATGCCCGTAAGGGCATTTTGGTCATTTAAAAGGTTATAAAAGAGTTTAAATATAAATCTGAGTTTAGGGTCTGATGTAATCAGTAAAATGCTTAATTTAATAAGTTATAACAGTAGAGTATCGTATATATGTGAAATTTATCCTTTATAACTAAACTATGCACCGTAGGGGCATTTTGGTAATTTCACTTAAGCCTAAAAGGTCAAAACTGGAAATCTGAGTTTAAAAATTTTGCTTACTGTTAAAATATAAAAATTTACTGAACATATCAGAAGGCATCAAACCTTATATGTTTAAAATAGTTTTAATACAAACTATGCGCTTAAAACGCGTAAAAAGGTAGTTTTAAGCGATTTTCGGGTTTTATAAGAAAAGCTGATATTTTTATTATTCCAGAAGGCTTAAAATATTCTATTTATCATATTGGATCAGTAGAAAAAGGTTTGGTAGCAAAAGGATTGGTAAAACTCATTTTATAGCCTAAAAGGGCAAAACCGACAATTACCGGCTCAAGCTTAGAACTCTATGTTATGCTTAGCCTAAAAATAAATAAAAATCTCCAAAAATCCCAAAATATTATTTTACATCAGTGGGTAAAAATTTTGGTATCAAAATTTGGGTTTAGATAGGCTATACGTTAATTACGCCATTTAATTACTAAAAAGCTTCTAATTACGCTATTGAGCATAACTCCTAATCTAGACCTCAAACTAATGTCAAATTTTAGGTGCAAGTTTATAAATCAGTAACTAAGGTTTCTATTCTTTTACATTTTCAAAAATCATGTTTTAATGTCATATGGGTATAATAGTCAACATTTAGGCATTTAACGGAAATATGCATATGAATTGGATAACTAATGAACCAAGTTGTATAATCACAGAGGGTTATACTTATATGAAACATGGTCCTAATAAAGCTCTAAGACATTTCTAAACTATGCTCTAATGGGTCAGAACTGAAAGTCAAAGCAAAAGTCTACTTTTGCGACTTTCGGTTCCGAACCGAGCTTAAACAGAAAATTGTCGAGTTGAACATGTTTAGACATGTTCTTACATTAATTACCAAGTTATATTAATGACAAAACAGGTTGCATAGCTTCTACATTGCTAATTATGCATTAATTCGAAAATAAGCTTTCTGTTGACTTTTTAAGATTAACTTTGACCCGACAATTGACCTAGTTAGAGTGGGAATCAGAGGGTGCCATTTTAAGGGTTTATTGCCCACATAATTACCAACTCATAGGTACTTTCAATTTGAATTTTGACTGGACAAATTAAGGTTAATGACGAAGTCAAATCTTAATTACGACGGTTTGACTTTAAGCTAATAAACTAATTAAAACTGAATTAAGAAAGGTTAGGGACACTTACTGAAGTCCTATGCACGACTAAGGATGCTTGGGAAGTGGCGTTGAGCTCCAGGAATCTCCAGAAATTGAGTTTGAATAGTTTTCAAAGTGTATGCCAAAGTGTTGCAACAATGGGTTCTTATATAGTGAGTTTAATTCATCAAGATCATGCCACAATAGCCTATAGATGTTCCTTGATCACTTCCAGGTGTCCCTAGGCATGGAAATACCATCAAACAAGCCCCTTGAATCGAATACAAGGTTTCTAAGTCGGTTTAACTTGCTGAACTCGCACCTGTGCATGAATTCTGACAAGCTAAGGCCGTCGCGTAGCACAACGGCAGAGGGGGTTGCTGGTGGCGCTACGCCAGCATGTGGGTAACCAGCCAAACAGTTTCAAAACTTGGCAGATTTAACCCCTGGACCTTAAATAGTGGTTTTAACTTATTATTTTGCACTTTTAACCCTCCAACTTGATTTCTAAGGACCCTAAGTTATAAACAAACTTGGTTAAGTCCTTGGTTAACTTTGTGATCACCCGAAAAGCCTTGAATTTCAACATTGACTTTTTTAACCCCTCGTATACGAATATTATCATAACTTTCTCATACTTTATCGAAACCTTGTGAAATTTTTATCACTTATTCTAGTGAGTATAATTTATCGTTACAAAGCTTCGGGTTTGCTAAAAGGTCACTCAGAGGTGTACTTTAAACATGTTGACACATTTAACCCCTGTAGTTTGTAATCTCTCACTTTCTTTCACAATTAGCTTCGTATGATCCATGATTCATTCGTTTAAGGGTATAAACATCGTGTAGGGTTATTTAAAGGTACATTTATCCATTGTTGACATTTTAAACCCTTTTACACACATAGATTTCTTGTTTGTCAACTTTAGTCCCTCTAAGTAATTCTTTAGACGTTTTAAAGTCCATGACACGTGTCGATACATTATTTGACATAAATTTTCGAGGTGTTACATCCTCACCCCCTTAAAAGAAATCTCGACCTCGAGATTTACTGAAATAAATGAGGGTACTTTTCTTTTATTGTGGACTCTACCTCCCACGTATACTCGGGACCTCTTCGGGCATCCCATTTGATCTTTACAATCAGTACTTGCTTCCTTCGAAGCTTCTTAACCTGTCGATCCTCGATCGACAAAGGTTTTTCAACAAACTTCAAGCTCTCATCTATGTGCACATCCGTATGTTGCATGACTAGCGACTCATCAGCCAGACATTTCTTTAGATTGCAGATTGGAATACATTATGAATACCACTGAGCTCTTCAGGCAAGTTCAACTTATAAGCCACTGATCCGACACATTCGATGATCTCGAATGGACCTATATACCTTGGGCTTAACTTACCTTTCTTACCAAATTGCATCACTCCCTTCCAGGGTGATACTTTAAGCAAAACTTTATCACCAACCTCAAACTTTAGAGGTTTTCGCCTTTTATCAGTATAACTTTTCTGCCTATCCCTGGCAGCTTTCAGGCGATCACGAATTTCGACAATCTTGTTCGTTGTTTCAAGGACTATATCAGGTCCTGATAACTAAGCTTCTCCTACTTCTGCCCAACAGATAGACGTTCTGCATTTCCTACCATATAATGCCTCAAAAGGCGCAGCCTGAATGCTTGTATGGTAGCTATTGTTATAGGAGAACTCGATCAATGGCAGGTGGTTATCCCAACTACCACCTAAATCAATAACACATGCACGAAGCATGTCTTCCAACGTTTGAATTGTACGCTCACTCTGTCCGTCCGTCTGAGGATGGTAAGCCGTACTAAAATTTAAGCGCGTACCCAAAGATTGTTGGAAACTTTTCCAAAAATGTGATGTGTATCTGGTATCTCTGTCAGAGATAATTGACACTGGTACACCATGCAGAGATACAATCTTATCTACGTACAATTGGGCTAACATGTCAGAGCTATGAGTCTCTTTGATGGGTAGGAAATGTGCTGACTTAGTCAGTCTATCTGCTATCACCCAAATAGTATCATTCCCTTTCTTTGTCCTTGGCAATTTGGTGATAAAATCCATTGTCACCATTTCCCACTTCCAGGTGGGAAGTTCAGGCTGTTGTAGCAAACCTGACGGCTTTTGATGTTCGGCTTTAACTTGTGCGCACGTCAAACATTTGGCTACATAGGTAGCTATAGACTTCTTCAAGCCTATCCACCAATAATTTGCCTTCAGATCCTGGTACATCTTATCAGCTCCAGGATGAATGGAGTACTTCGAACTGTGGGCTTTCTGGAGGATAACATCCCGAAGTCCTCCATAAACTGGGACCCATATTCGTCCATTTAATCTCAGGATTCCGTCTTTGCCATAGGATAACTGCTCTTCAGTTACTCCTAGCTTTTCATCAGCATAGTTAGCTTCTAGTACAGCTTCCTTCTGCGCAGCTAACAACCTTTCATTTAGAATATTCTTTAATTCAATGCTCTTGGCATTGATTCTTATGGGCTTCACCCTTTCCTTTCTACTTAAGGCATCGGCAACCACATTTGCCTTGCCTAGATGGTATCTTATCTCACAATCATAATCATTTAAAGTTTCCATCCAACGTCGCTGCCTCATGTTTAAGTCCTTCTGATTAAACAAATGTTGAAGGCTCTTGTGATCAGAATAGATCAAGCACTTGGTTCCATACAAGTAATGTCTCCACAGTTTTAGTGCAAATACCACGGCACCTAACTCCAAGTCATAGGTGGTGTAGTTCTTCTTGTGCACCTTTAACTGTCGAGAAGCATAGGCAATAACCTTGCCTTTCTGCATGAGCACACATCCCATACCTGTGTGCGATGCATCACAATATACTATGAATTCTTCGATTCCTTCAGGCAATGTTAGTACAGGAGCATTGCTCAACTTCTGCTTCAGAATATCAAAAGATTCTTGCTGCTTTGGCCCCCCCCAATCAAACTTGCTATTCTTGCGGGTGAGTAAAGTCAGGGGTGCTGCAATTCTTGAGAAGTTTTCAATAAATCGCCTATAATATCCTGCCAAACCTAGAAAGCTACGAATCTCTATAGGCGTCTTTGGCTCTTGCAAATTCATGACAGCTTCAACTTTAGCGGGATCTACTTTGATACCACGCTCACTAACAACATGTCCAAGGAATTGGACTTCACGAAGCTAGAATTCACACTTCGAGAACTTGGCATAAAGCTTCTCCTGCTGAAGTAGTTCCAGAATACATCGAAGGTGCTTCTCGTGGTCAGCTTGATTCTTAGAGTAAATTAGAATGTCGTCAATGAAGAAGATAACAAATTTTTCCAAGTATGGCTTGCACACACGATTCATGAGATCCATGAAGCTGCTGGTGCATTAGTGAGCCCAAAAGGCATCCCTAGGAACTCGTAATGACCATAACGAGTCCTAAATGCAGTCTTGTGCACATCTTCATCTCTAACCTTCAATTGATGTTAGCCTGACCTCAAGTCGATCTTAGAGAAGTAACTTGCTCCTTACAGTTGATCGAATAGATCGTCGATCCTGGGTAATAGATATCTATTCTTGATAGTGACCTTGTTAAGCTCGCGGTAATCGATGCACAGACGCATCGATCCATCCTTCTTCTTGACAAATAGGATTGGGGCTCCCCAAGGAGACGAACTAGGTCTAATAAAACCTTTGGCTAGTAAATCATCTAGTTGTGTCCTCAACTCCTTCATCTCTATTGGTGCCAACCTATAAGGCGCTCTCGCGACAGGTGCTGCTCCAGGGATGATGTCAATTCTGAATTCTACTTGCCTATCTGGTGGTAAACCTGGTAGTTCTTCAGGAAAAACTTCAGGGTACTCAGAAATGACGGGAATATCTTCAATCTTGGGCTTCTGCTCATCGATAGTCACCTGTGCCATATAAATGACACAACCCTTCTTCAAACATCTAGATGCCTTGAGCATAGACACTTGCTCAGGCAGTCCATACTGGGTATCTCCCTGAATGGTAAGTGGCTCACCAGACGGAGTCTTGACTACTACTTGCTTCTTGTTGCAAACGATCTGGGCTTGGTTATTAGATAACCAGTCCATGCCTAAAACTATGTCAAAACCGGCTAACTTCAAGGGAAGCAAGGATAATGGAAAAGAGTGGTTCCTAATGGATATAACACATCCATCTAACACAGTTGATGCGGTTTCTATGGTACCATCAGCTAATTCCACCTCATATTTCACACTTAGGGTTTTAACAGGTAAATTCAGCAACTCACAAAACTTATTATCTACGAATGACTTATCAGCTCCTGAATCAAAAAGTACTCTTGCATAGACATCATTTATGAGGAAGGTACCTGTGATCACATTGTCATCCTGAACAACTTCCTTTGCATCCATCCGAAAGACCCTTGCATTGGTCTTCTTGGCTTCCTCAGGCTTTTTAGCGTATTTAGGGCAGTTTGTCTTGATGTGCCCTTTTTCATTGCAGTTGTAGCACGTAGCATCCTTAATATTCTTGCAGTCTACTGTTTTGTGCTCCTTAGACTTGCATAACCCACATGTAGGTGGTCCTGACTGAGACTTGGTCTCTAGCCTGCATTTTCCAAAGTGGCGTTTTTTGCAAGTCATGCACTTTGGCTTTTCCTCTGTTCGTTGACTATTCTTTCCAGACCCAAACTTCTTAGAATCGGTGTTTCCCTTGTGTTTCTTCTCCGGCCCTCGTGAGTTATCATCCTCACGCTTTCTCTTACCTTCTTCAGAATTCTTGAGCGATCTCAGCCTAACCGCATCCAAGGTAAGAGACAGAGATAGATCAGCTGCTGATCTAAAAGTAGCAGGTCTTGAAGCCGTAACACTGGCTTTGATTTCTAGGGCTAAACCCCCAATGAAGTGAGCAATCCTTTTGGGTTTCGGGGTTATCAGATACGGAACTAGCCTTGACAGGGTATTGAAACTGGTGAGGTAAGCTTGACAATCTAGATTCTTCATCACCAATGATAAGAAATCTGACTCAATCCTTTCAACCTCATGCTGAGGGCAGTAATTCTCTTTAATGAGAGCAATGAACTGATCCCATGACAAATTGTATAGTGGAATCTTCCCAGCAGCTTGAATGAGAGACTTCCACCACGCTAATGCCTCTCCCTTGAATGATTAGGATACATACTTCACTACATCCCTTTCAGCACAACCGCTGATGTCAACTACTGTGTCCATCTCATCTTACCAGGTCATACAATCAATTGCCCCTTTCTCCCCAGTAAAATCCTTGGGTTTGCAGGAGACAAAGTATTTATAAGTGCAGGACTTGGCACGTAGTTCCCTGTCAAATACCATTCTCTTAGATGGAACATTGTGTTGATTTGAGGAGTGTTGAACATCCTCTTTCTTTGGTTCATCTTTCTTAGAGGGTGGCTTGCTATGAGCCTCTGAATGAGTCTTAGGCTTGGAATTCGGTGCGGATAGGGTCCTACTTCGAGTCCCGCTGGATTCATTATACTGCCGCTCTATAGCTTTTGTAACAACATTATCTATTAATGCTTGCAGCTCCGCACCGGTCACATGTATCTTAGCATTTTCATGGTTTTCCACCGGATGACTGTTTACCTCTTCTGACCTAGTCATGTAGCTTTAATTTCTACATAAAAGAAAATAAGGACAAGGTTTATTTGGAAGTCTATATAGTACTATCGTTCTTGACGATTTATTAACCATGGTTTTAATAACTATTTTTGGTCAATTTGCTAAATATATTCATATTCAGGATCTTTATTACAATCCCTAATTATAATTTAATAATAGCACAAAAAGGCCTAGTCACGTAGACAAGTTTAATTTATAAGCCCAGATTTTATGGAATCGAGGCATTAAGGGTTGAATCAAAGTTCATTACCCTTCTTTGACAGGGAGTTGTAGGCTACCACTGTCTTTAGTCTCAGAGGACGTTAATTATAGCCCGTAGGTACTTCATCTTTAGAGGGATGATTATTTTAATAAGGAAAATTGGAGTAATCCAATTTAAGGATGACTTATGCGATTTTATCGAATCACATTTTGCCACCGATGTTAACATGTCTTTAGATGTTAACAAGGATTTGAATCTTTTGAATAGGTTTTACCATTTTGGCCATGTCTGCAACGACATTTAGGCTAGGTTTTACCTTTAAGATTCTTTTTAATATTTAACGCAGAACAATCCTAAATTGAGATGTTAACAAGGATCTGAATCTAATTGAGGAACTACCATCTTGGCCCTGTCTTAAGGTGACACATGGCTAGGTCTTGTCCTTTTTAGATTTTGCCATTTTATTATAATGGTAGATCTTATAATAGGAATGTTATTTTAAGTCTAACCGTTCCATTAAAATTTAAACAAGTACATGGTTGCCCTAAACGGGACTTCTAACTGAAATGACTTGCCCATGCAAGGGCTAAGCAGAAAAATAAAAAAGGAAACAATTAAGAGCAAAATCAAACAAATTAGGATTAGTCCTATGTTCTTTGTCTAGACTCGAGAATCAAAGAATGTGCAATTGTGTAACTGAGATTAAACACAAAAGGTTAGTGTTTAATTCACTCAGTGTTGGCTCTGATACCAACCTGTCCCACCCCGATATTTCCACGTATTACCGGTGGGCCCGGTGGGGAGTATCGTGACGTAATTGATATCATCATAGTCAAACAACACAAATTTAAATGCACAGCGGAAGCAAAAGATAGATTTATTTCAACTGAATAAATTGTAATATTAAGAATCACAAAATAGTTGAAACAGATCCACAAGCGGATCGAAAGAAAAAGGAAATTGTTCAACAGACTTTAACATCTAGAGCTTGCGAGACTTTATTATTGATGCCTGGAGTAGCCAGCCTATTACGTATAGTACCTGCACTTAGACTTTTTTGGAAAATACGTCAGTTTACACTGGTAAATACAACTTAACTGACTCATTTTGAAAAGAGTTTGAAAATTGATTTGGATGCGCTTAGGCAAAAATATCTTTTATAACTTGGGACAATTATTTAAAAATAATCTTGTATACAGTTTTACTTATTTGTCGTCCATTAGGGCCGGTTGGTAGAGCCGGTCAAGATTAACTGACACGCCACAGGTATAATGCCCACAAGGTTGATTCCTTTAAGTGGATTACCAGTTTTTACATAATGCAACTGTCAGGTGTACGCCTACACCCCATGCTTAGGTCGTAGCCATTTCTTTGAATGATGCCAAGGATATCCGGGACATGGTCATTTAACCCCCAAAGGCCATACATCAAATAATACAGAATAAAACGAGTTATGTAAATACATTAATCACAATCCGATTTAAATGACTACATACCCGACCAAGCGGTATTATTATAATACCGTATCCCAAGCCCGTATAGGGAAAATAAGTTAAGAGTATTTACCTGAGAAAAGTATAAATCAAATACAGCAAGTGCACGTAGATTTTACTGGGCTCCTAATCTGGAACGAAGGTTTTTAATAACCTATTAGAATCCAAACGGGTCTTCAATTAAGCTTAGACTTAGACCGGTTAGTTTTCAAAAGGAAGACACGGTTCAAACGCATGATAAAGCGAAGACCGGTTTAGAATGTGGTTTTGACCCGACAAGCTTGGACACTTGTTTAATATGTGTAAACTAAACACATTCTGGATTTTGGGATGAAAACGATATGATTTGACCCGTTTCGGCTAATTTATGCAAACTAGTTACATAAGCCGATCGAAGGCGAAAAGTGCGTAACGAGTAACCAAATGAGTCATATACAAGTTTCCTAAGTTAATATGCCTTAAATATGTTGTGACATCAGTAAGATATCTTCTATTATGCCCCAAATGAATTTAAACTCAAATTATGCCCCGTAAGGGCATTTTGGTCATTTAAAAGGTTATAAAAGAGTTTAAATATAAATCTGATTTTCGGGTCTGATGTAATCAGTAAAATACTTAATTTAATAAGTTATAACAGTAGAGTATCGTATATATGTGAAATTTATCCTTTATAACTAAACTATGCACCGTAGGGGCATTTTGGTAATTTCACTTAAGCCTAAAAGGTCAAAACTGGAAATCTGAGTTTAAAACTTTTGCTTACAGTTAAAATATAAAAATTTACTGAACATATCAGTAGGCATCAAACCTTATATGTTTAAAATAGTTTTAATACATACTATGCGCTTAAAACGCGTAAAAAGGTAGTTTTAAGCGATTTCCGGGTTTTATAAGAAAAGCTGATATTTATATTATTCCAGAAGGCTTAAAATATTCTATTTATCATATTAGATCAGTATAAAAAGGTTTGGTATCAAAAGGATTGGTAAAACTCATTTTATAGCCTAAAAGGGCAAAACCGACAATTACCGGCTCAAGCTTAGAACTCTATGTTATGCTTAGCCTAAAAATAAATAAAAATCTCCAAAATATTATTTTACATCACTGGGTAAAAAGTTTGGTATCAAAATTTGGGTTTAGATAGGCTATACGCTAATTACGCCATTTAATTACTAAAAAGCTTCTAATTACGCTATTGAGCGTAACTCCTAATCTAGACCTCAAACTGATGTCAAATTTTAGGTGCAAGTTTATAAATCAGTAACTAAGGTCTCTATTCTTTTACATTTTCAAAAATCATGTTTTAATGTCATATGGGCATAATAGTCAACATTTAGGCATTTAACGGAAATATGCATATGAATTGGATAACTAATGAACCAAGTTGTATAATCACAGAGGGTTATACTTATATGAAACCTAGTCCTAATAAAGCTCTAAGACATTTATAAACTATGCTCTAATGGGTCAGAACTGAAAGTCAAAGCAAAAGTCTACTTTTGCGACTTTCGGTTCCGAACCGAGCTTAAACTGAAAATTGTCGAGTTGAACATGTTTAGACATGTTCTTACATTAATTACCAAGTTATATTAATGACAAAACAGGTTGCATAGCTTCTACATTGCTAATTATGCATTAATTTGAAAATAAGCTTTCTGTTGACTTTTTAAGATTAACTTTGACCTGACAATTGACCTAGTTAGAGTGGGAATCAGAGGGTGCCATTTTAAGCGTTTATTGCCCACATAATTACCAACTCATAGGTACTTTCAATTTGAAATTTGACTGGACAAATTAAGGTTAATGATGAAGTCAAATCTTAATTACGACGGTTTGACTTTAAGTTAATAAACTAATTAAAACTGAATTAAGAAAGGTTAGGGACACTTACTGAAGTCCTATGCACGACTAAGGATGCTTGGGAAGTGGCCTTGAGCTCCAGGAATCTACAGAAATTGAGTTTGAATGGTTTTCAAAGTGTATGCCAAAGTGTTGCAACAATGGATTCTTATATAGTGATTTTAATTCATCAAGATCATGCCACAATAGCCTATAGATGTTCCTTGATCACTTCCAGGTGTCCCTAGGCATGGAAATACCATCAAACAGGCCCCTTGAATTGAATACAAGGTTTCCAAGTCGGTTTAACTTGCTGAACTCGCACCTGTGCATGAATTCTGACCAGCTAAGGCCGTCGCGTAGCGCAACGACAGAGGGGGTTGCTGGTGGTGCTACGCCAGCATGTGGGTAACCAGCCAAACAGTTTCAAAACTTGGCAGATTTAACCCCCTGTACTTTAAATAGTGGTTTTGACTTATTATTTTGCACTTTTAACCCTCCAACTTGATTTCTAAGGACCCTAAGTTATAAACAAACTTGGTTAAGTCCTTGGTTAACTTTGTGATCACCCGAAAAGCCTTGAATTTCAACGTTGACGCTTTTAACCCCTCGTGTACGAATATTATCATAACTTTCTCATACTTTATCGAAACCTTGTGAAATTTTCATCACTTATTCTAGTGAGTATATTTTATCGTTACAAAGCTTCGGGTTCGCTAAAAAGTCACTCAGAGGTGTACTTTAAACATGTTGACACATTTAACCCTTGTAGTTTGTAATCTCTCACTTTCTTTCACAATTAGCTTCGTATGATCCATGATTCATTCGTTTAAGGGTATAAACATCATGTAGGGTTATTTAAAGGTACATTTATCCATTGTTGAGATTTTGAACCCTTTTACACACATAGATTCCTTGTTTGTCAACTTTCGTCCCTCTAAGTAATTCTTTACACGTTTTAAAGTCCATGACACGTGTCGATACATTATTGGACATAAATTTTTGAGGTGTTACAGACAGTCACTGGCATTGTTTTCTATGACCAATGCAAAGATGGCCAGTTTCATGCTCAAGATTATCCTCTTCGTGGTGAGTTTTAGTTTGGTTTATGAATGTCTGTTTCTTTGTTTTGAACATTTTAGCTTATAAGTATTGTATAGGGGTGAGAATATTGTTGGCTTGTCGGGGTTTTCTAGAGATCACATCGAATCTTTCACTTTAATTGGTTTGCTAAAATATACAGGTGAAGGCATCAGTGACACAAAGAAGACTAGGTACCCGAACGCATGAAGAAAAAAACTTTTGTGATCTATGTATAAACGGAAGACTGTAAATGTTAAAACCATACTTCTATACGTCACGCTTAGCTTTTTTATTAATTTTGTTGGTCCCGATTTTTGAGGATCGATAACGAAACCAAATCTCTTGTTTATCACAAACACGGTCACGAGTGCGGAATCTCCTTGACTATGCCAAACCAAACATAGATAGTAATAACATGATATAACCAATGAATCACAATCAATTGATTAACAGGATGAGAACAAAGGTTCAAACAGATACATACACAGTTTGAAGTAAAACTCACAGAAGGTTATGCTCTCACAGTTTCAAAGTGAAACTATGTGTGGTTTATATAGGCAGCAGATCACAACATCGACGAAACTCAAATGGGACCCGGCGAAACTTCCAATATTGACGAAACTTAAAGAGTTTCGTCAATATACATGACGAAACCTGGGGGTGGCCATGATGAAACTTCACAGGTTGATGAAACTCCTAGAGTTTCGTCACTTAGTACGGTGAAACTTGGAGTTTCATCACAAAGGGAGTTTCTTCATGGTGAAACTTAGAGTTTCTTCACAAGGGTGTTTCTTCATGGTGAAACTTAGATGAAACTTGGGAGTTTCATCATACAGGAGCTCGACGAAACTTGGAGTTTCGTCGAGGGCTGCCAAACAGGATATGCTGCAAACTGTTAACAGTTTGCTGCAGACCAATATAAACACACAAACAGACATAAACCAAGTATGCAACATGCATTGTTCATTTATACATTACAAATCATACGAGACAAACTTGACGAACACAAGTAGGATAGGAGGATATCTGACTTGGTCTTCATTCCGTAAAAATGTCGAACCGAACGTGCCGCTTCCACACAAAATGTATCAACAAACTCCCCCTTGGACGCTGCTGTGATGGTTCGTCTTCCATGTCTTTTATGTCGGAGGATCTTCAAAGGTCTTCATGCGTCGTAAGTAGAAAGTGTATCAACAAACTCCCCATTTCATTTAGGAAGTGCGTTAATAAACTCCCCCTTAAGATAAACTCTCCATTGAGTTATGCTCGTGAATCTTTCGATCGTCAAATCTTTAGATCCTTGTGGTGTTGATGGAGGGTCAGCGGAAACTCGATCATCTTTATCCTGTGAGTGCCTCCACGTCGTGTCTTCATTCCGAAGCTCGTTTTCTAACACGTTCTCTTCGCATTTAGCTGATTTGATTGTAGCATATGCACATACAAGAAAGCTAAACGCGCAACGAGAACAACCGCTTGGAATATAGTAAACATAACAAACGACACACATGTGACCATTTTGCAATCAACTACCGTCTGACAGTTTGAAAGTTTAAAAAAAATTGTCCAATTTTAGTTTTTAACTTTCAAAACTCGTTAACTTCGACCATTTATGAAGATGCAATTGTTTTCCGGCTTACAATCAGGATTTTGGGTAGGATAGACCCGAGTTCCAACATCGGTCAATCAAAAATAAACTAGAAGCAAAATCTTTTTAGCATTTATAAAGTTTATATTAAAACACACCTAAAATCTTTTTGGAATTTTTCATTTTTCAAATGTAAAGACGGAAAGCAATAAATAAATATATACAGAGTTGCAGAAACGAAGAAATGTAAATAAATATTTACAGACATTCTTTTTGCGAGTTCCGAGGGTAAGAGAATCATATCAGTGTATGGTCACGTCAACACGCTCTTGTTGTTCAGTTAGTTAACATTTAGATAAGCATCCTATAACAATTATCGGTATTGTTGTCCACGTAAGCTCAACTTATCAGTTGTAATCATGGCGAGGGGATACGTTAGTGTATGATTTATACTTACCGACCGGTGTTCATCCACACATGACACATTCCCGTATCAAGGTATGCGCGAGAGTTCATCTTACCGGTGAGTATACCGTTTATCATCTGTTTGACCGTATAAAAATGTGGGATAGTCACTTATTTTTTATTGAAAACAAGCCCTATGTGATAGAATCACTTATTGATGAGGAACTTGATTTTCATATGCATGAGGGCATAGGAGCAAGTCCATGAACAGGTCAGTACATCATACAGCAAAGAGACGAACTTAACTCCCGGATAAATGTGATATGTTATCACTTATTTGTTTGGACATGTGATTGTTGATCACTTATTGAGGTCGAATGCAATATGTACACGTATGTATAGTATCATGGAAGATCTAGACTTCGTCTCCGTTATTATTATTTTTTTGGTAAAAGATACAACCATGATACCCAGATGATAAGACAGCATAAAGACCGAATATCTCAGAACCTCGGCAATCTCTCAAACGAAATTTCGGTACAAAGGCCATATGGAAATGAATGGTTCCCACCTGGTCTTCAGTCGATTTAGGTTTATATCACACTGCACACTTTAAAATGATTGTGAGCCTACCGATACATCTTATATAGAGCTGCTTAACATTTTTCATTTATGGTTCAAAGAGGTTAGGACAGACCACTGATGTACTATCATTTTCTCTTTTGCTCGCCAGGAAACTCATTTTTGTTTTTCTATTGTTTTTGTGTTTTGAAATTTTTTGATGTTTTTGAATTTTCAAATTTTGGATTGGATTTACTCCCCCTAAAATCAACAAACTATGATAAATTTTAAAAACACAAAGGTATTTACAAAAAAGATTTCCAGATGTCGGATTAACTCATGTCTTACCTTAATGCCGTTTACAAAAATTAATTTTAATCAGAATTGATTTATCGAATTTTGGAAAAATCAGTTGGCACGTCGGTAAGCAGTGCGGACCATGACAATGTTGACGAGTTTCATATTGAAACGATCACGTGCGAGGTGATATTTAAGATCAACATATTTGGTCAAAGAGTGCTGTACGAGATGATAATAATTCATAAAGCAGCTTAAATATCGACAAGTATAGGAGAGATTAGAAATTCAAAATCGTATCCTGCAACTGCTTCGTGCATTGCCAGGAATCTGAGCGCTCTCCTAAACTGGATATCCATCCGGTGTGGACTGAAAAGTCGATTTTTGTAGCTACTTCACTTAATCCGAGAAAAACTCTTCACAACAACAAGATCAGAAACGTCCATGTCCGGCTGGTCTTCCACATTGCACCAGCGAAGGTCTTTGTCTTTCTCTTTAAGAAGTAGTGTGCGGTTGTTCAATCCATGCCAAGGCATCCGCACACCCGGTTGTTTTGTTCAACAAACACATTTTCTTCAATCACACCGCGAAGAAATGTACACTGCACGTTCATCTTGTTGATTTTGAACTTCAGACGTGCTGCAAGTGCGTACATTTTGATTGAATCTATCCTGGGGACCCGATTAAAGCCTTTAACAATCAAATTTTGAAATGATTTTCATTTTGTCGAAGCTTTCAATTTCTTTCATCAGACATTTCTTCTTTACTTTTTCTCTCTCCATCAAAGGCAACAATTTATTTTGTCGCCGATCTTGTGCATGGACACTCCGCTATCAATAATCCGATGACTATCGATAGTTCCTCCTGGAACATCCTGCACACTCACTTAGAGATTAGTTGGAGAGGGGGACCCAAGCCTTCATAGACTTGGGTCGTCCATGTTCATCGATGAAAGTTAACTCAACTTCTCGATGATTTGGAACTGGTGATACTCCCCCTGAAACTTTATCCGTTTTAGGTTTCCAAGCTTGTTTCCGTTTACCGGATTGTGTATTATTTACATATTTATAAATCTCTAGTTTTAACGGTTGTGACAAAATTGGTTTCCTTTTAACAGTTTCTGGTTTTAAAGGCTTTTCGATCACCTTCACATTTTGACGTCGTTGTTTTGTTTCTTGTTCTTTAATCGTACGTTTGTCCTTTTTGGGTGAAACAGGACGACGTTTTTTGTGACCTTGTTCAGAAGGGGCTCTTTCTACAAAATTTGCTTTTGGAGAGTTTGTGCAATTTTTTATAATGTGGCCAAACTCCCCGCATTTGAAACAAGATCTCCTTTCAACAAAATTAGGAGATTTTGTTCGATGACTTGACGTTGAACCTGTAGATCCAGAGGTACTAGCTTCACACCCGTTTGTGTGTTGGGTGTAATTGTTATCACTATTACGTTTCAAAATTTTGACTTTTTGAACAAAATCGGTATTTGATTTATTTTCAAAAGTCTCCACTTTATCAGTACCCTTGGAGGCCACAAATTTAACGTCTTTGCATTTCTTCTTGTAAGGAGCTCCTTTTGTTTCAGCCTTTAGTTGTGTAACCTTAGGCTTTTGAGCTCGTTGTTGCTGTTTACCCTTAAAAGCGACAGGTTGTTGCTTTGTTGGTGATTTTTTATTTCCAAATTTTCTTCTAACTTCAGCTTTTGGAATCGGATCACACTGAGTTACTGAAACTCTCGGGATCCCCTTTTCAAAAACTTACTGGTAGTATCTTCAAACACTTTATCAATCAAAGATTGATTGACGTTTTTAATTGGAAAAGTTGTGTTTGAATAAATTTTGTCATCACCGACTAAAGTGTACAACACATTATCACTTTTAACAGTAGACACTGTTTCCTTGATGGGATCTATCTCTTGTTTAGCAGTTGAATGCACCACAGGAGTAGGAGGATCACACAGAATATGGTTCTCAATAGGAACTTCTACTCCTTTCCTATCATTAAGAGATTTATCCTCATCACTCACATCCGATTCATCTTCTGACGAATCATAGTCCTCAACTGTGGGAGGACTTTGTTCCATATCAACAGATGACTTTCTTGAATTTTCAGATGAGCCCTCCGAAGAACTGTCCGATTTGAACCCTAATCCTGTAGTAACTTCCTCATAATCAAGAGGCACACTAGGTTCAAAACGTGGCATTTCCTCCTCATCGGGCATTCTGGTATAGTTGTGTCTCAAAGGAGGCAGACATGACTTATACCCAACGCCTTTCACGTTCCCTTTCAGCTTTTGAACGTCTATGATGTGATCAAGCACATATCGGGAGTTTGAGTAACTCTCCAATTTGAGCTTGATCGCATCATGCTCACACTTTGCCACGGCTAGCTCCTTCTTTGTTTCCTTAATGATATTAATGTAGTTATTAATACCAATTTGTTTGTTAAAAATAGTTTTTGTTAATACAGAAACGCTTTTCTTGAGTTTTCAATTACCGATTTAAAATCCTTTTCATTGCGAGCTAAGGCCATGTTTGCCTCTTAGCATTTTGACAGTTCAATAACCAAACTCTGATTGTGACTATGAACAGTTTCAGATTCATGTTTCAATTCAGCACATTCATGTTTCATATCAGCACAAACACTACATATGCTAGGAGTTTCAGATTTTACCTGACTTGTAGAAGCTGTGACATTAGCCATAAAGGCAGTCTGAGAAGAGAAAGATCCATCTTCATTGAGAATCTTCTCCATTTCTTCTGATGTAGCATCAGCTTTCTTGACCAAGACATATTTCTGACACTTTACCTCCTCAGCATCATTCAACAAACTATCACCTTCAGAATCCATTCGTTCATTCACATCTGATTCTGAATCGGAACTGCCACTGTACCCCGAACGTGCACATGCTTGATGTGACTGATGATTTTAGCGTAACATGCAGTTCCTCCTTGTCCTCCATCTCCAAACTGTACTGACCAGTCGCATCCCTCATCGGCTTGTACCACTAATGCTCGGTTGGGGTTTGAAGGCCTGACTGGTTGGTTTGGTTGTTAGCAGCTACTATCCCTCTTTCGTTGTTTGCTTGATTTGAAGTACTTGTTTGATTTTGGAAGGGATTTTGGTTGCCTTGTTTGCTCGGTCGCGTGCATTCACGTTTGAAGTGACCCTATTCACCGCAATTGAAGCACGTTACGGCATCCTTATCAAAGCCGTACTTCGTATCCCGCTTGCTTTCCAAGCTAGTCTTCCCGGTTCTCCTCATACAATCCTTAGCTCATCTAACCGCACTCACAAACGCCCACTTGATATCCATTAACTCCATTTCGTCCCTGTCTATCTGCTGATAGTCTTCGTTTTTCAAATTAATGTTGCCAATCTGACTTGCGACTAGTCCGCAGTAGGCATTGACCATGGTGTTAAGAAGTTCCATGGTTTCCCTTGCAGTTTCCACATTGACTTTGGATAAGTTTGCTTGTGGTTGTTGGGTTTGAGGTTGAGTGGGAGGAACTTGTGGTGGAGGTTGGGGTTTAGGTAGCCACGCACTTGGATCGAGTTGAGGTTTAGAAAAAGCATGAGCTTGAGCAATCATATGCGTTGGAGGATGATAGGCACTCGGATCGAAAACCTGAGGTGGAGCTGATTGTGGAAACGGAAAAGAGCTTGTATTTGACATAAACGCCGTCTGTAGTTTTGGTTGCTAAGCTGAACTAGAACTGGAACTAGCTAAAGAGTTAAAACCTGCAAGGTACATTTCAGTATTTTGAGGAACATGAATTCGTTTAGCTTTCCGGATTTCTTCATCATTCTTGTGCTCCACCTTCTGAATAAATTCATAGATATTGACAGTATCTAAAACGCCCGTATGCTTTAAAAGCTCAATGAATGGGCTCCACTTTGGAGGTAGAGCATCAGCAAACCGTGCAACCATTTCCTGTTGAGTTGCAAGAACAGTATAAGAATACATTTCACTAATCAAATGATGAAAACGAGTATTCATATCATCTAGTGTTTCATTCTCCAAGAATTGAAATGATTCAAACTCATTCTTCAATAGATCATGGCGTGTCTTTCTTGTCGCCGCATTCCCTTCTCCTCTCGCTACCAAGGCATCCCATAAAGCTTTTATGCTAGTATAGTAGCCGAACTGGTGATAGATGTCTTTGTGGAGTGCTTGTGTGAGAATAGCAAATGCCTTCTTCTCCAGATCATATGCCTTCTTGTCATCTTCTAACATATGAGCAAAACCCGCTGCACTTGATCCTGCTTCTTCGAGGGCAGTGTTGTATGGAGTAGTGAAACACGTCCATAGTTCTGTGTTTTGCCCTAGAACGTATGTGTGGAAACGACCCTTCCATGATGGATAGTCGTTCATGTGATTCAACTTTGGCGGGCGATTGTTGCTGCCCGTTTCACTCTCGCTAAGTAAAAGATTTTGAATGCTTTGATTTTGATTCGACACCAAAGCCCATTGACTTGCACTTATAGATTGCGATGGCATAACGTTCCTTAACCATGCGGCTGTGGATGTCTGATCTTGACCTGGTCGTGGGTCCGTACTCCAATCCCATGGACTTGTACTACTCATATTTGATATATAAATGATAATACGTGATTACACACTTAAAAACACAATGTTAAAACACTTTTGCAAGTCCTCTATTGAAATTAACAATGATCTCGATGAAACTCTCTCCACGAAACTCAATAGGCTTCGTAGAAGAATCTTTGACGAAACTCTAGGGGTTTCGTCGAGGTACCTTTGACGAAACTTTAGGGGTTTCGTCGAAGTTGCGTATGGCGAAACTTAGCGGTTTCGTCGCTTGGAACTTTCGTCGAGATAAGGTCCAGACTGTGGGTGAAATAGTTGGTGAGATTTTTCAAAGTAAATCTTATCTTTTACTGACACATAACAAGTGATATCAACTCACAACATACTCATATTACCAAACAAGTATGGTCACCATATTTTAATCCTTTTATCAATTTCCTTTTAATTGTAAATTCAATGAATATCACAAGAACACTTTGAAGGTTCTTTGAAGATATTAAGACCAAACCAAGAATATATGAACTTTCCGGTCACTAAACAACTTTCCGAAACTCGAAATTGCTTAAAACTTTCACTAAAAACCCGGTTTATCACGTGAACAATCAATCTAACAAGGATTTTGATAAAACTTTTTAGCAATCAACAAGATCAACAGATTTTAATGAAAACTTTTCCAGAAAAGTTATGAGTTTTTCAAGAACAAAGGTTTTCAGAAAATCATAAACAACCAGTTTTAACACTTGATGAGCAATCAATAGTTATACTAACCAAGCATACCATGAGCAATGTACCATGTAACTAACAAGTAGGCAATATATACATAGATCATATCACCTAGAATGTCGAGCCTTGCATGTGGAGTGAAGCGTCGTTGTGGACCGTTGAGCACTGTACAGGTTATAGTCTGGTTTTAACAAAAACGTTTCTCCTTTATTAAAACCAAGTTCTCTATAACCAATGGCTCTGATACCAATCTGTCACACCCCCAAAATCCACCTGCGGGATACCACCGCTTGGAGGCGTGACTGACCAGGATCCAGCCACCAATCATATTGAACATGCAAGTTAAAGGATATAAAAGTTTAACCAATACAATTGGTGTCCAAACAAAACATAGTTAAGTTGCAAGCGGAAGCAAAAGTCTTAAAACCAAAACATAAGTTTAATTGTTTAAAGTTTAACATGGCACACAGTCGTCCATGTCCCACAACGATCCTCCCCCATGCAAGCTCCAGCTAAGCACCTAAAGACCTGCAAAGCATGTAGTAACGAGTCAACAACAAGTTGAGTGAGTTCACGGTTGGGTGTTCGTTTTAAGTTGTTTCGAAAACAGTTTTCCTTTATCTGGCATCCTGCCGTGGGGGTTACCCCATAGTTAAAAACGTGACTTGTTTATTCCCGGTTACTCTGGCAATCCAGCCGTGGGGGCTACCCCATGTTAGTTATCTGGCATTTCGGCCGTGGGGGCTACCCCATGTATATACTAGACTCGTTACCATATCGACTGCTGACTGTAGTCATGTTTATGTGCCCTGAAACTGTCAATGTCTATCATCATTGACGTGCCCCAGATCCATTAGTTCACGCCCGTCCTCTGCGGCACGGTGTGAGGTTTGTCAGACCTAAATAGCGCTATCTAACTAATGACCCGCTCGCCATTGGCCCGGCGATTAAGTCGATATAAAAAGGAGGGACTTCGTGATAGAGTTTTGGTCTAGTACGAGTTATCTGTCCATGAGGACGAGGAATTACATTCCTGAACCTTTGCTGTCCTACCCAAGGAGGACGAGGAACCTACGTTCCTTAACCCCATTCCCAACCCAGGGAATCCCATGCTTTGTAGAGGGTGTGAAATCACCTTGGTTTGCTCGGCAGATACACAGAAAAGTCAATCAAGTTGTAAGTGGTCAACTACGTCCTAACATAGATACCATTCAAGTCAGGTTCGTATCCAAGTAGTGCACGAATGTTCTACACGTATACTAGCAAGTTGCATATAGGTATTTATTCATGGCATACACGTATAACATAGCGGTTTACAATAATACCTATGAGTTGAATAGTAGCATGTGTACAAGTAAGCAAAGCCCAAAAGTCCGGCCCAATCCTAAGCCCGTAACAATGCAAGTCCAAACAGCGTGTACATGCGTATGGTCTCGAGTCGAGACTGTGCGGTCTCTAGTCGAGACTGTGCGGTCTCGAGTTGTAGCCTACAAGATCTCGAGTCGCAACTGGGGTGGTCTCGGGTCATGCATGTACTGGTCTCGAGTCGCAACCGGACTCGCAAGCATGGTCTCGAGTCATGATGTTTGTGTGTCGATGAAGTATGGTTTCGAGTCGAGACTAGGGAGTTCTCGACTCGCAACCTGTGTCGCAATCCCCGGTCTCGGGTTGTCATGCTCATCGTCTCGAGTCGAAACTAGGGTCCTTGACTCGCAACCAAGTGTCGAAACCGTGATCTCGAGTTGTCATCCATGTGGTTTCGAGTCGCAACCGGAGGTTTCGACTGGACATCTGCTGATTTTGCACAGTGTACTTAACCAATGGAATTTCATGTTCATGAGATCATGTACTATCCAATAACATTGCACTAACATGTCTCCTTGTCTAACCTTAACCGAAAATGGATCAAACATGGCAATTTCAAATGTTCTTAACATATTCATATCATCTTCAAGTTGTTCTTCATATATTCAAGTCATGTTCATGTTGATTATTCAAACTTGTTCATCATATTTCCGGGTTTTTAGCATAAATCACAAACATAATCATGAACAACAAATCAACGCACTTGAACATACTCATCTAATGGTTTCAAATCACATAACATCTCAAAATCAACTCTACACTAATCCGATAATCATGGTACTACACATATGCAAGCCGGTTTTATGAACATCCACATTTAATGGTTTGAATCACATTTAGACACAAGATATCATGAGCCCATTGTGCAATGTATCCGAAACATGTTAGCCGATTATCAACAACATACACATCCGATTCACAAAAACATCATCAAGCATACAACTATACTAGTTAAATCATATCATTCATACTATTATTTAACAACAAAACATCATAAAGACACTAACCGGTTGATGGGTTTCAAAGGTGAGTATGAAGCTTCCAAACGGGTGTGTGTGTGTGTGAGCCGAGGGTCCTTGTGGTCTCCGGTTTGATCCGAGAAGAAGGAGAAGAAATGTGATGTTTGGTGTCTAGGGTTTTAGTGAGAGAATGTGAGAGTGTGTGTGTGGAGGAGTATGTGTGTTGTTTGCCCAAAAATGACAAGTGTGGCTATCACTAAGGATTATATACTTGTTCCACAATGGTGCACCCAAATGGGTTTCGGATGAGGTGCACGGCCCAACCGGCCCACATGTTGTACTGTTCACTCGAGACCACATGGTCTCGAGTCGGGTTCTTAGTTCTCGGCTCACTTAAACATATACACATACTATACACACAAGCATACATATAACATAACACATAATCACATAAAAGGTTCACTTATCATTAATCACACAAGTTAACTAGTCACACATTTGAGCATGTTACAATCGGGATATAACGAAAGGTTCTAAATTTCGAGTTGTCACATCATCCCCAAGTTGAAAGAAATTTCGTCCCGAAATTTGGTAAGCACTCACTGAGGAAGCTAGTTAAGTTGTATGGTTTTCCCGGTTTTCCTGGGGTGTCACATCCACCCCCCGTTGATCTGGAATTTCGTCCCGAAATTCCGTAGCTTCAGCCTCAGTAGTGGTTGTACTGTTTGCGAACAGTTGGGGATACTTGTGTTTCATCTGATCTTCACGCTCCCAGGTGAACTCTGGGCCGCGACGTGAGTTCCAACGAACTCGAACGAGGGGTATTCTAGTGCTCTTAAGGACCTTAACATCCCGGTCCGTGATTTCAGCTGGTTCCTCGACGAATCGTAACTGCTCGTCGATAGTGAGTTCCTTCAGAGGAACTATGTGGGTCTTATCTGACAGACACTTCTTCTGATTCGACACGTGGAAAACGTTGTGAACTGCACCGAGTTCTGCTGGTAAGTTCAGTCTGTAGGCCACCCTGCCTATTTTCTCAATGATTTCGAAAGGTCCAACGTATCGCGGGTTAAGTTTGTCTCGTTTACCAAAACGAACCACACCCCTCCAGGGTGAAACTTTGAGTAGCACCCGCTCCCCAACCTGGAGCTCTAGTGGTTTCCTGCCCTTATCGGCGTAGACTTTCTGACGGTCACGAGCTACCGCCATGCGTTTTCGTATTTGAGCAATTTGTTCGGTTGTGTCTACCACATGTTCTGGACCAGTGATCTGACTATCTCCCACCTCTGCCCAACAAAGAGGTGACCGGCATTTACGTCCGTACAATGCCTCAAACGGAGCAGCTTTAATGCTGGTGTGGTAGCTGTTATTGTACGAGAATTCCACAAGTGGCAGATGTTTTTCCCAGCGGTTGCCAAAGTCGATTACACATGCACGTAGCATGTCTTCTAAGGTTTGAATAGTGCGCTCGGACTGCCCATCCGTCTGGGGGTGATACGCTGTGCTCATATCTAAACGTGAGCCAAAGGATTTGTGCATTGCTTGCCACAGCTCTGAGGTAAAACGTGCATCTCGATCCGAGATAATAGAGGTGGGCACCCCGTGCCTCGAAACAACTTCCTTGAGGTATATTTCTGCAAGAGTAGAGAACTTATCCGTTTCCTTGATAGCCAAGAAGTGAGCAGACTTTGTGAGTCGATCCACGATCACCCAAATAGTATCGTTTCCGCGCTGAGATCTAGGTAGGCCAGTAACGAAATCAATGGAAATTTGCTCCCATTTCCATTGTGGTATCTCTGGTTGTTGGAGTAGGCCTGAGGGTTTCTGGTACTCAGACTTGACTCTCGCACAAGTCAAACACTTGCTGACGTAGGTTGCTATGTGGGCCTTCATGCTAGGCCACCAATACGTGGTTTTGATGTCGTGGTACATTTTATCCGAACCAGGATGTACCGAGTAGCGAGACTTGTGTGCTTCATCCATCACAAGCTCTCGTAAGTTGCCATAGAGTGGGATCCAAATGCGTCCCGTTACGTAGTAAGCACCGTCTTCCTTTTGTTCTAAGCGTTGCCTTGATCCGCGTAGGGCTTCAGCCCTGACGTTTTCTGGTTTCAATGCTTCTATCTGAGCAGCTCGTATTTGGGAAGGAAGGCTAGAATGGATCGTGAGTTGTAAAGCTCGCACGCGCTTAGGCGCGGTGTCCTTTCGACTGAGGGCGTCAGCCACAACATTGGCCTTGCCCGGGTGATACCTGATTGAGCACTCGTAGTCATTCAGCAGCTCGACCCATCGTCGCTGCCGCATATTCAGCTCCTTCTGCTTGAAGATATGTTCGAGGCTCCTGTGGTCGGTGTAGATGGCGCACTTGGTACCGTACAGGTAGTGCCGCCATAACTTAAGTGCAAAAACAACAGCTCCCAGCTCCAAATCGTGTGTAGTGTAGTTCTTCTCATGAACCTTGAGTTGGCGTGAGGCGTAGGCTATAACTTTATCTCGTTGCATCAACACACAGCCAAGACCCTGAATTGATGCGTCGCAGTAGACCACGAAGTCGTCTGTGCCCTCTGGCAAGGAAAGGATAGGTGCGCTGCAAAGTCTATCCTTTAGGTGCTGAAAGGCCAACTCCTGTGCATTTCCCCATCGATAAACAACTCCCTTTTGCGTTAGTGAGGTGAGAGGCTGTGCAATCTTAGAAAAGTCCTTTATGAATCTCCTGTAGTAACCTGCCAATCCCAAGAATTGATGAATCTCCTTTGGTGTACGAGGTGCAGGCCAGTTCTTAATAGAGTCTATCTTGGATGGATCAACGTGAATCCCATCCTTGTTTACCACGTGGCCTAGGAAATGGACTTCTCGAAGCCAGAAGTCGCATTTCGAGAACTTTGCGTAAAGCTGTTCTGTTCGAAGGAGTTCTAGAATAAGTCGTAGATGCTGCTCGTGTTCCTCCTGACTCTTAGAATAGATCAGGATGTCGTCGATGAAGACTATAACGAACTTGTCTAGGTAAGGCTTGCACACTCGATTCATCAAATCCATGAAAACCGCAGGTGCGTTGGTCAGCCCAAAAGGCATGACCAAAAACTCATAGTGCCCATAGCGAGTCCTAAAGGCTGTTTTGGAGACGTCCTCTTCTCGGACTCTCAGCTGGTGATAACCCGATCTCAAATCGATCTTCGAGTAGTAGCTCGACCCCTGCAGCTGGTCGAACAAGTCGTCAATACGTGGTAGAGGATAACGATTCTTCACCGACACCTTGTTGAGTTCCCGGTAGTCGATGCACATTCTGAAGGTACCGTCCTTCTTCTTTACAAATAGTACTGGAGCTCCCCAGGGTGATGAGCTAGGACGGATAAAACCCTTATCCAAGAGTTCTTGTAGTTGCGTAGAGAGTTCTTCCAACTCTGATGGAGCTAAACGATAAGGTGCACGAGCTATAGGCGCAGCTCCAGGAGCTAGTTCGATTTGAAACTCGACTTGGCGATGGGGCGGAAGACCAGGTAATTCCTCAGGAAATACCTCCTGATAGTTGCGTACAACTGGAAAATCTCCTATCTTTTTCTCTTTTTCTGAGGTGTCAGTAACGAGAGCCAAAATTGCAGTGTGGCCCTTTCGCAAGCACTTTTGGGCCTTAAGGAGAGAAATGACGTTCTCAACAGCACTCCTCTTGTCGCCACGAATCATGAGAGGTTCACCACTGGAACCTGGTATACGGACAACCTTCTCGTTGCAAAGAATCTCTGCTCGGTGTTGGGATAACCAATCCATCCCAATGACAACGTCGAAACTACCCAAGACGATAGGAATAAGGTCGATAGAGAAGGTCTGGTCAGCGAGAATAAGTTTACAACCCTTGACTACGTGTGTGGCTTCTAAACTCTTACCATTTGCTAGCTCTACAGTGTGCTTGTTGTTCAAAGGTGTTGGGACACGCTTAAGCATTCGACTAACTTCTAGTGACATGTAGCAAGTATCGGCACCCGAATCAAATAAAACTGAAACATAAAAGTCGTCGAGAAGGAACTTACCCGCCACAACATTGGGGTCGTTCCTTGCCTCACCTTGGCCAATCACGAACGCCCGCCCCCTAGCTCCATTGTTGTTGTTGTTCCCATTATTACCATTCCCCAGATTGTTGTTGTTGTTGTTGTTCTGGTTCCTGTTCAGTTGGGGACAATCTCTCTTGAAGTGACCCTCAGCTCCACACTGAAAGCACCCTTTGTTATCACCCCGTTGCGGCTGCTGGCGCTGGTTCTGTTGAGCTTACTGACGATTTTGATTGGCGGGGTATAAGCTCATGCAATCCTTTGCAGCGTGACCAGGCTTGTTGCACCGATGACAGTTGCCCCTGGTGCATGGCCCGCTGTGGTGCAGGCTGCAGCGATTGCATTTGGGGTGATTCCCTTTGTATCCACCATGACTTTGACCACCAGATGACTGCTGACTAGGGCTCTTGTAGTCATCAGTCTTTCTCTGCTGAGACTGGGACTGAACAGAAGTCGAACCCTTACTTGAAGCTCCATCCCATTTCCGTTTGTTGTCACTCGAGGTACCAGAAGTAGTTGCAGCACCGATGCGCTTTGGTAGCTTGTTCTGCTCCACCGCCTGATCAGTAAGACGGTGAGCCAACTGAACAACCTGCTGGATAGTAGCGAGGTTTGCTGAAGTCACATGGCTTTGGATCTCTGGTACCAAGCCCTTGAGAAAGAGTTCGATTCGCTTAAATGGAGGGTCCACCATAGTAGGACACAGTAAGGCAAGCTCATTTGATCTCTCGGTGTACGCCTCAATTTCTGACCCCGTCATCTTGAGGTTGAAGAATTCGACTTCCAGCTTATGAATGTCATCACGACTGCAGTATTCCTCCTTGATCATCTCCTTAAAAGTTTCCCATGGGGTGGCGTTGGCAGCAACCAACCCCAGCATTTGGACCTGAGCATTCCACCATGTGAGGGCTAAACCCTCAAGAGTACCGGTAGCATACTTCACTCTGCGCGCCTCAGGGCATTCACACATTTCGAACACAGATTCTAGTTTCTCAAACCAGTGGAGGAGACCTACTGCTCCTTCAGTGCCGCTAAAAGTAGTTGGTCGGCAGTCCATAAAGGTCTTAAAAGTGCACACGGGTGGCTGAGCGTGCTGACCTATCGTGGGTGAAAGAAAAGACAGAGTTTAACACAAAGGTTGGTTTACGAGAGTAGGATTCTAAAGATCCTAGAATGAGTTCGGACTGCAGGATATACCTCCTGCGCGTGCAGCTGCAAGTGCCGCAGCAACTCGTTCGTTAATCAGAGCCGTCAACTGGGCTTGTGTCATGTTGATGCGTCCAGACATGATCTTCATATCAAGAAGAACGTGAGTGAGAGAGGTTCGCGAAAATGTGATGACAGAAGTGAGCAAGTACACACGTGTTCAAGCAATCAATAGTTATACTAACCAAGCATACCATGAGCAATGTACCATGTAACTAACAAGTAGGCAATATATACATAGATCATATCACCTAGAATGTCGAGCCTTGCATGTGGAGTGAAGCGTCGTTGTGGACCGTTGAGCACTGTACAGGTTATAGTCTGGTTTTAACAAAAACGTTTCTCCTTTATTAAAACCAAGTTCTCTATAACCAATGGCTCTGATACCAATCTGTCACACCCCCAAAATCCACCTGCGGGATACCACCGCTTGGAGGCGTGACTGACCAGGATCCAGCCACCAATCATATTGAACATGCAAGTTAAAGGATATAAAAGTTTAACCAATACAATTGGTGTCCAAACAAAACATAGTTAAGTTGCAAGCGGAAGCAAAAGTCTTAAAACCAAAACATAAGTTTAATTGTTTAAAGTTTAACATGGCACACAGTCGTCCATGTCCCACAACGATCCTCCCCCATGCAAGCTCCAGCTAAGCACCTAAAGACCTGCAAAGCATGTAGTAACGAGTCAACAACAAGTTGAGTGAGTTCACGGTTGGGTGTTCGTTTTAAGTTGTTTCGAAAACAGTTTTCCTTTATCTGGCATCCTGCCGTGGGGGTTACCCCATAGTTAAAAACGTGACTTGTTTATTCCCGGTTACTCTGGCAATCCAGCCGTGGGGGCTACCCCATGTTAGTTATCTGGCATTTCGGCCGTGGGGGCTACCCCATGTATATACTAGACTCGTTACCATATCGACTGCTGACTGTAGTCATGTTTATGTGCCCTGAAACTGTCAATGTCTATCATCATTGACGTGCCCCAGATCCATTAGTTCACGCCCGTCCTCTGCGGCACGGTGTGAGGTTTGTCAGACCTAAATAGCGCTATCTAACTAATGACCCGCTCGCCATTGGCCCGGCGATTAAGTCGATATAAAAAGGAGGGACTTCGTGATAGAGTTTTGGTCTAGTACGAGTTATCTGTCCATGAGGACGAGGAATTACATTCCTGAACCTTTGCTGTCCTACCCAAGGAGGACGAGGAACCTACGTTCCTTAACCCCATTCCCAACCCAGGGAATCCCATGCTTTGTAGAGGGTGTGAACTCACCTTGGTTTGCTCGGCAGATACACAGAAAAGTCAATCAAGTTGTAAGTGGTCAACTACGTCCTAACATAGATACCATTCAAGTCAGGTTCGTATCCAAGTAGTGCACGAATGTTCTACACGTATACTAGCAAGTTGCATATAGGTATTTATTCATGGCATACACGTATAACATAGCGGTTTACAATAATACCTATGAGTTGAATAGTAGCATGTGTACAAGTAAGCAAAGCCCAAAAGTCCGGCCCAATCCTAAGCCCGTAACAATGCAAGTCCAAACAGCGTGTACATGCGTATGGTCTCGAGTCGAGACTGTGCGGTCTCTAGTCGAGACTGTGCGGTCTCGAGTTGTAGCCTACAAGATCTCGAGTCGCAACTGGGGTGGTCTCGGGTCATGCATGTACTGGTCTCGAGTCGCAACCGGACTCGCAAGCATGGTCTCGAGTCATGATGTTTGTGTGTCGATGAAGTATGGTTTCGAGTCGAGACTAGGGAGTTCTCGACTCGCAACCTGTGTCGCAATCCCCGGTCTCGGGTTGTCATGCTCATCGTCTCGAGTCGAAACTAGGGTCCTTGACTCGCAACCAAGTGTCGAAACCGTGATCTCGAGTTGTCATCCATGTGGTTTCGAGTCGCAACCGGAGGTTTCGACTGGACATCTGCTGATTTTGCACAGTGTACTTAACCAATGGAATTTCATGTTCATGAGATCATGTACTATCCAATAACATTGCACTAACATGTCTCCTTGTCTAACCTTAACCGAAAATGGATCAAACATGGCAATTTCAAATGTTCTTAACATATTCATATCATCTTCAAGTTGTTCTTCATATATTCAAGTCATGTTCATGTTGATTATTCAAACTTGTTCATCATATTTCCGGGTTTTTAGCATAAATCACAAACATAATCATGAACAACAAATCAACGCACTTGAACATACTCATCTAATGGTTTCAAATCACATAACATCTCAAAATCAACTCTACACTAATCCGATAATCATGGTACTACACATATGCAAGCCGGTTTTATGAACATCCACATTTAATGGTTTGAATCACATTTAGACACAAGATATCATGAGCCCATTGTGCAATGTATCCGAAACATGTTAGCCGATTATCAACAACATACACATCCGATTCACAAAAACATCATCAAGCATACAACTATACTAGTTAAATCATATCATTCATACTATTATTTAACAACAAAACATCATAAAGACACTAACCGGTTGATGGGTTTCAAAGGTGAGTATGAAGCTTCCAAACGGGTGTGTGTGTGTGTGAGCCGAGGGTCCTTGTGGTCTCCGGTTTGATCCGAGAAGAAGGAGAAGAAATGTGATGTTTGGTGTCTAGGGTTTTAGTGAGAGAATGTGAGAGTGTGTGTGTGTGGAGGAGAATGTGTGTTGTTTGCCCAAAAATGACAAGTGTGGCTATCACTAAGGATTATATACTTGTTCCACAATGGTGCACCCTAATGGGTTTCGGATGAGGTGCACGGCCCAACCGGCCCACATGTTGTACTGTTCACTCGAGACCACATGGTCTCGAGTCGGGTTCTTAGTTCTCGGCTCACTTAAACATATACACATACTATACACACAAGCATACATATAACATAACACATAATCACATAAAAGGTTCACTTATCATTAATCACACAAGTTAACTAGTCACACATTTGAGCATGTTACAATCGGGATATAACGAAAGGTTCTAAATTTCGAGTTGTCACAGAGCTCGTTCACGAAATAATAAAATTACGTAAATATTAAACGTGTCGTTAGACTTTACCCATCTTCGCGTCGAACGTTGACTGAGTTGACCAGGTAGACTCGGTTTGGCCGAGTCAACCAAAACCGTTGACCGCACCCCAATCTTGATCCGAACCACAATTGAGCCGAACCTGCTGAGTCCGAAACCTGAAACCGAGTCATTGACTTGATGTTGACCAGATTGACCCGAGACTCCCAACACCGCACTAATCTGACTTTGACCCGGTGTTGACCCGAGTGGCTGAACCAAGACTCGAACCCACATCTGAATCTGTATACGAACCGAACAACTCGATCTGGACTGACATAACATCACGATCTTCATCCTCGGACATCAATATAAGAAGAAGTAAACAGAGGAGGGTAAAAGTTACCGTGAAACTCGTCGGAAACATAATCACCACCGCCGTCTCCTCCACCGCCGCCGCCTTGAGCGGCGGTGCCGCTCCACCCCGCCATTCTTCCTCTCTCTCTCTCTCTCTCGCCGTCTCTCTCTCTTTCTTGTCTCTGTCTTCGTCGCCACACCACCACCGAACGGTGGTGGTGGTCTTCCGTTTTATCGATCGAGGGGGGGTGTCGCCTGGAAAGAGGGAACCGAGGGATGTGGGGGTGGGTGTTTGTTTGAGAAATGAGGGTTCTGGATGTTGGTGTAGATGACTTCTTCATGGAGTCTTTGTAAGATTTTCAAAGAAAATCAAATATGTATATGGTATATGTTAGTGTGTATATGCAGTAGATCGAGAGTGAAGGGGGAAGGCAGGCAAAGGATTTTTGTGGTTTGTGTGAGTGTAGAGGGGGTATGGGTCCTATATAAAGGTTTGATAAAATATTGTAAGGATCTTGTGTTTAAAACTTTTGAGACACAATCTCTTGTAAGATTTTATAGAGATTGCATAAATCTTGTGTAGGTTTTATAGATCTTAGTAGGATTTTATAAGGATTTGTAAATCTTGTAGGATTTAGTAAATCTTGGGTAGATTTTTATAAATCTTGCATAGATTTTGTGAATCTTCTATAGATTTTATGAATCTTGTATAGATTCTAATATATTATGTGCGGGTTTAGGCTTGTGGGTTTTGGGCTTGGGCCCAGGGCCCACAAGCCCATCTCATGTGTAAGTGGCCCGTAATTCCTACGAGACCCGATATCGCAACCCAAACTCCATAAGCTTTAAAATATTCGTGTAACATCCATATTTTTCGGCGCTGTCAGTATTTTGTACGGTTTCAGTTTATTGTCGTTTAATTTCCAACAGTATCTCCGCAGATCGTCACACGCGCACTGTAGAACCGCATAAGCGTTCCTAAGCTTACTGAGGCCCTAATTAAGTTAATTTGCGTCATAAACACTATTTAATGTCGCGTAAATCGCCTGCTAATCATGTAATTAAGAGCCGTAAATCACCGGTTGTCATATTCTCCCCTTGTTAATAAAATTTTGTCCTCGAAATTTAGACCACGTTAACTCCTTAGAGTTACGTTATGCGTAGAAAATACGAATAGTACCAAAGTGAACGATCATGAAATCGAATCAAGACTTATTCGAATGATGTGAATTCAAGGACGTATCACAAGATGCAAATGAATTCTAGAAGTGATCGCATCCAATAAATGAACTTATATTCAACAAGCTCAAATGTAATAGTTTGCATGAAACGCTCGATCGTGATCAGCGCAAGCTGCAGGTTATACCGACGCCACAAGGTGTCATAGTGAATGAAACAATTCAAATGTAGCGGTGATCGAACAAGTATCACCTGTGTTTTGCATAAAACGCTCAATCATGCTTAGCCCAAGCTACAAGTTTGTACTGACACCACAAGGTGTCGTAGTTAACAAATGACTTAATGGAGTCGTAGACCAAACAAATCTACTACGACTCGGAACAATGAAACGCTTGTTAAAACGAATTCGAATACGATGTTTCCAATACATCATATGGTGTCTTGAATTGAATATGTGTAATGAACAAGTTCAAACAGTTGAATTTGATTTCGGCGCAAGCCGACAATAAATACATGTATCGACAAGAAAACTTTCGGCATGGTCACAACGAAAGAAAAAAAAACCATGTATGTAACTTGAAAAGAAAAGAAATTTCAAGAAAATGTGTTGACTTGATAACAAAGAAGCCAACAATTACTATAATGCGGGTCATTCGAATCACAAATCAATAATTAGATTTAGCAAAATAATATTTGAACTTTAATGAAACGCTTTATTCAAACGAAACCACATGCGTAACTAACGATGCATGCGTAACATATAAATTTTCAAGAAATGAAGCAATGAGTATTCGCTATAATGAAAGAAATTATTGTGATGCAATGACCATTAAGAGGAGTAGAGATACGAAAATCTACTCAGTAAATGTGAAAGTCGAAATTTCAATAAAAGAAATTTAAGGACTTTACCTGGGGTTGCATGTGATAACCAGTTGTTAGGTGACATCACCGTGGAATGTCGAACATAGCGTATTCATCGTTAATAAGATAGGGGGATGCGGAGACATATGTCTTCTTCTTAGCATGACTCGTGTCGTTTGCAGGACCGCGTGCCAAACTGCCGCTTCCTCGAAAGTCGTATGTGACGTACTTCAACCTCCGTTGATGTATAGATTGAGTTTCACGTATACTTGTGCACTAGCGTTTCGTTATGCGTAGGCTGCCTGCTCGGGAAGTCAAAATATCATGGACGATATGAATAATAGTGTGTACCCGAGTTAATATTCGCGGTTCCTACGTGTTGACCTTTAATGAACTTCAAAATGAGTTTCCGAAGGTCTTAAATGCATGTTTCCTAATCTCTCAGAGCTTTGTGTACTATATGCGACTGTCTTGTGTACCATGTGTAAACACCACAATAACGTATGTTTGAAAACAAAATCTTGACTGTTTGTTTTTCGGCAACGGTTGGAGACCATATCCGAGTACTAGGCGTTCTGTATGTATTCAGGTTTTAATATTCTAAGTTCCCAGAGGAAAGTGAGGTTAGAGCCTAGGTATCTCTACAGAAACCTAATTTGCTGTAACCTATAGCTCTGATACCAATCTGTCAAACCCCGAAATTATCAGAGCATTGGCGTGACTGGACTGGTATCTTCATTGCACAGCGGAAGCAAATAAGCTAAGACTTTTAGAATGCGAACGCCCACTAAGTACTCGACTCTTCATGGTTCTCCTATTCCAACCGTGCCTTAACTTTGAAAAGTAACTTGAGAAAAAAACATGTGAAAAATCAACATAAAGTTGAGCGAGTTCATAGTTTGTTTGTAAAAGATTTGAAATAAATCTTGTTGGATCTGAGTTTCTTTTTTATTGTATTTTCGTTTGAAATTAAGATGGAAATGAAAGAGTTGTGCAGCGGAATAAAGATGAAAGCAAACTTTGCATACAATCAAATGAGAGTAATACTTTAATCAAACATCTTTACACAATGAATCGAAAGATTGAATTTGTTTCAACAACGATTACAATGATTGATGAATGAATGCAAACTCCCCCTCAGCCAGAGCTCAGTAGTTTGTTCGTGCAAAGAAGACGATATTGCAAGAGCTAATAGAACAGTACAAAGTACTAAACTATTTATAGGCACTTACAAACCACTGAGCATCTTAGCTGACGTCACCATGAAAGTGACATCTAACCTCCTAACAAACTCTAACCTCTGATCTATACAAACGCTGATGTACTAAACTACTGCTATTACAATTCTTTACATAAAAGACACTTAAACAGCTGTTACATCCTTCTACTGCTGTGAACCCAGCAGTGCCTGTCCGGATCAGCAGTACTTGACTCAAGGCAGTAGATTGAGTCAGTAGAGCTTTGGTCTTCCATCAGTCTTTGACATTTGTCAGTAGATGCAAAGCAGCAGTTGCAAGTCAGCACTTAGTAAGATCAGCAGATAGGAGGTCAGTAGATATGAAACCACTTTCAAGGGGAGAGATTTGCATGAACTAACTGTAATCGTCTGCTTATTCTGGATCCACTGCTCTGATCCAGTTTTGGCTTTAATTATCTGTTCCTCTGATAGGGTTCAATCCCAACAATCTCCCCCTGGAACAGATAATGCCAAAACTCTTCATTATTTGTGGAATTCTTTATTGCCTCATCAACAGCTCCCTTATCTGACCTTTAAATTGTAATTCAAAGTCTAGGGCATCTGTATCTTCATCATCCCTGCTAAGTGGAAGATCAAGGAGATCCTGCAAATCTTCAAGACTCAGGCCAAGAGCTTGTTCCCTTGATATTTTCTCCACTTCTCCACCAGACCTGAGCAAGGTCAATACGCAGGTCTGTTTGTCAGTTTCCCACTTTTGTATTTTTGAGCCTGGTGGGTTTCTTGGGAGATGCTTATTTGCAGAAGTATTGGGTGAGGCTGGCCTATTCATAACTGGCTGAGCAGTGTTTGCAGGTAGATCCAAACCAAGAGTTTCTCTGATCATTTTCTTTATACCCTCTTTTCCAAGGTCTTCACCTTCCATTAACTCTTTGATGGTTTCAGCAATCAGCTGTTTGTGTGGCCTTCTTTTAAAGACTGCTGCACCAGCTGGAGCTGTGGATCTCCTGATTTGCAGCTTTGATGGTCTTTTTGGAACCGCTGCTGCAGGAAAATCAGGCTTTTGAGGAACTGTAGGATCTTTCTTTCTCAGTTGTTCCAACTTTTTGTAGGTAGCCCTGACCACATCTTCTTTCCATCTGGCAACTTGTCTTTTGTTTCCATAATCAGCTGCTACCAGTTCCTCTTTCATTCTCTTCAGCTCTTCCTGTTTATCAGGTACATTCTTTCTGAACTTTGCCCAGTCAGGAGGAGTGTGAGTGACTTTCCTTTTTATCATGTCTTGAATTCTTGCTGCTTCATTTTCAAGTTCAGGAACAGTCCACTCTTTGTACATATATCTCTCTCCTTTGTACTTTTTGTGAGCCATAATGCTTTCAATGTAGTCTTTCTTCAGAGTTTCAGCTGCTCTTTCAGAAATTTGTTGACTGACATTTTTTGCAAATTGCTCTAGGGATCTGACTTGTGTGAGCAAATATTGACTTCTCTGTGCAATTTCTTTATCAGATTTCCCTTGTGTGTTTTTCTTTGAAATATCCTCTGCTTGCTTGGCCTTGATTTCCAAATATTCATCAACATTTTTAGGCCAGGGATATCCCTTTATTGATGGCAAACTCCTTTTGGCAGGGTCATCCTCATAGTAAAAGGATTTTATTTCATTTCTAACAGCTGCTAGTTCAAGAGGAAATTGAACACCTGCAGGAGGTAAGGGTTTGTACATTGGAACTGAAGAGAGAGGAACAGGTTTTGGAATTGTGACAAGTGCTGTAGATTTTGAAGATATTTGTGGTGGTGAAGTGTCATCATCTTTGAGAATTAGTCTTCTCCTTTTTGTAGGAGTGACTGATGATGTTTTGGATGGAACATTGGAGGTAGATGTAGTGGCAGTGGATTTTGATTGACTAACAGCTGTTGAAACAACTGGTGTTTCAACCGCTGTTGTCATTACAACAGATGTTATAACATCTGCTGTCTTCTGCTGTATGTCAGCAGGTGTTGTTTTTGGTGGTGATGATGGTAAAGCAGTGGATGTTGTGTATGTTGTAGTGGTGTGTGTTGATGAAACAGTTGTTTGGCAAGCAGTAGTTTTTGTAACTCCTGTTGCATCAGCTGTTTTGTATGGTGGTTTTTTAGCAGACTTTGAACGTCTGGTTGGAATGGATTTGGGTTGCCTTACTTTTCTAGTAGGCTTCTTCTTTTCCTCAACAGGATTTTCATGATCCTTTGACCCAGAAGTACCCTGATCTGGATGATCCATTCTGTCCACCCTGGCTTTCTTTTTGGCCTCTCTATCCCTTTTTACACTTGCAGCTGCTTCTGCTAGTGCATTTGTGGTTACATCAATTTTCTTGCTGCCATCTGGCAAAGGAATCTTTTTGGTCATGTTTGAATTTTCTGGTTCAAGATAGAGACCATCCTCTATGCCCTTCTTTTTCCACTCCTTAATTCTCTCCCCCTTTTTGGCATTATCTTCTGGGAGTTGATAAATGAAACGTACTTTTGGAGGAGCAGTGCCAGTGGTGTGCAAGATCTGAGTTTTGAGAGCCTTTAAATCAGCCTGAGTGTTCTTGAACCTTGACTCCATTGCATTTCTCAGCTGCTGTACATGTTTTTCATGTTGCTGATCTGCTAATTGGGCTTGTTGATGGAGAAAAGATTGAAATAGAGTCCAGAGCTCACTTGTAGCAGGTGCTCTTTGTGGAGCAGGTGCTTGAGATGGAACAGCAGTTGATTGTACCTTCTGAACTTGTAACACCTGTTGTAGCATATCTTTGAGTTCTGCAACAGAGTTATCAAGCTTTGCAATACGATCCGTCAATTTCTGGTACTTTAAACCATCACCCAATTTAATGGGATCATCTGATTTCCCACTAGCAGTGGTTTTATCAGCAGTTGATGTAGGGAGTGTACTCCAAACATTAACTACTGATGCCCCTTTTTCTTGGTACTGGGGTCTTCTTCCTTCAACACTTGACAACCTTTTGATGTTGCCAGTAGGATAAATAAATCCACTGGTGGTTGGCAGAGGTGCTATGTAAGGAATTGCCTCCAAGGAAGTCTTATTAATGTAACCACTGTCCAACTGTAAACCTGTAGGTTCAACAGTTGTAGTGGCTGCTTCACTTGGATTACCACCAAGAGTTACTTGTAACTCATGGGGTGTAATCTCCTCAGGTTGTGTTGGTGGGTTAGCAAAGATTGATACATCAGACCCAGTCAGTTGTTGAAGTATATTCTCATTAACTGGTGATTGAGAAGGACTGGTTAATGCCTGGTTCAAATCAATTGCATCCAACAGTGGTTTTATTGGTGAGGGAATTGTGGATGTGATGGGTGGTGTAGAAGATGGATTTGCTCCGGGTATTGAGCTGTGGATGATAGAAACGAGTGTTTCCAGAGCATCATGATGTGGAGACCCTATTTGTACAACCTGTTCTTTTTGTGAAGAAGCAGGAGGAGTTTCGGTTATAGGTTGAGATATTTGTACCAACTGCTGTGAGGAAGTAGCAGCAGTGGTTTCTTGTGACTTTTGTGTTGTCACTGGCAGGAGCTCTGGTATCTCATCTTCCAGAGATGCCTTTTTGATGGTTTTGGGGGGTTTTTGTGTTTTTCTTTTTGGCTTTTTGGGGATTTTAGGTGTGGGTTTCAAAACAGTTGTGTTGCTGCTTTGATCACCTTGAGCAGTGGGCTCAGCAGCAGATACCTGAGGAGCAGTTGTAACTGCTAAAATCTGCTCAGGCACCTCTGCTTGTGTTTTGCAAGGTGCTAACATTCTTGAAAAGGTTTCATTTGTTAGACAGTTTATTTGAGTAGAATCACCTTGGTTTATTACAGTTAAATCATCCTTACTGAATGTCTTTTCAAAATAATAGCTTAAAAACCTTGGAAACAGTAAGAATGATTTTGTTTCAACATTATTAACCAAATCTTTAAAAATTTCCCGAGAATAGTTAAAATTTTCTCCTTGAAGAATGGCATATCCCAGATTTTGAATCTTTAAAGGGATTTCATTGAAAGAAGTGGTTTTGTTTGAAACACATAGTAGGAGGGTATGAAATAAAAATCTGGTTGCAGACGGAAAATAACCTTTTTCTAAGGTAATTTTATTCATCATTGTTGCTTCATACCCTCTCTCAATGAAGTCAATTTGTAACTCGTTTTTAGTGAAAGAAATTTTACCTTCCTGATCACTGAGCTGAAAGACCTCTGAAATGGATTGTGGCGTGATTTGGACAACTTTACCCTTTATAGAAGAGTTTATGGTGGTTGCAGTGTCTCCTTGTTTTTCAAGGGTTGCATTCTTCCAGAACTCCCTTTGGGTCGCCAAATAGATTGGTGCATTGGCGGTGAACAAAGTTTTGTACTTTGATTTTGCCATGATGTCAAGGATGGAATCGAAAACTCTGGTGGTTCCTGGTTTTGTGAGAAGACCCAGGAGATTCTGATTTGGTTTATGTGGGATTTTAGTGATGATTGCCTTTTGAGAGGCAGTTTTCGATGATGATTTGGATGAGGGTTTTGAAGATGACTTCGATTTTGTCATTTTGAAGATGAATGATCGAAGAAATTTGTGAGAAATGAGAAGAAAAACTGCTTTGAGAAGAGAATTTTTAGGAATTCAATTCGACAGTAAAACCCTGTTTTGGTGGTGAATGGGGGGATTTTATAAGGAAGAAAGTGAATGCTGAGGTGGCAGCCGTTACAAAAAAATCTGACCAATATGTACTGCCCACGTGACAACCCCTGGTGAAAGTGAAGGATAGTACTTGTGTGATAGGAACGGATGAAGGCAGTGGTATGAAAGCAGTGGATGATTTTCACTATCAGTGGATAGCAGATCAGTAGATAAGACACTGCTTTTGAACAACAGAGTTTATCAAAGGAATGAGAGAACAGGGGTTGACTTTCAGCAGTGGACAGACTTTTGAAGGAAGCAGACTTTTGAACAATCAGTGGTTAATGGCAGACTTTTAAGGATTTTAATGAAAAATTTCATTTTTAGCTATTTTTAAGGATGGAATTTTGATTTTCTAAAAACATTTTGTCGCTTTTATTCATAGAAAAACAAGATGTTGCTTGTTATTCCATGTTCAGCATCCCAATCCTAGAGACCAAGCTTTCAAAAGTGGCTGTATGAAGTGCTTTTGTGAGCACATCTGCCAGCTGGTCTTTAGTTGGGACATGATGCAGAGAAATCAAACCTTTTTCATAGCAATCCCTCACAAAGTGATGTCTGATGTCGATGTGTTTGGTGGTTGAATGGGAAACTGGATTTTTGATGATATTTTCTGCTGCCTGGCTGTCCAACATGAGTGGGGTCTTTAAGGCAGTGATACCAAAATCTAGTAACTGATTTTGAAGCCACAGGAGTTGGGCTGTACAGCTTGCAGCAGCAATGTATTCAGCTTCAGCAGTGGATGTTGAAACAGCTGCTTGCTTTTTGCTCTGCCATGAAACTAAGCAATCACCTAGAAACTGGCACCCTCCTGATGTGGACTTCCTTGTGGTGTGACAACCAGCAAAGTCACTGTCTGAAAAGCCTGAAAGCTTGATATTCCCATTAGCTGGATACCATATACCAAGTGTGGGAGCACCTTTTATGTATCTGAAGATCCTTTTTACAGCAATGAGATTTGATTTTCTGGGAGCTGATTGACTTCTTGCATAGACATATTGTTGCAAACATGATGTCTGGTCTAGATGCAGTTAGGTACAATAAAGACCCAATCATGCTTCTATAAAGTGTGTGGTCAATCAGCTCATCCTTTTCATCAGACATGACCAGCTTATTTGTTGCCATGGGTGTGCTGCATGGTTTACAATCATTCATGTCAAATTTGGTTAAAAGTTCTTTAGCATATTTGCTTTGATGAATGAAAGTTCCATTTTGCAATTGCTGTACTTGGAGACCAAGAAAGCATTGCAGCTCACCCATTGCACTCATTTCAAACTCAGCTGTCATGAGTTCTCTAAACTCTTCACACATTTTGTTACATGTGCTTCCAAAAATAATGTCATCCACATAAATTTGGACAATCATTAAATCCTTCCCTCTCCATTTAAGAAACAGTGTTTTATCAATGGTACCTCTTTTGAAACCATTTGAGAGTATGAAGTTGGAAAGAGTTTCATACCAGGCTCTTGGTGCTTGTTTCAAGCCATACAAGGCTTTGTTTAGCCTGTAGACATGATCTGGATAAAATGGATCCTCAAAACCTGGAGGTTGACAAACATACACCTCTTCTTGAATTGTACCATAGAGGAAAGCACTTTTGATATCCATTTGAAACACCTTCATATTGTGGTTGACAGCAAAGGCCAGGAACAGTCTAATAGCTTCCAATCTAGCAACATGGGCAAATGTTTCATCATAATCAATCCCCTCTTCCTGTCTGTAACCTTGAACCACAAGCCTGCCTTTATTCTTGACAACAATACCCCTTTCATCAGTTTTGTTCTTGAAGACCCACTTTGTGCCAATGGGACTAACCTCTTCTGGCAGTGGTACAAGCTCCCATACTTGTTGTCTTTTAAACTGTTGGAGCTCCTCTTGCATGGCTTCTACCCAGCTGTTGTCTTTCAGTGCCTCTTGGTACTTGACTGGCTGATGGAGTGATAGAAAACCAGCAAAAAGACAAATGTTTTGGGTTTGGCTTCTTGTGAGCACCCCTTCATTTATGTTGCCAATGATTTGATCAGGTGGATGAGATCTCAAGAAGATTAAATCTCCTTGGTATGGTATGATGGCATTTGTTGGTGAAGGCTGCAAATGTGTATCATCTGAGCTAACCACTGCTGGGGACTTTGATGATCCAGCAGTGGCTTCAAAAGGTGGTGGAATTGGAGGTAATGAAGTGGACAACTGCTGACTTTTATCCACTATTTGAGGACTTTTGTCAGCAGTGTTTGAGGATGTGGAAGCAGTGGTTGATGGGCTACTTTGGTCAACAACTGTTGAGGTAGCAGTGGTTGAGCTTTGACAGCTGTTTTGAACAGCTGGTGCTTTTCCCTTTGTGGCAGACCTTTGAGGGATGATGATTTCATACCCATAGTCTGGTGTTGTATCCTCTGATGAACCTGCACTGTTAGTCTTGACAGCAGTATTTTCAAAAGTGAATTTTTCAAGGTCAAACAGATCTGCAGGGTTTGCTGGGATTTTCATTGATGAAAGTTCATTGAACTTTACATTCAAAGTCTCCTCCACTGCCTTGGTCCGTGTATTGAACACTTTGTAGGCCTTGGCAGTGGTTGAGTATCCCAAATGATAACCACAATCAATTTTGGCTGCAAATTTTGAAATGGAATCTTTTAAGTTCAAAATAAAGCATGGGCAGCCAAACACTTTGAAATATGAGATCAGTGGTTTAATTTTATACAGAATTTCATAGGCAGTCTTTTTGTGCCTGGGGTTTATTAAAACTCTGTTCTGGACATAGCAAGCAGTGTTTACTGCCTCTGCCCAGAAAGTTAATGGCAAACCTGAATCAGCAAGCATGGTTCTGGCAGCCTCAATCAGAGTTCTGTTCTTCCTTTCCACTACCCCATTCTGTTCTGGTGTTCTAGGGATGCTGTACTGCCTTACAATCCCTTTCTTCACACAGAAGGCATCCAACTCCCTATTTTTGAATTCTGTGCCATTGTCACTCCTGAAGCTTTTCACTGGAAGGTCAAATTGCTTTTCAACCTGTATTACAAAGTCTTGAAAAATGCCTGCAGTTTCATCTTTTGAGTGCAAAAAGAAAGTCCATGTGAACCTAGAAAAGTCATCAACAATAACCAAACAATATCTTTTCTTTTTGAGGCTCATGACTTGAACTGGGCCAAACAAATCCATGTGTAGCATTTGCAAACACTGGGTTGTTTTGGACTCTTCAATGGACTTGTAAGAACTTTTATGCTATTTTCCTTTTAAACAGGAAATGCAATGTTCAGGACATGAAAACAATTTTTGTGGTAGGCCTCTCACCAAACCATTTTTTGAAATTTCTGTGATTGTCTTAAGATTTGTGTGCCCCAGCCTTCTGTGCCAAAGTTCTGTCTCTTTGTTAGAGGCAGCTGAGAACAGACAGGCATCAGCTCTGGGACACTCTTTTGACATGTCAACAACATAAACATTGCCACTTCTTTGAGCAACAAGTTTAGTGTGACCAGTTTTGATTATTGCTTCAATCTTTTTGACCATTTCTGGTCCAACAATCCTACAACAGTCTTTTGTGAAGAATGACCCAAATCCCTTGTCACTCATTTGGGACACACTCAGAAGGTTGAATTTTAGATTGTCTATTAGATTGACATTTTCAAATTTTACTTTTCCAGACTCCACTGTACCAGACCCCAGAACCTTCCCTTTACTATTATTCCCAAAGGATATATCACCCCCTCCATGGATTTTAAAGTCTTTGAGGAGGGCTTTACATCCTGTCATGTGCCTGGAGCCTCCACTATCTACATACCAAAGACTATCAAAGCATGCAGAAGCTCCCTGCACATGAAGTAAAAGGATTAGTTCATTAAGGTCTCCAAAGCCAACAAGGCTTTGGATGGGGTCTCAGCAGTGTCTAGGATGGATGCAGAATGATGGACAGTGGTTAGGTCAGGGGTTTGGACTGTTTTAGGACAGTGTTTCTCTAACCACTGTTGTGGGTCCTGACCAATCATCTGCTGGTAACCAAAAGGATGCTTGTTCACTTTGGGTTTAGAGGGCCTTTTGTAGGTCTCATAAACGTGAGGAATCCTTTGGTAAGACTGTTTTTCTCTGCCCTTTCTGAACTGATTAGCAGGGGGTGCATCAGTAACCTGAACATCTCTTTTGACAGATGTTTGGTTCAGCTGTTTTGTGACAGCTGTTTGAACTGGCACAAACAGTGGTTGTTTCTTGCTGAATTTGACAGATGTTGATGATGATGGTGGACTCAAGGATGTTTTAGTCATGTACTCATTCTTTTTCACATCAAAGTTTTTGAGATACACACATGCTTGAGTTTTGTGGTTTGTCTTACCACAAACAATGCAGCTTTCTGCTGGGACAATGACACTTGTTCTGTTTAGATCATAAGCTTTTAAGTGGAAACAATCTTTTGTTAGATGATTCCTTTTCTCACAGAATTCACAAAACAAGTTATCAATTTTTTCTTTCTTCTTTCTCTTTTCGGACTCCTTTGCAGCAGAGGTTTTAACCACTGCTGGGATGTCCTTGAGAGGTATGACTTTAGCTTTTGGAGCTTTAACACCATCAGTTGATGTAAAGTCCATTGGCTTGAAATTTTCAAGAATATCACACTCGTCAGACCAAGTGGGTTTAAACTGATATTTTTCAAGCTCCTCAAAAGTAGAGGATTCCATTGGTCTGTCAAGTGTGATTTTGTTACCAAGTATGTCAGTGATTTTCACTTCTTGGCCATTCTTGTTTGTGGGGATGAACTCAGTGGTTACATCAGTGGTTTGAACAGAGTTTTCAAAAGCAGTGTTTTCATCATCATGTTTTCTATAGCCAACTCCAAATTTCACATTGCTTTTTCTCTGTTTTTCAAGCATAACCTCGTATCCTTTGCAGGATTCCACCCATCTTTCACAAGTAATCTGGGCAGACTCCAACTCCTTTTTGCAAACTTGGTATTTTTCTACCATAGTTTGAAGTTGGGTTTTGGTTATACTTTGCTCTTCTTTTAGACAGCTGTTCTCTTTTTCTTTTTCAGTCAATTTGTTTTTAAGTTCTTTTAAAGACCTTTCAAATTTGACCTCATCAGACAAGATTTTATCCCGAAGGTTTTCATTCACCTCTTTAATGTTAGCAAAAGCAATTATGCAATTGTCAGAACACAGTTTTTCAAGAACTTGAGGAGATACCTTGGCAGCTGCCATCATAGCACAATCACATTGATGATCTTCTTCATCATCAGCTTTCACCTTCTTTTCACCCACCTTTTCTTCTTTCTCTTCTTCTTTGTCCTCTTTGGACCATGGATCTGTCAATGGTTCAATCAGGGTACCTGAACTTTCTCCCAACAGTAGTTCACCAGCTACAGCAGTAACCACTGCTTCAGTCACCTCTTCCACTGTTTCAAAGCTCTGCTGTTCCTCCTCAGTTTCAACCCCCTCCTGTATTGACTCTAATGTCATCAAACAAAACTCATCATGAGAAGAATCATTAGAAGCATAGAGTGCAAAATTTTCATCACTAAGTTCTTCAGGCATACTGCTCCAGTCAACAAACCCTTGAGTGAAAAAACTTTGTTGATCTGGTTGTACTGCTGATGGAGCAGTGGTTTGAGGTGCAACTGATTGCACTTGTACCTGTGGAGCAGGGGTTTGAACATATTGGATTTGTGGAACAGTAGTTTGGACATAGTGTACTGGCACAGGGGCAGCAGCATAGTGAGCAGTGTTCACTTGAGCTGCTGGGGTATACTGGGCATAGTGCACAGTGGTTTGGTTTTGAGGTCTAGGATTTGAGCTAGGATGAGTAATTATGGGACCAGTAGTTTGACTCCTACATTCCCTAGCAAAATGTCCCAACCTATTACACTTGTAGCACTTGATTTTCGATTTATCCAACCCAACCCTTAGATTCCCATGCAAACCTGGGAATTTTCGCCCTGTTCTTTTGTAAAATTTGCTAGTTCTAACACTTAGCAAAGCCAGTTGATGCAGAATGTCCATTTCCTCTAAATCAGTGGGATCGAAATGTTGTAAATCATTGAGTTCAAAGCTTAGATTATCTGACATCTGGTTTTCGTTTGCAGTGAATGCATAACTTGCAGAGTGAGGATCAGGGTTGTTAAAATTTGCACCAGCAGTTATGTCAATGAAGTGATCATAACCATGTTCCTTACCACTGCTCCCAGATTCTTCTTGACCCAGAAGAGCAGTGTTACCGAAAGTGTAATCATCAGTAACTTTTCCTGACTCTTGTAACCTCCTTTTCTGGTTCAACTCCCTTTCATAGGTCAGGAGTCGACCATGGAGTTGGGTCAAGGTCAGATCCTTGAACACAGGTGAGTTTCGGGTGACAAAAGCTATGGTGTCCCATTTTTCTGGCAGTGACCTGAGGAACCTGCTATTTTGAGTTGAGTTTGTAAAAGTGGTATTAACAGGCCTCAGTTCACTGATGAGACAACTGAAACGCTCAAATTGTTGCGTTAGTGATTCACCTTTAACGTAGCAAAATGTTTCATACTGTTGGTTCAAGATTTCCCTATTGTTTTCTATGACTTCTTCAGTTCCCCCAAACTGTTCCTTAAGTGCGTCCCACAACTCTTTGGCACTGTTACAATGTAACAGTCCAGCATATATCTCATTGGGCAGCGCTGATGCTACGATGCTAAATGCTTTAGCATCTAGTTCGATCTTTTGAAAATCGGTTTCGGTATAATTTTCAACTGGTTTTGGAACGAAATTTTTAGCATCTTCAGCACTTGGCACTGAAGGAACATGGGGACCATAAATGACAGACTTCCAACAACCTGTGCTTTGTTGAGCGAGGATGTGACCCATCCTCCTCTGCCAGATGTTGTACTCATTTCTTTTTAGCATAGGTGGTTTAAAAAGTGAGCCGATGTTGTTTTTATCATCCTGAGATTGTGACGTCATTCTTGTTGTTTTACAGACACTGAGAAATCAACTTTAATGGTGATTAATCCTTGCTCTGTTTTTCAACGGACGAACAAACGATCAGTATCAACTGTTATGAGCTGAACTATTTATGTCAAAATGATTGTTAAATCAAATTTGACTGTCCAGGCTCTTATACCAATTGTTGGATCTGAGTTTCTTTTTGATTGTATTTTCGTTTGAAATTAAGATGGAAATGAAAGAGTTGTGCAGCGGAATAAAGATGAAAGCAAACTTTGCATACAATCAAATGAGAGTAATACTTTAATCAAACATCTTTACACAATGAATCGAAAGATTGAATTTGTTTCAACAACGATTACAATGATTGATGAATGAATGCAAACTCCCCCTCAGCCAGAGCTCAGTAGTTTGTTCGTGCAAAGAAGACGATATTGCAAGAGCTAATAGAACAGTACAAAGTACTGAACTATTTATAGGCACTTACAAACCACTGAGCATCTTAGCTGACGTCACCATGAAAGTGACATCTAACCTCCTAACAAACTCTAACCTCTGATCTATACAAACACTGATGTACTAAACTACTGCTATTACAATTCTTTACATAAAAGACACTTAAACAGCTGCTGCATCCTTCTACTGCTGTGAACCCAGCAGTGCCTGTCCGGATCAGCAGTACTTGACTCAAGGCAGTAGATTGAGTCAGCAGAGCTTTGGTCTTCCATCAGTCTTTGACATTTGTCAGTAGATGCAAAGCAGCAGTTGCAAGTCAGCACTTAGTAAGATCAGCAGATAGGAGGTCAGTAGATATGAAACCACTTTCAAGGGGAGAGATTTGCATGAACTAACTGTAATCGTCTGCTTATTCTGGATCCACTGCTTTGATCCAGTTTTGGCTTTAATTATCTGTTCCTCTGATAGGGTTCAATCCCAACAAATCTTTTTGAATAACCGGTTTTTGAAGTATTGTTGAGAAAACGAATTTAAAATCATTTTCTTGTCATGTTATACGGAACTTTGTACGAAAACATGGTATGTATCTTGTATAGATCAAGTATTTTTGTATGTATCTTGTTGTTAATGGGTTGTAAGGCCATTAACATGTGACACGACATAGGAAGCAACCAAACCATAGGCATTTTTCTAGTTGTCGATTCACGACTGAGACACAAAAGCACTACTCGGTTCTAGTTTTCACCAAGAGTGCTTCTTGTTCTTGTATCATACCATTTGTAAACATTGTAACATTTGTATCTTGTAAACTCTTGTATTTGTATTTTCCCGTAGTTTAGAAAACTAGAATTCGTGTGTATGCATATTTCAAAAAACACGCTTGTTTGAAAAACCGGTATAAAACATAAGCTTTTCGTAAACCATTTGTGTCAATTAAAACTTGCTTGTAAAATGGTTTAGAAATATGTAATTCTTGTATGCTTTGCAGAAAGTGCATGTCTTTCCACCCCGAAAATATTTAGAAAAATGTAAAACTGTAAAAAGGTGGAGTTATGAACTCACCTGAATATTCCTGTGCAAAGCTAGCTATATACGACTTCGTGATGTCGTTTCCAAGACGAGACTCGCTAGCGTGCATTCTACAATATTCCTAACACGGAATATCTTATAAGTTTCTAATTAATGCGGTAACAAATCTACGTGTTACCGAGCTCTACCGAATCGTTAACTGAACGATTCAACGGTTTGTTGATAACTTAATAGTAATGACTAAGTTATACTCGTTAAGTTCCGTTTAATGTCGTTATTTAGTAAGTCTTGGGAAGACTTAGTTCTCGAGAGGTTTAAAATATATATTAAAATATATATAAATATTTTGGTAGAATCACATTAGTCGTCTTGAGGAGTCGTACGTGTATGTAACGAATGTTTCATGAAAAGAATATATAATAAACTCGTATTATATGTCGTAGGCCGTTTAAGCGTTTGAAATAAATATAAAAGTTATATTTATTTTATAAAAGAATCGTCGACTTGTCGTGTTTGAAAATAAATATATAACTATATTTATTTTTATAAGAGAATCGATTTGTTTGCGTCGGAAATAAATATGTAACGATATTTATTTATAAAGAGGATTCGAGTTTAACGTTTGAAATATAAATATAAGAAATTATATTTATTTTGTAAAATAGTTTGCGTCATCGTCGTCTTTTGTAAGTTATAAAGTGTCGTCGAAATAACATGCATTTGTATCTAGTTTTATAAAAGTCGTTTGAATCCGATTTGTTTTCGTTATATAATAAAACGCGTGTTGTTTTTACGGATTTTCTCAAAAAACGGGCAGAGCTTCCTCTGTTTTTGGACGCCCCCGACAACACCAGTTGTCGTTATTATATCAAAATTCAACAAAACTTTAACAATATAAGCACTATATATGTAATTTTTGCCAAATGTACCAAAAGTAAACTATTATCAAATCAATTCGGGTCGAGCTCGTTCACGAAATAATTAAAATTACGTAAATATTAAACGTGTCGTTAGACTTTACCCATCTTCGCGTCGAACATTGACTGAGTTGACCGGCTCAGTTGACTGAGTTGACCAGGTCGACTCGGTTTGGCCGAGTCAACCAAAACCGCTGACCGCACCCCAATCTTGATCCGAACCACTATTGAGCCGAACCTGCTGAGTCCGAAATCCGAAACCGAGTCATTTACTTGATGTTGACCAGATTGACCCGAGACTCCCAAGACCGCACTAATCTGACTTTGACCCGGTGTTGACCCGAGCGGCTGAACCAAGACTCGAACCCACATCTGAATCTGTATACAAACCGAACAACTCGATCTGGACTGACATAACATCACCAACTTCATCCTCGGACATCAATATAAGAAGAAGTAAACAGAGGATGGGAAAAGTTACCGTGAAACTCGTCGGAAACATAATCACCACCGCCGTCTCCTCCACCGCCGCCGCCGTGAGCGGCGGTGCCGCTCCACCCCGCCATTCTTCCTCTCTCTCTCTCTCTCTCTCTCTCTCTCCGTCTCTCTCTCTTTCCCGTCTCTGTCTTCATCGCCGCACCACCACCGAACGGTGGTAGTGGTCTTCCGTTTTATCGATCGAGGGGGGGTGTCGCCTGGAAAGAGGGAACCGAGGGATGTGGGGGTGGGTGTTTGTTTGAGAAATGAGGGTTCTGGATGTTGGTGTAGATGACTTCTTAATGGAGTCTTTGTAAGATTTTCAAAGAAAATCAAATATGTATATGGTATATGTTGGTGTGTATATGCAGTAGATCGAGAGTGAAGGGGGAAGGCAGGCAAACGATTTTTGTGGTTTGTGTGAGTGTAGAGGGGGTATGGGTCCTATATAAAGGTTTGATAAAATCTTGTAAGGATCTTGTGTTTAAAACTTTTGAGACACAATCTCTTGTAAGATTTTATAGAGATTGCATAAATCTTGTGTAGATTTTATAGATCTTAGTAGGATTTTATAAGGATTTGCAAATCTTGTAGGATTTAGTAAATCTTGGGTAGATTTTTATAAATCTTGCATAGATTTTGTGAATCTTCTATAGATTTTATGAATCTTGTATAGATTCTAATATATTATGTGCAGGTTTAGGCTTGTGGGTTTTGGGCTTAGGCCTAGGGCCCACAAGCCCATCTCATGTGTAAGTGGCCCGTAATTCCTACGAGACCCGATATCGCAACCCAAACTCCATAAGCTTAAAAATATTCGTGTAACATCCATATTTGTCGGCGCTGTCAGTATTTCGTACGGTTTCAGTTTATTGTCGTTTAATTTCCAACAGTATCTCCGCAGATCATCACACGCGCCACGTTTATAAGCGTTCCTAAGCTTACTGAGGCCCTAATTAAGTTAATTTGCGTCGTAAACACTATTTAATGTAGCGTAAATCTCCTGTTAATCACGTAATTAAGAGCCGTAAATCACCGGTTGTCACAGGGTGGCCATGATGAAACTTCACAGGTTGATGAAACTCCTAGAGTTTCGTCACTTAGTATGGTGAAACTTGGACTTTCATCACAAAGGGAGTTTCTTCATGGTGAAACTTAGAGTTTCTTCACAAGGGAGTTTCTTCATGGTGAAACTTAGATGAAACTTGGGAGTTTCGTCATACAGGAGCTCGATGAAACTTGGAGTTTCGTCGAGGGCTGCCAAACAGGATATGCTGCAAACTGTTAACAGTTTGCTGCAGACCGATATAAACACACAAACAGACATAAACCAAGTATGCAACATGTATTGTTCATTTATACATTACAAATCATACGAGACAAACTTGACGAACACAAGTAGGATAGGAGGATATCCGACTTGGTCTTCATTCCGTAAAAATGTCGAACCGAACGTGTCGTGATGCGTGTGAAGTGTGTATATAAGTCTAAGTATATTTTAAGCCCTTTTACAATTTCTTTAGCCAAGTTTTAAATTTATAAAACACGATATTTACTAACACTAAACACACATATGGGCAAGTGCACCCATCGTGAGCGTAGTATAGTGTTGGTAAGATACCGAGGTCGTCCAAGGACACAAGAGCTTTTAGTACCGGTTTATCCTCAACGTCTAATCAAATCAAAAGTTTAGAAAAATGTTTTAAACTAAGAAAATAAAAACTAACTAAAATGCTGAAAATAAAAATAAAAAGTAAAAACAGATAGACAAGATGAATCACTTGGTTCCGACTCGTGTTTAGTGTAACCTTTGATTATTTTGGCACTTTTGCGCTTTATTAAGAGATTATCTTAGTTATTGTAGTAGGCCCCTCTTTTGGAGGTGACGTTACCCTCAAACCAGTAGTTTGAGTCAGCAGGGATACAATCCTAAAGGGTTGGATTATTGAAAGATAATTAATTAAGTTATTAATGCATAATGTGGTAGGCCCCGTCTTTTGAAGGCGACGTTACCCTCGGCTAAGTAGTCTGAGTCAGCAGGGATACAGTCCTAAGTAGTCGGGTTAAAGTTTTAATAGTAGTTTAACTTATGAGGGGATCAAAGAGTTTGGACCCCCGCCATCCAATACCGTTAAGTATTGAAGGAGGTCCTACTAAATTTGACCCAGGTCCTTTGCAGGATCTATACACTGAACAATGGCAAGACTCTTACCAAACCGTTCCCTTAACCCCCGACCAGGTAGCCAACATACCTCCATATAGACCGTGGAGATATGAATGGTGAAAATCTTTTATTTTATATAGACAGTAAAATAATGCCAAGACACCACGGACAAACGATAAGGAAGAATCACCTTCAACATAAGAAACTAGTAATTAAAGTCATTAATACATAACCAATTAAAAAGTGCGAAAAGATTAAAAATAAAAAGTATTACACTAGACACTTAGTCTTCACCAAGTGATGTAAGAGACTTAGGCAAACATGGCCTTGATTGTCAAGAACTCTTACGATCAATCTTGGATCCCGAGATGACTCACACACTCTATGATGGACAATGGATGGTGGTGGATGATGGTGTTATGGTGGTGGTGGGTGGTGGGTGAAGTGTGAGAGAGGTGGTGTGCCAAGGGATGGTTTGAGCTTTAGCCAAGCACTCCTATTTATAGGCTGAACAGAAGCTCAGGCACGGCCCCGTGTCCACATCCTTCTTTGTCTTCATTAATTGCTCTTGTCTTTATTAGTTGACCACGGCCCCGTGTCCGCTGGGCACGACCCCGTGTGCAGAAGCGTATCTGTACTATCAAGATTTTCCTAGATTCTACAAATCTTATAGTTGACCACGGCCCCGTGTCCGCTGAGCACGGCCCCGTGGTGGGTGATGGAAGCTTCTACAACTTTGTCTTTTATGATGACACTTGGGCACGCCCCCGTGTTCACTGAACACGGGGCGTGTTCAACCTTCTGCTCTCTTGTTTTGCTTGGGAAGATGCTTTCGGGGAGGTCGGACATGCCACGTTTGTTCCTTTTCTTGTATTTATGTTAGATTTAGCTGCCTTTTTGCTTCTTTTGTTAATTTGAGCTCATTTAATCCTGAAAATACAAAAGGAAGACAAAAGCACACTTTTTCCAACATTAGTACTAAAAAAGGGTTAGTTTTATGCCACAATTGATGTAATTTATATGATGCATTTTGCACACATCAAATACCCCCACACTTGAATCTTTGCTTGTCCTCAAGCAAAACTCTTTATAATGTGGCTTTACACTCCCAAATGGAATTGGTAGAAAAGAAGGTTTTTGGGCTTGTCATAGAGTGTCGGGATTTCCAAGATTCTTTACTAAGTTTTATTTTTATTTATTTACAATCCTATTCGTCATGATTTATTTAAAACTTTTCATAAGATAAATTACTTATTAGGGCATAACATGCTCCCTTAAAATTCTATTTATATACAAGTTCACATACCTCACGGGGGATCACTCAACACTCGGCCGAAGATGTATTTTAGTGAATCACTCGAGAGCGGCATGGAACTTACTCCTACCATAGGCTTGCCAAGCAATCAATCATCATCCTTTTTAACTATGTACCTTTGTAAATATCAAGAGGACTTTTTGGGGGAATGGTTAGGCTTGGGTTAAAGGTGGGTGGTTGGGTTAGTGGTTAGTAAAAGGGCGAAAAGCGCAACAAGCGTCGGTTTTCGTAAGACTCTCTATTTTTCAACTTTTTATTTTGATGAAGCCATAATTCAAACAAAGTTATTTTTTATGAACTTGCTTGTTTATTTCTTTTGCTTCATCATCAACAATTTTTTTTTAAGGAAGTCATACAAAAAACCGAGCTTGTTACTAAAACAAAGGGTTAAAAATAAAAAGGTTTTGGTGGGTGAAAGGGTGTTTGGTTTGGGTTAAGAAATGAAAAGGTTTAGGCTCAAAGGGGTTAACTAGGGGGATTTTGGGTAGGTGGTAAAAAAAATGGTGTAGAAATAAAAAGGTTTAGTCCTAATGCCTCTATCATTTACTTACTCGGGTTTAAGTTGGTAAGGACCGGGAATATATCGTCCTGGCAAGTTCTAGAGTTGTAAGAACCAAGCGGCTATTCACACAAGAAACGAAAAATGAGCATTTAATTTAAAGATATGTATTTGTATGCTCAATAAAGGCTCAAAACTCACTTTTGTGGGAATGGATTTTTATGTGATCAAGTATATATAATTAAATTTTAGCTAAGCTTGCCATGCCTTTTCATAATTTTCTTATGTTGGTTCTTTTTATCACGACGCTATCGGTTGTAAATTTGTAAAAATATAACCTTTTTAGAATTTTGAAATTCCCAAATTAAACATAAACAGGTAAAAAAATGAAATTTTTTTTTGAAAAAATTTGGGGTGATTAGCGGTTCCAATAGAGTTTTGTGTAAGGCTTGTTATTAGGACTTGCAAGATTTAAGGTTTTAGCATCCCCCCCACACTTAAATTACACATTGTCCTCAATGTGTCCCAAAAATAAGTTTTTAGGTTGATTGAATGTGTAAAAGGTGTGAAAAAGCAAAAAGTTGTGTTACTGGACGCCTGGACACGGGCGCGTGTTGTCCGGGCACGGCCCCGTGTCCAGGTGCCAGTAACAAAAGTTAAACAAAAGAAACAGAAGCCTGGACACGGGGGCGTGTTGAGTGAACACGGCTTGTGTCCAGATTACCTGAACTGGGCATTTCTGCAGATTGTGCAGCACGAGGCCGTGTTGGGCGGACACGGCCCGTGCGGAGCTTACTGTTAATGAAGAAAATTGTCGGATGGCCCCGTTTTTCTGCATGGGTTGCTGGTTCAAGTTTCCCTTGTTATCCTTTGCCATCTCGAGTGTGTTTTATTCCTGAAAATTAAAACTAACTAGAAAACATAAAAATTAATCTAAACTAAATTAAGGATAGTTCTGCGGAATGCCTCTGTGGTGCGCCACGTTTATAAGGGTCCTTAGCTAGACCCAAAGCATGGTCATATGTCACCCAAGTGGGATGTTTTGCATCCCGTGCTACACCGCCGGAGAGCGTCATCCAAGCTTGAGTCTATGACTTTCATGTAGTTGATCGGGTCTTCGTCTTCTACTCTTTTCCCAACTCCAAACTTCACTTCCTCGTCCCCAAACTTCAATGTTAGTGTTCCGTCATTCATATCCACCACCGCTTGGGCGGTGGCTAGAAATGGCCTCCTGAGGATGAGAGGGACATCGGCATCCTCCTCCATTTCTAGGATGACAAAGTCGGCCGGGAAAACGAAATTGTCAACTTTGACCAATAGATTTTCGGCGATACCTTGTGGAAATTTGACGGATCTGTCGGCGAGTTGTATGCTCATCTTTGTAGGGCTCGTTGTTCCTAGGCCGAGTTGTTTGAACATTGATGCGGGCATGAGGTTAATGCTAGCCCCAAGATCGGCTAGTGCATTACGAATGGGGGATTCCCCAATCGAACACGGAATCGTGAAGCTTCCAGGATCAATTTTCTTTTGTGGGAGTTTGTTGAGTACTAAGGCGGAGCATTCTTCGCCTAAGTTAACTAATTGCAATGATTCAATTTTCCTTTTGTGAGTGAGGAAGTCCCTCATAAATTTTGCATATTTAGGCATTTGGGTTAGGACCTCAATAAAAGGAATATTAACATGCAATTGTTTTAGTAAATTTTCGAACTTTGCGAATTACTCATCGGTCTTTTGACGAATTAACCGTCCGGGGTATGGAACTGGAGGAGTCTTGGTGGGCTCTTGATTTGGTGGAGAAGCCTTTTCTGGTTGGAGCGCGGGTGGAGTCGCGGTTTGGCTTCTTTCAGTTGGTGGTAATGGAGCCTCTTCGGGACCCACGGTTCGGTTTCTCAATGTGATGAGATGTACTTGTGCCTTTGGGTTGGTTTCGGTATTGCTAGGTAGCGCGCCTTGTGGTCTCTCGGAGAAATTTTGAGCTATTTGATTTAATTGTTTTTCAATGTTTTGAATGCTAGCTTGTTGATTTCTAAAATTCGATTCCAATTGTTGAAATCGATCCGAGTTTTTCTTTTCGGTGTCGGAGATGAGGCGAGATACCGTATCTTCAAGCCTTTCTCGTCCACCTTGTTGTTGAGAGACGTTTTGTGGTTGTTGAAAGTTAGTTCGTTGGTTTTGTTGGTTACTATTATTGCCGGGATCTCTCCAACCAAGGTTAGGGTGGTTACGCCATCCTTGGTTGTAGGTACCCGTTGGTGGACCTGACGGCCTAGGTCTATTATCAATGTAGTTTACCGTTTCCGTTTGATCATCTACTTCTTTCATACAACTCCAATTTTCATGTGGTCCACCACACCCTTCACAAGCCATAACCGAGGCCGTTTTTGTCATTTCTAACTTTTTGATTTTTGAAGAAAGGGCCTCGATTTGGGCTTGTAAAGAAGTGCTTTCATCAACCTTATGGGCGCCCGGGGCAATAGATTTATTACCTCGGGGAGTGTGCCACTGAAAATTGGTTTGAGCAATTTCCTCAATTTGATTATATATTTCATTTGGGCGACGATTACCTAGAAGTCCCCCGGAGCTAGAATCAAGTGTTTGTCTTGTGTGTGGCAACAACCCATTGTAGAAAGTGGATACTTGTTGCCATACCGCAAGACCGTGATGAGGACACTTTCTTAGTAGCTCCTTGAACCTTTCCCAAGTTTCATATAAGGATTCCCCATCCTCTTGAGAATATGTATTAATTTCAGTCATTAATTTAGCCATTTTAGCAGGAGGGAAATACTTATATAGAAACTTTTGGGCTAGTTCATCCCAGGTGTTTACCGAGCCAACTGGGAGGGTGTTAAGCCAAGCCTTAGCTCGGTCTTTTAGTGAAAATGGAAACATTCGAAGGCGAATGGCGTCGTTGGATGCTCCATTGATCTGAAAGGTATCACATATTTCTAAGAAATTAGTAATATGTAGATGGGGATCCTCGTCCGCAAGCCCATGGAAGGTTGCGGAGTTTTAAAGCATGTGCATCAAATGCGGCCGAAGTTCGAAGTTATTGGCTTCGACATTCGGTGCATTGATAGCGGCGCCTAGATCACCTACAGTGGGCCGTAGGTAATCCATGAGGGTACGTTGGTCCACCATTGGAAGTGGGTCCCCCGAAACTTTCTCTTGGTTTTTAGCTTTAAGTCTTTTTCTGAGAAAGCGTTCGGGTTCTTCTAAACGTTCTTTTATGTCTCTACTAGAACTGGAGCTCATGCACTACGTAGGAAGTTCAAATGTGGCGCCTGGGTTCCAAGTCCTGCAACAAAAACAAAAAAGAACATTGGCCAGAAGGTTCACCATGGCCCCGTGTTCAGCGAACACGGCCCGTGGTCCGAGGCACAGCGATTGTTTTCCGGATCCCTGTTACTGGGAGTTGGACACAGCCCCGTGTTGCACCGACACGGCCCCGTGCTCAGCCCTCTGTAACTCGGAAAATAAAAACTGCCAGTGATAATGCTGGGCACGGCCCGTGTCCGACCAGGCACGGCCCGTGCTGAGCTCTGCAGAAACTGAAAAACTAAGAAAAATCCTAAAAAAAATAGAAAAATAAGATAAACGATTAGGCCGTTGATTCCTAACTTTCTTAAAATCCTTGTGTTCCCGGCAGCGGCGCCAAAAACTTGATGCGTGTGAAGTGTGTATATAAGTTTAAGTATATTTTAAGCCCTTTTACACTTTCTTTAGCCAAGTTTTAAATTTATAAAACACGATATTTACTAACACTAAACACACATATGGGCAAGTGCACCCATCGTGAGCGTAGTATAGTGTTGGTAAGATACCGAGGTCGTCCAAGGACACAAGAGCTTTTAGTACCGGTTTATCTTCAACGTCTAATCAAATCAAAAGTTTAGAAAAATGTTTTAAACTAAGAAAATAAAAACTAACTAAAATGCTGAAAATAAAAATAAAAAGTAAAAACAGATAGACAAGATGAATCACTTGGTTCCGACTCGTGTTTAGTGTAACCTTTGATTATTTCCGCACTTTTGCACTTTATTAAGAGATTATCTTAGTTATTGTAGTAGGCCCCTCTTTTGGAGGTGACGTTACCCTCAACCCAGTAGTTTGAGTCAGCAGGGATACAATCCTAAAGAGTTGGATTATTGAAAGATAATTAATTAAGTTATTAATGCATAATGTGGTAGGCCCCTCTTTTGAAGGCGACGTTACCCTCGGCTAAGTAGTCTGAGTCAGCAGGGATACAGTCCTAAGTAGCCGGGTTAAAGTTTTAATAGTAGTTTAACTTATGAGGGGATCAAAGAGTTTGGACCCCCGCCATCCAATACCGTTAAGTATTGAAGGAGGTCCTACTAAATTTGACCCAGGTCCTTTGCAGGATCTATACACTGAACAATGGAAAGACTCTTACCAAACCGTTCCCTTAACCCCCGACCAGGTAGCCAACATACCTCAATATAGACCGTGGAGATATGAATGGTGAAAATCTTTTATTTTATATAGATAGTAAAATAATGCCAAGACACCACGGACAAACGATAAGGAAGAATCACCTTCAGCATAAGAAACTAGTAATTAAAGTCATTAATACATAACCAATTAAAAAGTGCGAAAAGATTTAAAATAAAAAGTATTACACTAGACACTTTGTCTTCACCAAGTGATGTAAGAGACTTAGGCAAACATGGCCTTGATTGTCAAGAACTCTTACGATCAATCTTGGATCCCGAGACGACTCACACACTCTATGATGGACAATGGATGATGGTGGTGGATGATGGTGTTATGGTGGTGGTGGGTGGTGGGTGAAGTGTGAAGTGTGAGAGAGGTGGTGTGCCAAGGGATGGTTTGAGCTTTAGCCAAGCACTACTATTTATAGGCTGAACAGAAGCTCGGGCACGGCCCCGTGTCCACATCCTTCTATGTCTTCATTAATTGCTCTTGTCTTTATTAGCTGACCATGACCCCGTGTCCGCTGGGCACGACCCCGTGTGCAGAAGCGTATCTGTACTATCAAGATTTGCCTAGATTCTGTGAATCTTATAGTTGACCACGGCCCCGTGTCCGCTAAGCATGGCCCCGTGGTGGGCGATGGAAGCTTCTACAACTTTGTCTTTTATGCTGACACTTGGGCACGCCCCCGTGTTCACTGAACACGAGGCGTGTTCAGCCTTCTGCTCTCTTGTTTTGCTTGGGAAGATGCTTTCGGGGAGGTCGGGCATGCCACGTTTGTTCCTTTTCTTGTATTTATGTTAGATTTAGCAGTCTTTTTGCTTCTTTTGTTAATTTGAGCTCATTTAATCCTGAAAATACAAAAGAAAGACAAAAGCACACTTTTTCCAACATTAGTACTAAAAAAGGGTTAGTTTTATGCCACAATTGATGTAATTTATATGTTGCATTTTGCACACATCATGCCGCGTCCACACAAAATGTATCAACAAATTTCATTAGTATAAGTAAAATGTTCAACCGAGAACGATTCGGTTTAGCACGCCGCAACGCGTGCGTGGGTATAGACCTAGTTGAATTAAAAATTTTACTCTTTCAAACAAATCTAACTTCCAGTTAAATACAACCGGACTTACTATCTACCGCCATGTGGCATGGTTCGATAGAAACAACCACAGTTTTACTACAAAAGCAAAACCAACAATCAAACACAACACATTTAAAGACTAATTGTTGTTATAAACATTACAAAACTATAGTCGTAACAATTTTTTTCTATACTACAAGACTAAACCTAATGCGCGTAAGCCATACTAATGTATCTTCGTGACACAATCGGTTATCGTGTCTTGGTTAAGCATTTGATCCTACAACTAGTCAGTCGGTCTCTTTTTGGACCCCAACTTCAGCCTTACGATTCCTATCTTTTTGGCCCCACGAACCTGAGCCGAAGGCCGTCGCGAAGCAATTTCACATTGCCATTTCGCAGGGACATTTTGAATTCTAACAACGACCACAGAGAAAATACGGTTGAGAAGTAGAAAGCCTACCAATCCCACAAAATAATAGCTTCCAAATAACGCCAGGAACAAAAAACTACAAAAACATACAAATAGTAACATCAAGCACAACATGCCTAGACTACGTATCTTGCAAACCGATAATATATAAAAAATAAACAAACAAATAGAGAAACATCAAACTGTTCCAAGAAGCCAAACTGTTGAGAATCGAGACGGCTACCGCACATGCACAGCGCAACAATTTAAGGTTGTATGAACAAACAACCCTAATCGTCAACAAAACATTTAAACAATGAAGCTCACATGTGTGAAAACTAACAAATACAGAAACATCAAAGTGTTCCAAGAAGCTAAACTGTTGAGAATTGAAAAGGGTATCACACATGTACAACACAACAGTTTAATGTTGTATGCCCAAACCGCCATAACCCTCAACAAAACATTCAAACAACGAAGCTCAGAGGCATAGGATAGCGACAACATATAGTTCCAGGCCAAATCCTAACCAGCATCACAACTATGGCTCTCGAAAAAAAAAAGATTGTTTTGAACCACTTAGGCTAAGCGAGTTATAACATAGAAAATGCAAATAACATTGCACACAACCATAATCAACATCAAAACAGCCATAAAACAAATCCCATACCCAATAGACAGTTGCAGTTTAAGTTATGAAGCCAAGTCCAAAGCAACATCATAGCTAATGATCTCCGATGAGCCATAAGTCATTCTCATCGACCCAACAAACAAACATGACAAAGATAACAAAAAATGTAAGACCACAAAAAATCTCTAATGAACATTATCGTTACACCTTCACAAGCCCTTAAAACTAACAACCAAACAAAACAACACAAAAAAAAGTCAAAAGGTCTCATCCAAACATCCAAGAACAAATGTAAACCAAAATCTAGTATAAACGACATCAAATGTTCATAATAAGACCCCTATTAACATAAAATAAACACATGCACTAACAAAGCCTTCATGGAAATGCAAAACCCCGACCAAAATTTTGAAACAGAAGCAAAGACGCGTCAACCATCGCATTCAATGAGGGCGAAACCTCAAAAACAAAATACATGCACCAACAAATCCTTCAAAGCAACACAAAACCCCAATATAAAAGTCGAAACAAAACTGCCAAACCATAAGTCGTCGTCGTCTTTTAAGACGGCAAGACCCAAAAAAATCGAAAACAACACAACACTAAGAATCTACTTGGAAACCATGAAGAGGCGAACGATTGGAGCAACTCCGGCCATCGTAGACGACGGACGGAAATCCAGATGATGATCTTTAGTTTATGGTTTAGAGAGAGAAACTAAAAGCTTCAAAGTGAAGCTAAAAGCGCAAAACCTAGACTTAAATACCCACAAAAGAAAACAACTTGAAAAGTCAAATGTACAAACATAAGACGCACACAATTTTCCATTTTTGCTAGCGATCCCAAAGTCCAAACTATGTGTATTATGTATTATTGTAAGAAAAAAACAATTACAATAATAATGCTTACATCTATACTATATAATAAAAGAAACCACTTTAGGGACACTTGTCATCATATTAGCCAATCTCTTATAGATAATTATAATTTTAGTTTAATCTATTCAAATTAATTATAAGATAACCCTCCTACTAAATATTATTTATTTTAATATCTTATATTATATATAATCCTCTTACTAAAAATTATTAAAATAAATAATATTTAGTAAAAGGGTTATCTTATAATTAATTTGAAGAGATTAAACTAAACGTAAAATAAAATTAACTAATTGAAAAGAGTAACGGAAGAAGACTTGATGTCTATGATAATACATGTATTTAATTTGATTTTTGGGTCTAGAATAAATAGGAGATGAACTACGAACCTAAATTTATACATTTCATACCGATAAATCAAAAGTGTCTTTACGGAACTTAAAATAAAATTAACTAATATTATTTATCATTTATACATTTACGGACTTTTAAATAAAGGGTTAAATTTATTGAGACTTCGTTAACAAATTTTGCAACAGAATAATCTATTTTTATCACGAAAACCAAACTTTGTATTAATATATTAAATATTTTTATTTTCACTATACAAAATTACATTTACTCGACCCATGTAATACATGAGGTTTTTTAAAATTTAAATTTTTATTATTCGATATATAAAATTAGATTTATTCAATTCGTACAATACACGGGGGTTTTTAAGGATATATATTTTTTTATTATTTAGTACAGGAAAATTACATTTATTCAAACCGTGTAATTCGCATACTTTTAAAGATGTAATTTTTTTTATTATTTGGTATATAAAATTATATTTATTCAACCCGTGTTATAAATGAGTTTTTTTAAAGATGTATTATTTTATTATTTGGTAAACAATATTACATTTATTCAACCCGTGTAATACATGTGGTTTTAAAGATATAACTTTTTTATTTGGTATATAAAGTTACATTTATTCAACCGGACAATATGGTTCTTACAGATATAACTTTTTATTATTTAATATATAAAATTATATGTATTCAACTCGTACAATAAATAAGGTTTTTAAAGATATATTATTTTTATTGTTTAGTATATAAAATTTATTTATTAAACCCCGTGTAATACACGGGGTTATAACCTAGTGCTACATATATTATTATTAGTTTATCTATATGTAATGAATTTGTTATAACCATTTTAAACTTAGTATTTTACCTAATTAAAAATATATATCATCTTTTATTTTACCTAATTAAAAATACATGATTGACGTCAACTTATTTTTATTGTTTAACTCTATATGATCGTATATCATATTCGTTAATAATGCTAGCTTTCACATATTGTGTCTTTAGCACATAGAAATATAGATATGTCATTCCTTTCTACCGAGCCACGTACATCTTGTGCTGTTTCTTTATAGACTATAGTAAATTCAGGGGCGGACCTAGAGTGATAGAAGGGGTAACCTCCGTTGCCTCTTAACGCTCCGGTGACGCTCTGACGTTAGTGTAAATTTTGAAAAAATCTGACGTTTTTCGATTTCGTTACCCTGTTTTATTGAAACGCTACCCCTATGCGAATTTTCTAGATCCGCCACTGATTACATTTTACTTCTACGTTATTGCATTGGTCCACATGTATGTGAATCTGCATCCCTTTAGGTTTATCATTTTCTAACACAATTATATTATATATACATAGTTAATGAGGGACGATAAATAGTAATTTTATTTTTAAATTAATATGTAGCTTTTTATTATTTTTTATTTAATATATTATAATAGTTTATCATTTAATAACATATTTTAATTTTTTTTCTTTTTTTAAACCATATATTTCCTTTACCATATTTTTAATAATTCTTTTTTTCCTTTTGTAGAACACATATTAACTTATTAAATAATTTGATACTTCTTTAATACTTTATGTTTATAACTTTTTTCTAAAACCTTAAGTACGTAGTTGTGCTTTATTTTATCCCTCGACATTCCATTATAAGTTTTGTTAAAAACGAAGTTGTTCTCAAAATAAAATGTTTCTTTGGTATTATAAACGGTACAATGATATACTAAATCGTTCTAATGGTTTGACTTTTTAAACAACATGCTTTATTTTCCCTCGACATTCCATTATCATTTGCTCGGTTTCGCTGCAACGCGCCACATCAAAAAAAGCTAGTATATAATTATGTGATGCTTCTAGAGTGTCGTTGGATGATTTCATTTGATCCAAAGTCTAAATGTCAACGTGACACATTCACAATTTGCACACTTGTAGCCTTTCCGAAATTAAGAATTTTTCATGTGGAATTTGGGGTTCGGTAAATTGACATTGTGAGGACTTTTGGGTAGAGAAATGTGACAAACGATTATATTATTTACAAAAACAAATACTAGATGTGTGGGAACATGCACATTTCTTCCTACCAATACACCAAATATTGTGCATTATCATTCATTTCAACGACTCAATAAAAACACTTAGGTGTCTATTTCTGACTCATATAGTTACTTTTAAATAATCAATAGCATATTGAATTTATATATCGAAGTCAATATAACTTATTTTTCCATGTTATTTTGTATATTTTTAAATTTTTTAATGGTTTTCAAATAAGTTAAATCAATTACGCTTGCAACTTCACCGATTTTGCCTTCATTAACTTCTAAAAGATGCAAAAGCAATCAATTTTTGGGACCATAAATGTAGCGATCTAAATGAAATCGCCGCGAAAGTAGCTATAGAATTTAACTTAAATTTAGGTCATGTACTCTAATATTTTGGGGTGTTTTTTTATAATGGCCGACAAATCAATCCCGAACACTCTTGAGGCACCTACTGGACAAACGAAGTACTCCGAGAGTAACCCGAGTCGTCCACCACCAATTCCGGGGAAAACCCAGTAACCCACCATTCCGTAGGCACGACGGTAAATTACCAGTAAAACCCGTTTTGCTCAAGGATCGAACCCAGGTTTCTCTGGGTCTCCTATCACTGTCCACCATTGCCCCACTCATTTTTTTGCACCAAATGGGAATTGAACTTGAGCCTTCAATGAAGAACTCAAGTCCTCCTACCACTTGAGCTAGAGGTCATTGGCTAACATTTTGGGTGTTAGTTGTGACATGACATGTTAACCAACATTACAAACCACTCCCTTCTTATGTTAAGGGGGTATTACTCTTTTCTTTTTTTAAACCAAAAAAACCACTAAAAGATAGGGCTAGATGAAGTTAATAAAATCAAACCATTTCCTTAGTGTAAGGCATAGTGAAATAGGGGGAAATGGGTGTTGTGACACTTAGATGGAGTTAAGAAAGGTTAAAGTATACCTCAAAACCTTATATATAGAAAGTTAAATAAAAACCGGTGACCAGTTATATTTAAAAAAATAACTCAATAAAAATCAGTCACAAATTATATTTAGGAAAACAAAAAAATAATATCACAGGTAAAATTCGGTCAAACATATTGTTGTAAGGGTGGAGGGAGTCGTTCAATTACTTTAGGGTGTTTAAGTTATTTTCTAGCCAATAATATCATGCAATGTCAAGTCCTCATTTCACTCTCCATTTTGCACTCAATCACTGACAATGGTCAATCACTATTAATGTGTTTGAGTTATATATTTTTTATTTCTAGAAAATTGTGCATAAAAAAATAAAACATATTTTAAACTAAATAAAAGTACTTTTAATTAAAAAAAACACATTACATACTTAAAACTAGAAAATTAAACCATAATAAACCTACATCTTGGTCTTCAACGTAGATAGGAAGTGGGCGCTCGACATTCTCTCTTGCTGATTGAATTGGCAGGCTTCTAAATGCAAATGGATCGAAGTCGATTGTGAAGATTGGGTGTGAAAATATTTGTGGCAGAAAATTAGGTTGGGTGCTATAAAATGTCGGCTGTGAAGGTTGGGGGTAAAAAAATTGAGGTTGAGAGGTTGGTGAATATCCGTAGGAGGTTTGAACTGGTGCACTCGGACCTCTAGAATCACCTTGTCTCGTTTGCGAAACCTTTTTTCTTGAATCCGATCCTCGGCTAGCGGAACCTCTTTTCTTGGGTTCATCTTTGTTTTGTTCATCCATGGTGTTTGTGGGTGTAGAAAGAGAGATGTTTAGAAAGAGTGTTGTGTTAAAAATGATTAAAAAATGTGGGTTAAATATAAAAATTACAGCGGTCAAAAATTTATAAACGGTCAAAAAAAATTTTGTGCAACGGTAAAAAAAAGGTCCCTGTTTCATCAAGTTTCATCGGTGAGTATACACCGATTTACCCCTTCCCCGCTCACCGAATTATAGCCGGCAACTTATCACTGATCGGTGAATATCAATCCCTGAAGGGTTCACTGCAACGATACCGACCATCCTAAGATGTATACGCAAGTTATTCTTAAAATAGTAATAATAAAAATCAGTCACAACTTGCAAAACATTCCGGTTACTAAAAACTCGAGTAAAGTGTCAGTTTAGTCCTTGAGATTTGACCAAAATTGCCATTTTAGTTTAAATAGTTTTTTTCTTTCCATTTTAGTCCCTGACTTTCGTCATTTTTGCCATGGTGGCGATGGTGGTGGGGTGGGTGGGTGGTGACGGTGCAGGTAGGTGGTGGCGATGAAAGAAGGTTGTGATGGGTTGTGTGGTGGGAGGTGGTAGTGGTGGTCGATGAAAATGGCAAAAACTGACAAAAGTCAAGGACTGAAATGGCAGAAAACAAAACTAGTTGGACCATAATGACAAGAAAAAAACTATTTGGACTAAAGTGACAATTTTAGTCAAACCATAGGGACTAAAATGGCAATTTCAGCAATTTATATATTGTTAATTAGTAAGTTTTGTATGTATTTTTGGTTGTACTCCTCGCGTTGTTGCTTTTATGTCACACCCTCAAAATCCACAAGCAGAGTAATACCGCGAGGCGTGTGACTGACCAGTATTATACCACCAATCATACTGAACGATAAGTAAAATAAGGTAAAACCACCGATCAAACGTTTAGTGTTTACAGAAACAATATCCCAAACCAAGTTTAAGTGTTAGCGGAAGCATAAAATTTAAAACCCATTAATAGTTCAAGAGCATAATGTTTGTTAATAGGAACCCAACAGCTGGTTCCCTGCCACAACGTCCACTCCTCGTGCAAGCTCCAGCCATGTACCTAACGACCTACAAAGCATGCAGTAGTGTGTCAACATAAAGTTGGCGAGTTCACAGTTGTTTTGTTTAGTGTTGTTCCAAAAAACCATAAGTTTGTCGGTTTACTTTATTCTTTATAAAAACATGTCATGGGGAGCTACCCCACTGTTTTAAACTACTAGACCCGTTACCATACCGACTACTGACTGTAGAATGTTTAGTGCCCCGAGTCAATGTCTATCATCATTGACTAAGTGCCCAAGTATATTAGTCCACTCCTGTCCCCTGCGGCACGGTGTGAGGCTTGTCAAACCTAATAGCGCTATTTAACTAATAAACCGTTCGCCATTGGCCTGGTGATTAATCGGTATAAAAATGAGTGAGGACTGTCAGATAGAGTTCCATCTAGTCCGCTTAAGACATGTATTATAAATAATGGTTTTCGTCCCTTACAAGGAGACGAGGTTGTACGTATTCCACCCAAGGAGAATACGCAGGTTGCATCCCACCCAAGGGGCATAGTTGTTGTTTGTCCCATTCCCAAACCACCGGGGATTGTATGCTTTTAAGAAAAGTGTGAACTCACCTTAGCTTAGCTCGGCAGATAAAAGTAACTTGAGCTAATGGGGTCAACCACGTCCTATTATGGTTACCATGGTTTATGAGTATCGTACACAAATAGTCCACGTATAACTTACACGTATCTAACAGACAACATGCAAATCAACTATCACATATGTAACACCTCGCAAAATCACGACCAATAAAATAAAGACACGTATCATGGACTTAAACGTGTAATGGATTGATCTGGAGGGACTAAAATTGTCAAACAATGTAAATATGTTAGTAAAAGGATCCAAAGTGTCAACATGCCAATCTTGTGCCTCTGATTGACCTCACACGACGTTCGTATTCTTTGATGAATAATTTGTCGAACATAGAAAGTTGTTCGTGCTTAAATTAAGGATTCTACGAAGCATAGGGGTTAAAAGTGTCAACATGTTAAATGTTACCTCTGAGTGACCTTTTAACGATCCCAAAAGCATTGTAATATTTGTTTATTTTGCTCTCAAAAATATTGGATAGTAATCTCTTGAAGTTTCGGGTGATCTTGCAACTAACCGGGAGCTTAACGGAGTTAATTTGTGACCCAAGACACTTGTTAGTTAACTATGGGGGTCATAAGTGCAATAAAAGAAAGTTATTTAAACTTAAAATGGACCAGGGACTGAAATTGCAAAGTTTTAAAACTTTTTACCGGGATATAGGGTTCTCGCGGGCCGCGTAGACTCCCTCTTATGTCTACGCGGGCAGCGACAGCAGTACCAGCGAGCAAAAAAGGGACAACTGTATGTTGCAGCCTGTTCCACCGCCATTGCATGGCTGATTTCGATACCAGGGACTGAAAAAATGGTTTTTCATGCACTAGGGACGCTTGGGAACATCTGGTAACAACATAGGGACATATGGATTGATCTTGGAGACTCAAAATTCCTATATAAATGCCCCTTTGTTTGCACTTGTTCTTGCACACTTTCAAATTTCATTCAAAGCTAACTCTCTGAAGCCTCCTGGAGCTCTAGGAAGCTTTCCTCAGTTCAAATTTCGTGCTAAGGATTCTTGTAAGCATTCTTAGCTTCTCTAGTTAAGTTTTACTTAGCTTAATGACCGAAAGTCAAAGCTATCGTAATTAAGCTTTGACTTTGTGATTAATCACAAACGGTCCAGCCATTAATTGAATTTAAAGTGGCTATGAGTTGTTAATTATGTAGGTAATAAACCCTTGAAAAGGCACCTACTGATTATCACTTTTACTTGGTCAATTGTCGGGTCAAACTTATTAATAAAAAGTCAAACGGGTCAGTTTTTACAAATTAATTCATAACTGATAATGCAGAGGTTATGAAACATGTTTTAACACTTAAATAACTTGGTAAATAACATAAGAACATGTTTGGGCATGTTCAACCCGACAATTCTGAGTTTAGGCTCGGTTCGGAAATGAAAGTCGCAAAAGTAGAATTTTGCTTTGACTTTCAGTTCTGACCCAATTTAGCTTAGTTTAGTTATGTATTAGGGTTCCTTTGAGACCACATTACATTTTAGTATAACCCTCTGAGATTATACTATAAGGTTTCATAGAAATCTGATTCATATGCATGTTCCCGTTAAATGCTTAAAATGGACCATTATGCCCTCTTATCAATAAAATGAGATTTTTGAAAATGTGAGAGGACAAAAACCTTTGTTACTGATATATTAGTATGTACTAAAAGTTTGACATCAGATTCTGGTCTAAAATGAAAGTTATATGCGATATCGTAAATTAAAAGCTTTTTGTTAAATAAATAGCATTTTTGGCATAAATCATATTTAAACCTAAATTTTGACACCAAACCTTCTACCCAATGATATAATATAATATTTAGGGATTTTTGGAAATTTTTGTCAAATTTTATACTGATTATATTATAGAGTTTTAGAGTAAATTCGGTATTGATGAAATTGCCCTTTTCTTTAATAAAATGAGTTTTACATAACATTTTGATACCAAACCTTTTCCTACTGATTTCATATGTTAAATAAAATATTTTAAGCTTTAGAAACTGATCAAAATCTCAGATTTCCTTAAATAACCCGAAAATCGTCAAATACCGACTTTTACGCTTTTTAAACGCATAGTATGGGTTAAAACTATATTTGACACCTAAGACTTGTTACCTAGTGATATTATAAGTAAAATTTTATACTTTAACAATAAGTAAAAGTTTTGAACTCAGATTTCCAAATTTGACCCTTATAGCATATGTGAAATGACCGAAATGCCCCTATGGTGCATAGTTTGGCCATAAATGATAAAATTCACATATGTATGATATCTTACTGATGTAACTTGTTAAAATAAATACTTTCACTGATTATTTTAGACCAAAACCTCAGATTACCATTTAACCTCTTTTATAAACTTTAAAATGACCAAAATACCCTTACGGGGCTTAAATTGGTTTTAAATTCATTATGGGCATAATGAAAGGTATCCTACTGATATCATAACATATTTTAAGCATATTAACTTATGGAACCTATACATGACTCATTTGGTTACACGTTATGCATATTCGTGTTCGGTACGGTTTATGTAGCTAGTTTGCATAAATTAACCGAAACGGGTCAAACCTTATCATTTTTACTTCAAAATCCATAATGTGTTTAGTTTACCCATTTTATACAAGTCTTCATACTTTTCGGGTCTAAATCACATTCTAATCCGGTCTTCGCTTAATCTTGCGTTTTGAATCGTAAACCTTTCATTAAAACTAACTTTTCTAAGTTAAGATTTAAATAAGACCCGTTAGGAATCGAATAGGTTATTAAAACCTTCGTTCCAGATTTAGGAGCCCAGTAAAAGCTACCTGTGTTTGCTGATTAATACACGGCTGAGAATAAAATTATATTTTTGCTCAGGTAAATACTTTTAACTTATTTTCCGTTATACGGGCTTGGGATACGGTATTATAATAATACCGCTTGGTCGGGTATTGAATGTTTAATCGATTAGTGGTTAAGCTATTGAAATAACCCGTTTTAATCTGTCTTGTTTGATGCAATGCCTTTGGGGGGTTAATGACCATCTCCTGGATATCATAGGCTCATTCATTGAATGCCCACGACTTAAGCACGGGGTGTAGGCATACACCTGAAAGTTGCGTATGTAAAAGATATAATCACTCGTTGAGGTTAACTCGTCGTGGGATTATATTAGTGGTGTGTCTATTAATCTTTAACTCGGTACTTCTAACCCGGGCTACTGAATGGACGACAAACATATAAATCTGTATACAAGATTATTTTAAATAATTGTCCCAAGTTATAAAAGATTTTATGCCTTGTGCATCCAAATTAATTTTATAAATGTTTTCAAAAGAGTCAGTTAATTGTATTTACCAGTGTAAACCGACGTATTTTTCAAAAAGGTTAAGTGCAGGTACTACGCGTAATGGGCTGGCTACTCCTAGTATCAAATAAAGAGTCTTGCAAGCTTTTGATGCTTAAATCTTTTGAACAATATTTCTTTTTATTTTAGATCCGCCTGTGGTTCCACTTACAATCCGTTGTGTAATATTTTATGTTACTTTCAACTCGGTTTGTATAAATTACTTTTAGACTTCTGCTGTGCATTAAACTGTGATTAATTGACTATGATGATATCAACTACGTCACGATACTCCCCACCGGGCCCACCGGTAAAACGTGGAAATATCGGGGTGTGACAGGTTGGTATCAGAGCCAACATTGAGTGAATTAAACACTAGCCTTTTGTGTTTAATCTCAATGACACGGTTTGCACATTCCTTGACCTCCGAGTCTAGGCTAATGACTTAGGACGAATCCTAATCTTATTGTTTTCTTTTTGTTGTTTTCTTTTGTTTGTTTTGGAAGGAATAAAGACAATGCCGCCACGTTTCAGAGGTAGAGGTGGAAGAGGCAAGGCACCAATAACTGCCAGGAATGACCACGAGGCCGGGCCATCTCACCGGTGTACTCCTTCAGCGAACCTTAGCTCTAGTCCTCACGAGGATTGGAGAACTTATCTAGAGCCTGCGAGACGCTCTGTCTTGCTCAGTTCCTCACCATCATACCACGATTCATTCGGGCTCCATCAGAACAACGAGTCCGACCACTCACACCACTCCTTCATCCCGTTGCAGCGGTCGAGTTCGCACCGGGCTTTCCAGGACCCGACCCCATACTTTCAGAGCCGGTTCAACCCGGTGAACATGAATGAAGAACCAATGGGCCATAACCCATTGGGACCAGAAGACCACTTTCATGAAGCGCAAGATATGGATATGGACGAGGATCCAGATCCAGAAATGCCGCCATCTGGGACGCCGACGCATCCCATCGAGATTTCTGAGGGATCATCTTTTCATGGTTCGCCATACAGGGGCCCAGACAGTTTTGCTGAAAGATGGGCCACATACAACTGGGAGTACTGATGTGTGCGGTGTGTTATACATATTTATGTATATTTTTAGCCCTTTTTACACTTTAGTCAAGTTTTAAATTTATAAAACACGATATTTTACTAACACTAAACACACATATGGGCAAGTGCACCCATCGTGAGTGTAGTATAGCGTTGGTTAGATACCGAGGTCGTCCAAGGACACAAGAGCTTTTAGTACCGGTTTATTCTCAACGTCTAATCAAATCAAAATTTTAGAAAAAGTTTTAAACATGAAAATAAAAACTAACTAAAAAGCTGAAAATAAAAATAAAAATAAAACAGATAGACAAGATGAATCACTTGGACCCGACTCGCCTTTAGTGTAACCTTTGATGTTTTCCACACTTTTGCACTTTTTAAGAGATTATCTTAGTTATAGTAGTAGGCCACTCTTCTGAAGGTGATGTTACCCTCAACCCAGTAGTTTGAGTCAGCAAGGATACAAACCTAAAGGGTTGGATTATTGGAAGATAATTAATTAAGTTATTAATGCGTAATGTGGTAGGGCCCTCTTTTGAAGGTGACGTTACCCTCGGCTAAGTGGTTTGAGTCAGCAGGGATACAATCCCAATTAGCCGGGTTAATGTATTAATAGTAGTTTACATATGAAGGGATCAAGAAATTCGAACCCCCGCCATCCAATACCAGTGGGTATTGAAGGAGGTCCTACTAAGCTTGACCCAGGTCCTTGCAGGATCTATACACTGAACAAGGCAAGAACCTTACCAAACCATTCCCTTAACCCCCGACCAGGTAGCCAACATATCTTCATATAGACCGTGGAGATATGAATGGTGTAAATCTTTTATTTTATATAGACAGTAAAATAATGCCAAGACACCACGAACAAATGATAAGGAAGTTTCACCTTCAACATAAGAAACAAGTTATTAAAGTCATTAATACAAAACCAAATAAAAAGTGCGAAAAGATTAAAAAACAAAAGTATTACACTAAATGCTTGTCTTCACCAAGTGATGTAAGAGACTTAGGCAAACATGGCCTTTGATTGTCAAGAACTCTTACGATCAATCTTGGATCCCGAGACTAGTACACACACTCTATGATGGATGATGGTGGTGGATGTGGGTTGTGATGGTGGTGGAGGGTGGGTGAAGTGTGAGAGTGGTGGTTTGTCAAGGGATGATTTGCAAGTGAACCAAGCACCCCTATTTATAGCCTGCACAGAAGCCCGGACACGGCCCGTCCACCCTTCTTTTCTTTCTTCATTTAATGCAGTTTGTCTGTATTAGTTGACCACACCCCCGTGTCTGTTGGGCACGGCACCGTGTGCAGAAGCGTATCTGTACTATCAAGATTTGCTCAGATTCTGTGAATCTTTGCGTTGACCACGGCCCCGTGCCCGCTGGGCACGCCCCCGTGTTGGGAAATAGAACTTCTACCACTTTATCTTTTCTGCAGACACTTGGGCACGCCCCCGTGTCCCCTCGACACGGGGCATGTTCAGCCTTCTGTTGTCTTGTTTTTGCTTGGGAAGATGCTGTCGAGGGGTCGGGCATGCCACGTTTATTCCTTTTCTTGTATTTATGTTAGATTTAATTGTATTTTTGCTTCTTTTGTTCGTTTAAGCTCTTTTAACCCTGAAAATACAAAAGGAAGACAAAAGCATACTTTTTCCAACATTAGTACTAAAAAGGGTTAGTTTTATGCCTCATTTGGTGTAATTTATATGTTGCATTTTACACACATCAAATACCCCCACACTTGAATCTTTGCTTGTCCTCAAGCAGAACTCTTTATTTTGTGGCTTACACACCCAAATGGAATGGGTAGAAGAGAAGGTTTTGGGCTTGTCTAGAGTGTCGGGATTCCAAGATTCTTTATTAGGTTTTATTTTTATGTTATTTACAATCCTATTCGTTATGATTTATTTAGAACATTTCATAAGATAAATTACTTATTTGGGCATAACATGCCTCTTTAAAATTCCATTTATATACAAGTTCACATACCTCATGGGAGATCACTCAACACTCGGCCGAAGATGTATTTTTGTGAAACACTCGAGAGCGGCATGGAACTTACTTCTACAATATGCTTGCCAATCAATCAATCCTCCTCCTTTTTAACTATAAACCTTTGTAAATATCAAGAGGACTTTGGGGAAGGGTTAGGCTTGGGTTAAAGGTAGGTGGTTTTGGGTTAGTGGTTAGTAGAAAAGGGCGAAAAGGCGTAAAAAGCGTCGGTTTTCGTAAAACATTTTGTTTTTGTGACTTTTTATTCTAATGAAGCATTTTTCAAACAAGCTTTCTTTTGATGAGCTTGTTTGTTTATTGCTAACTTCATTTTTCTTTTCTTCTCTATAAAAATTTATATATAAATAAATATATATATATATATATTTGATAAGGATGTCACAAGAAAACCGAGCTTTGTTACTAAAATAAAGGGTTTAAAATGAAAAAGGTTTTGCTGGGTAAAGGGTGTTTGTTTTGGGTAAAGAAATGAAAATGTTTAGGCTTAAAGGGGTTAACTAGGGAGATTTTGGGTAGGTGGTAAAAAAAAAAAAAAATGGTGTTGAAAGAAAAAAGGGTTAGTCCTAATGCCTCCATCATTTACTTACTTGGGTTTAAGTTGGTAAGGACCTGGAATGTATCGTCATGGCAAGTTCTAGATTTGTAAGAAACCAAGCGGCTATTCACACAAGAAACGAAAAATGAGCATTTAGTTTTAAGATGTGTATTTGTATGCTCAATAAAGGCTCAAAACTCACTTTTTTTGTGGGAATGGGTTTTTAATGTGATCAAGTATATATAATCAAATTTTAACTAGATTTATCGTGCCGTTTCATAATTTTCTTATGTTGGTTCTTTTTATCACGACGCTATCGGTTGTAAATTTGTAAAAATATAACCTTTTTAGAACTTGTTATTCCCAATTTAAACCAAGACAAGTAAAAAAAATAAAAAGTTTTTGAAAAATTTTGGGGTGTTTAGTGGTTCCAATAGAGTTTTGTGTAAGGCTTGTTATTAGGACTTGCAAAATTCAAGGTTTTAGCATCCCCCCCACACTTAAATTGCACATTGTCCTCAATGTGTCCCAAAAATAAGTTTTTAGGTTGATTGAATGTATAAAAGGTGTGTTAAAAGCAAACAATTATGTTACTGGGCAGCTGGACGCGGCCCCGTGCTTGCTGAGCACGGCCCCGTGGTCAGATTGCCAGTAACGGGAACTTACAGAATCTGGGCACGGGGGCGTGTCGGGTGAACACGACCCCGTGTTGGACATAGGTCTGCAACATTTTGACAAACAGCAGGTCTGGGAAATGGGCACGGGGGCGTGTCGGCTGAGCACGACCCCGTGTGGACAAGCTGCAAAAGTGTAAAACAGGTTTCTGGCTTCGGTTTTGCTGTCCCGGCTTTAGTAGCACTAATGTTTAGTGTTGTAAGCCTCGTAGGTACCTGTTTTACTAATAAATACTACACCAACCAATAACAAACATCCTAATTTACCAACGTTTCATCATCCATAACACAAGTTAAAACGACAAGAAATGCAGAAAATAAAAAGTGTCAAAGGAAGTAAATTGTTCAACAATTGGCACGCAGGCCATGAGATTGTTCTTGAGATAAGGGGTTAACCTGTTAGACCACCATCCGTGTGCTGCTACCTCCACTCCTCCCGCTCAGTCCATGTCCTCGTCGTCTTCATCATCATCCCCTCTGTGGCCTGCCATATACTCCGGGATGTTTCCAATGTCATCCTGCATGTCGGAGATATTTCTTTCTATCACTCCGACCCGGGCGTATGTGTTGCTAGCCATGTTGTAGGTGTTCCTGGTGCACATAAGGTTTTCCTGCAATAAATCATGTAAGCTTTGAAAGTTAGAAAAACCGCCCCCTTGAGAGGGGGATTGACCCGGATCACCATGGTGCTGGCAGTGGTACTGAGGAGGAGGACGGATGTGTGGAGCGTGTAAGACGAGAGCTTATTGAGGGTTCCATGCATGCCCTTGAACCGTTTGGAATCTAACCGTCCCGTCATCCGCTTCATTGATCAAGTTCATGGATCGGCAGATGACCATGTCCACTTTTCCCGACCATGGGCCCTTTTGAAAGGACCTCGGCATCCTTGTAAAGTGTTTGAAAATGCGGTAAATCTACCCTCCAAAGAAGATAGGAGTCGAGGGAGTAGCAAGCTGGTTCAGGTGCATGTTACGGAGTAGCAGGTGTGGAACATCAAGGTTGACACGGTTGTGGATGCAATGGAGGACTAGCAGATCCCGTAACCCTACAACACCGCTGCTGTCGTGTCTCTGGCTAAGAGAGTAGGTGAGGACCCTGTGGATGTAGCGGTAGAGAGGGTCTCTCAACAGTGTGCTCTTAGTTCGGCTCGAGTTGTAGTTACCCACTCCGATCTGAGCCCAAGCGGCTTGGCGTTGATTTTTCGGAATCTCACGTAGACCGCCGGTGTTCTCTTCATCCCCAGCATCCTCTTCTGAGTACAACCCGACCAGTGCCCCAAATTGAGCGATTGAGATTCTGTACGTGGTCCCTCCACAACGGAACTCTACCCCTTCATTGTCAAACGGATCAGCTCTTGTCTTGAAGACGAACGTGCTGTAAAATTCCATGGTGTATTCATGCACGGAGTGAAGCCGAGTGCAAAGGGCTGCTCGTAGTGGGCCGGTGACAATGGTGTTGAATCGGTCTATTTGGTTAACTGCTTCAAGAGTGTCCATGCACACTTGTCTGGGATTTTCTTCGGGCCTAGTCCGTAACACATCATAACGTGCTTGAGCCGCCAACTCACTTGCGTTGAACCTGGTGAATTTCTTGGCCATCTGAAAGAAAACACACCAAACAATCAATACGAAACAGTGAAATTTTCGAAGAAAATTGAAAACAGTCGGCTGAACACGCCCCCGTGTTCAGCGGAGACGCCCCATGTTGGCCTGAGTTTAGCTGGACACGGCCCCGTGCTCGCTGAGCACGGCCCCGTGTCTAGGCGTCTGTTTCCCAAAAATCTCATTTTTCGACCCATTCCCGAAAACTTGAAAATTTTTGGTCCAGTAGGGGCAGTTTTCCCTGAAAATGAAACCCCAAGTGTCGTTTTTCCCAAAACAAACCGTTTACCCCTTCAATTTCATCTTTTTCGGTTCAAAAACAAGGGTTTGGGGTTTTTGTGAGAAATCGGGCAAATCTACAAACAATACAAGTTGATTTACTTCTTATAACATGTATCTAAACTAATGTTAACAGATTTATGCAAAAATTTGGAGTTCGATCCGGTTCAAGTTGAAGAACCCTAGATTTTTCCCCAAATCTTGATGTTAAGCTACATGCAAGTACTTAATCTAACTAATTATAAGGATAGAATCATACCTTGATGTTGTTAGAAGAAGGGGAAACATTGAAATCTGTAGTAAAATTCGCCGGAACAAGAGAGTTTTTGGGGAAACGGGGCATGTGGATTGAAGAAAGTGAAAGAAAAGGGGGGTTTTATCCCGACAGTTGCGCGGACATGGCCCCGTGCTCGCTGAGCACGGCCCCTTGTTCGGGCAAAATTATTATTATTATTTTTTAAGTGCTCGTGTGAGTGCCTTGTTTCCCAAAAGTTGGTTCTAGAAATCTTACCAATTTAGATGTTTTCCCGATTGTTCGTAACTTTCCAGGTATGATGTCGATGCTTGAACCTTCGTTTCATTCTTCGACTGTTTGAAGCGAGATTTCTTTCTCTTCATCGTCGATAAATCCTTGATAGATCTTCAGCCGTTGGCCATTGACTTTGAATGGAATTCCATTCCGAGATTTAATTTCTAGTGCACCGTATGGGAAAATATGGGTGATGGAAAAAGGTCCTGACCACCTAGACTTTAATTTACCGGGAAATAATCGAAGTCGTGAATTAAACAATAGAACTTGATCTCCTATCCAAAATTCATTAGGTTTAATATGTTTATCATGCAAATTTTTCATCCTTTCCATAAAAATTTCGGAGTTAGAGTATGCATAATTCCTTAATTCGTCTAATTCATTTAATTGGCAAAATCGATTTTTACCGGCAACCTCTAAATCGAAGTTTACATTCTTAATTGCCCAGTAGGCCTTGTGTGCTATTTCTACTGGCAAATGACAGCTTTTTCCATAGACGAGCTTATATGGGGTTGTACCTATTGTCGTTTTATAAGCAGTTCGAAAAGCCCATAAAGCGTCATCTAATTTATTGGCCCATTATTTTTTATTTAGCCCTACGGTTTGTTCGAGTATTCGTTTTAAACCTCTATTTGTCACTTCGGCTTGTCTGTTTGTTTGTTTGAGGGTGATATGCTGTTGAGACCCGGTGATAGACCTCATACCTTGTCAAGATTTTTTTCAAGTTGATGGTTACAAAAATGGGTACCTCTATCACTTATTAATGCTTTTGGTGTTCCAAAACGAGAGAATAATCTTTTCAGAAATCTTACCACGACTCTTCCATCATTTGTTGGAAGTGCCTCGGCCTCGGCCCATTTAGACAAGTAATATACCGCCACAAGTATATATTTGTTTCCTTTTGACGGTGGGAAAGGTTCCATAAAGTTGAGTCCCCACACATCAAAAATTTAACAAACAAGAATGCCATTTTGTGGCATTTCGTTTTTGGAAGAAATATTACCTGATCTTTGGCAAGCGTCACATGTCTTGACAAGACTTTGGGCGTCTTTGTAAATGGTTGGCCAATAAAATCCTGAATCAAATACCTTTCGTGCGGTACTAGCGACACCATGATGTCCTCCGTATGGACCTTCATGACAATGGCGAAGAATTCTTCTTGCTTCACTACCATGTACGCATCGGCGGATGAGTTGATCGGCACACATTTTGAAAAGATAAGGATCTTCCCAAAAATAATGCTTTACATCGGCAAAGAATTTCTTTCCTTGATGATGTGGCCATCCTTTCGCGACTATACCGCTAGCTAGGTTGTTAGCATAGTCGGCGTACCATGGCTCTTTTCGATATTCCACCATCTCCAGGGACTCCGTTGGGAACTTTTCATTGATTTGCTCGTCCCTGGTTGCCTCCAAAGCTGGGTCTTCCAAGCGCGAAAGATGATCTGCTGAGGTGTTTTCTGCTCCTCTTTTGTCTTTTATTTCAACGTCAAATTCTTGGAGGAGTAGAATCCACCGAATCAAACGAGGTTTAGCATCCTGTTTCTTGAAGAGATATCGAATGGCTGCATGGTCTGTGTAGACTATCGTTTTAGAAAGAACAAGATAAGAACGAAATTTATCAAAAGCAAATACCACGGCTAGTAATTCCTTTTCTGTTGTTGTGTAATTTTCCTGTGCATCGTTAAGTATTTTACTAGCATAATAAATTGGGTGAAAATGCTTATCTTTCCTTTGTCCCAAAACGGCTCCAACTTCAAAGTCACTTGCATCACACATGATTTCGAAAGGTAATTTCCAATCAGGCGCTATCATGATAGGTGCATTGACTAGCATTTCTTTTAGAGTTAGAAATGCTTGATTGCAATCTTTGTCAAAGATGAAAGGGGCATCTTTTTCAAGTAATTTTGTTAGAGGCCTTGAGATTTTAGAAAAGTCCTTGATAAATCGTCTATAAAATCCGGCATGCCCTAAGAAACTTCTGATAGCTCTAACGGAGAATGGGGGTAGTAATTGAGAAATAACGTCTATTTTTGCTCGATCAACCTCCATTCCTTCGCTTGAGATTTTGTGACCGAGTACTATTCCCTCCGTTACCATGAAATGGCATTTTTCCCAGTTAAGGGCGAGGTTAGTTTCCTCACATCGGGATAACATTCGCTCAAGGTTATCGAGGCATTGGTCGTATGAATCTCTAAAGATAGAAAAGTCGTCCATGAAGACTTCCATTGTCTTTTCTATCATAACATGGAAGATGGCCACCATGCAACGTTGAAAGTTTGTGAGGGCATTACATAGACCAAAAGGCATGCGTCGATAAGCAAAAGTTCCGTAGGGACATGTAAATGTTGTCTTTTCTTGGTCTTCGGGTGCTATCGGAGTTTGAAAGTAACCTGAAAAACCATCTAAGAAACAATAAAATTTGTGACCGGATAATCTTTCTAACATTTGATCAATAAAAGGTAAAGGAAAGTGATCTTTCCTTGTTGCTTCATTTAATCGACGATAATCTATACATAGCCTCCATCCTGTGACGGTTCTCGTTGGTATCAATTCATTTTTCTCGTTAGTTATTACCGTCATACCTCCTTTCTTTGGAACTACTTGGCCGGGACTTACCCAAGGACTATCAGAGATTGGGTAAATAAGTCCGGCGTCAAGTAATCTGATGACTTCATTTTTAACCACTTCTTGAACATTTGGATTTACCCTACGTTGTGGTTGTATTACCGATTTATAGTCATCATTCATTAAAATTTTGTGCGTGCACATGGAAGGACTTATTCCTTTGATATCTACAAGCTTCCAAGCGATCGCATTTTTGTGTTTTTTCAAAAGCGTAATTAATTTTTCTTTTTCTAAACTTGTTAATTTTGACGAATAATTATAGGTGATTTACCATCTTCGTCTAGAAAAGCATATTCCAAACCTTTTGGGAGTTCTTTGAGCTAAAGAGGTGGGTCTTTAGGAGACTCCTTATTTGGTTGCTCATTTTTGTCAAGAATCACAAAGGTTTGTTCTATGACGACCTCTTCTTCAACAAATTGGTCAATTTCTTCTCTTGTATCGGGTGGTTCATCTTCATCTTCAATTAGGGGGTCATTATTGCCGAATGGGTATTTCATTGAACGCTCAAGATCGACACCCTTTTTAAATGCCCCTAATTGAATAGATAGATTGTTGTACTTCCGATTTTTCAAAGCTTTGTGGGTTTTTACAAAAGGTCGTCCCAACACTAGAGAAGCGTCATCAAGGATGACAAAGTCGGTTGGGATTACCATTTGGTTGGTTTGGACCAAGACGTCCTCAACTACCCCTATCGATTTTATTACTTTCCGATTAGATAGAAAAATGGGTATTTGAAGTGGAGAAAAATCACCAATACTTAATTTTTCAAAAATGTAGTTTGGCATTATATTAACACAAAGATCTTTATCAATTTTGATATTACTAATAAAGGAGTTTTGAAAAAAACATGGAACCGGTGTAATGTTAATTTCAAATGGGTCTTCTTTTATTAGCGAAGTTTGATCATTTGTTAACTTAATGCTTACCGTTTCGTCAATTTTAGTGTTAGTGTTTAACTCTTTTAAAAACTTCGCATGATCGGGTACTAAACAATTATTTTCAAAAGAAGGTGACAAGAGATTAATTTCTTCAAAATTAGACTCTTCTTGAATTTTAACGTTATCGGACTCACCTTTTTCGTTGTTTAACTCATGTGTCGGTTTTTCACTTACTTGTTCTTCCATTTTTACATTTTCAACTATCTCTTCCTTATTACGAGTTAATTCTTCCCTTGCGCGGGACTCCTCTTCCCTTGCGCGAGATTCTTTTATGCATTTTTCAATAGTTTTAATGTGTTCTATTATCTTATCAGCTATGTGGGTGATAGAGTAAGGATCTGGATCCTCAAAGCTTGAATCCGGATGTTCGATCCTTTGTTCCTCTTGATACTCATATGAAGTAGATGGTTCACACCATTGTTCTTCATTGTAAGTATATGATGGATAAGGGTCGAAATTTTGTTCTTCATAATACTCATATGAGGTAGGTTGTTCACGCCATGGTTCCTCCTAATAAGCATATGAAGGTGGAGGCTCATATCTTGGTTCCTCAAAGTATGAGTATGAAGACTCATACCTTGGTTCATCAAAATATGAGTATGAGGGAGAAGGTTCATACATTGGGTCTTCATAGGATGTGTATGAAGTTGATGGCTCGTACCTGGGCTCCTCATAGTAGGTGTATGAAGTGGATGGTTGAAATAAGTCACAATATTGTACCGAGTAAGGGTTACCGCAAATGGTGCAATAGTCTTCCCTATAATCATCCTCCTCATAGGTGTAGTTGTAACCTCCTGAGTATTAATCCATAAGAATCACTCAGCAGATCACAACAGAGTCTCGAGACCAGAAAAAAAAAAAAAAAACGGAAACAGAGGATGGACACGGCCCTGTGTTCAGTGGACACGGCCCGTGTTCAGGTTCTGTATCTGGGCGTTTTAATAAAAGTAACTGGTTTTGTGCAGCACGGGGGCATGTTCGGTGAACACGGCCCCGTGTTCAGACTCTGTATCTGGTGTTTTATGATAAAAATGCAGCACGGCCCCGTGTTCAGGCTGCTGTAAATGCAAAAACTAACTAAAATGAAGAAAATGTGCGCGCATTTTAAAAAGGTTTTGAAAAACTGATTAGGCCGTCGATTTTAAGCTTTCTTAAAATCCTTGTGTCCCCAGCAACGGCGCCAAAAACTTGATGTGTGCGGTGTGTTATATATATTTATGTATATTTTTAGCCCTTTTTACACTTTAGTCAAGTTTTAAATTTATAAAACACGATATTTTACTAACACTAAACACACATATGGGCAAGTGCACCCATCGTGAGCGTAGTATAGCGTTGGTAAGACACCGAGGTCATCCAAGGACACAAGTGCTTTTAGTACCGGTTTATCCTCAACGTCTAATCAAATAAAAATTTTAGAAAAAGGTTTAAACATGAAAATAAAAACTAACTAAAAATGCTGAAAATAAAAATAAAAATAAAAAGGATATACAAGATGAATCACTTGGATTCGACTCGCCTTTAGTGTAACCTTTGATGTTTTCCGCACTTTTGCACTTTTTAAGAGATTATCTTAGTTATAGTAGTAGGCCCCTCTTTTGAAGATGACGTTACCCTCAACCCAGTAGTTTGAGTCAGCAAGGATACAATCCTAAAGGGTTGGATTATTGGAAGATAATTAATTAAGTTATTAATGCGTAATGTGGTAGGTCCCTCTTTTGAAGTGACGTTACCCTCGGCTAAGTGGTTTGAGTCAGCAGGGATACAATCCTAAGTAGCTGGGTTAAAGTTTTAATAGTAGTTTAACTTATGAGGGGATCAAAGAGTTTGGACCCCCGCCATCCAATACCAGTGGGTATTGAAGGAGGTCCTACTAAGCTTGACCCAGGTCCTTGCAGGATCTATACACTGAACAAGGCAAGAACCTTACCAAACCATTCCCTTAACCCCCGACCAGGTAGCCAACATATCTCCATATAGACCGTGGAGATATGAATGGTGTAAATCTTTTATTTTATATAGACAGTAAAATAACGCCAAGACACCACGGACAAATGATAAGGAAGTTTCACCTTCAACATAAGAAACTAGTTATTAAAGTCATTAATACAAAACCAAATAAAAAGTGCGAAAAGATTAAAAAACAAAAGTCTTACACTAAATGCTTATCTTCACCAAGTGATGTAAGAGACTTAGGCAAACATGGCCTTTGATTGTCAAGAACTCTTACGATCAATCTTGGATCCCGAGACTACTACACACACTCTATGATGGATGATGGTGGTGGATGTGGGTTGTGATGGTGGTGGAGGGTGGGTGAAGTGTGAGAGAGGTGGTTTGTCAAGGGATGATTTGCAAGTGAGCCAAGCACCCCTATTTATAGCCTACACAGAAGCCCAGACACGGCCCCATGCCCGCTGGGCATGGCCCGTGTCCACCCTTCTTCTATTTCTTCATTTAATGCAGTTTATCTATATTAGTTGACCACGCCCCCGTGTCTGCTGGGCACGGCCCCGTGTGCAGAAGCGTATCTGTACTATCAAGATTTTCTCAGATTATGCGAATCTTTGTGTTGACCACGGCCCCGTGCCCGCTGTGCACGCCCCTGTGTTGGGAAATTAAAGCTTCTACCACTTTGTCTTTTCTGCAGACACTTGGGCACGCCCCCGTGTCCGCTCGACACGGGGCGTCTTCATCCTTCTGTTGTCTTGTTTTTGCTTGGGAAGATGCTGTCGAGGGGTCGGGCATGCCACGTTTATTCCTTTTCTTGTATTTATGTTAGATTTAGCTGTATTTTTGCTTCTTTTGTTCGTTTAAGCTCTTTTAACCTTGAAAATACAAAAGGAAGACAAAAGCATACTTTTTTCCAACATTAGTACTAAAAAAGGGTTAGTTTTATGCCTCCTTTGGTGTAATTTATATGTTGCATTTTACACACATCAGTACACTCCCCCTTTCAACCCACCTCCACATCAGCAGCAGGATCCCTCTGAGGATTCGCGCTTCCAGGCGGTCACGCCACCGCCATCGCCGCCGCTAGAGCAGCAACTGCCTCCAGAACCTCCGAGGCTAAGAAGATCAGGTGCACGGATGTCCGTGCGAGGGGGTTTCCACTTCAACACCCCCAACACTCCAGTGGCAGCCACTACCCGCCACTGTATGAAGACCCGCAAATGGGTGGGCCTTCGAACCCAGTTTCAGAAGTCGACTCTGCGACAGTCGCACCACCGCCGCATATGGGTTATGATAACCCAATTCCTTCTTATGCCGGTGCAGTGGCGTATAACCCTTTTGAGCAGCCAGCTTATCCTGGCTACAACTACTACAATGCCCCTGTCGTCGACCTGTACCTCAAGGCGGCCAACTACAATGCCCTCCACCCTGAGGGACCCTTCGCATCTTCATACCAGTCTGGGTACCAAGCATATGGGTATCAATACCCGCCACCTCCTCAACCTCCGCATCAGTAGCCGTCGCAGCCGCCATAGATCCAACCACCGTAGCAGCAGGAAATTCTTCAGAGGTTGAACCAGGTGGAACGAAAGGTACAGGAGGAGCCTAGAAGCCGCCGGGGGCTACTTAAGGGTTTTGCAGACCTAATAAAGGGGAAGAAGAAGATGGATTATTGAAAATTCCTTATTTATTTGTTTTGTAATTTTTAAATTTCAATCAAGTTCCTGCGTGGATATTTTTATTTATGTAATAGGTCCCTGCAAGGACTAGTATTTTATTTTAGTCCCTGTGTGGACAACGTTATTTCCTTAAAGTCCCGTTTAGGGCAATCATGTACTTCTTTTAAATTTATTGGAATGTTTTATTTAAATTTCATTTGTCATCATATGTATGAATATAATGTATGAAATAAATCAAAATATCATTCCATTTTATAATTGATCTGCCATTAATTATTAAAAGAAAATTCTTAAGGGTATAACCTATCCACATGTCATTTTAGACATGGCCATGATGGTAAAACCTTTTTAAGATTCAAATCCTTGTTAACATCTGAAAACATGTTAGCACTCCTGGCAAATGTGATTCGATAAAATTACACTAGTCATCCTGATATTAGATTTTTCCAACTCCTTACTCTTTAATTTAAACATCTATTAGTGATGAAGTGCCTATGGGCCATACTCATTGTCTTATAAGACAAAAGACAGTTGTAGTCAATGACTCCCTGTCAGAAAAGGTGATGAACTATGTTCAAACCTTAATGCCTCAATCTTGTAAGATCATGGCTCATAATTTTAAAATTGTCCTTGTGACTAGGCCTTTTGTGCCACTTTAATATTTTTTTAATGATTAATAACTAGGGATAAATTATAATGAAAACCCTAGACAAATATGACTAACAAAATAACCAATATGGTTTGTATTTACCATGGTTAATGAATTGTCAAAATGAAAATTCCATAATAAGACTTCTGAATAAATTATTGTCATCATTTTTATGTAGCAATCAAGCTACATGGCTGAATCAGAAGAGGTTAACAGTCACCCCAGGGAGAGAAATGATACCACCAGAGTAAACGTAGATGGTGCAGATCTTCAAGCATTGATAGACAATGCTGTTACTAGAGCTCTTGACAGACAGTTCAAGGAATCAAGTGGTACTCGCACTAAGACTCAATCTGTGGCTCATAGTAAGCCCCCTTCTAAAACGCATGAGTCAAAGAAGGACGATGCTCGTCACTCATCGAATCAGAGGAGTGTCCCATCCAAACAAACTGTGTTTAAATAGGAGCCACGTGTTAAGGCTTGCTCATACAAATATTTCGTCTCTTGCAAGCCAAGAGACTTCACAGGAGAGAAAGGAGCCATTGACTGTATGACATGGCTAGATGAGATGGATACAGTGGTTGATATTAGTGGTTGTGCAGAACAGGACATTGTGAAGTTTGTTTCACAATCTTTTAAAGGTGAAGCTTTAACTTGGTGGAGGTCCCTAATCCAAGCTACAGGAAAGATTCTATTGTATAACATGTCTTGGGATCAGTTTGTTGAGTTGATCAAGGATAATTTATGTCCCCAACAGGAGGTTGAGAAAATTGAGACTGACTTCTTGACATTGGTCATGAAGAACTTAGATTGTCAGGCATATCTTACAAGCTTCAACACCATGTCCCGATTGGTTCCATACTTGGTCACACCGGAACCGAAGTGCATAGCTCGTTTTATTGGAGGTCTAGCTCCAGAAATCAAAGGAAATGTAAAAGCATCCAGACCTACCACATTCAGGTCAGTGGTGGATCTGTCTCTATCTCTCACATTAGATGCTATCAGAAACAAATATGCCAAGGTTTCTAATGAAGGTAAACGAAAGCGGGAGGATGAGAGTTCTCATCGCTCCGACAAGAAAAGGAAAGGGAACTCTGATCACAAGAAGAGTTTGGGGTTTAAGAAGGATAACCAGTAGTCGGGTGAGAAACCCAAATGTAAGACCTGTCAGAAGCACCATTTTGGGAAGTGCAGGTTCGAAACAAAATATCAGTCACAGTCGCAGTCGCAGCCTAGAGTTTGTGGAATCTGCAAGTCTAAGGAGCATAAGACCCTAGTTTGCAAGAAAATGAAGGATGCAACTTGTTACAACTGTAACGAGAAGGGGCATATCAAAACCAATTGCCCCAAATATGCAAAGAAACCTGAAGAGGTTAAAAAGACCAATGCTCGGGTCTTTCAGATGAATGCTCAAGAGGCCATTCAGAACGACAACGTGATAACAGGTACTTTTCTTATCAATGATGTCTATGCTAGAGTGTTGTTTGATTCGGGTGCAGACAAGTCTTTTGTAGACAATAAATTTTGTAAATTGCTAAATCTGCCTGTTAAGACTCTAAGCATAAAGTATGAAGTAGAATTGGCCGATGGTACTATAGAGACTGCTTCAACCATTCTAGATGGATGTTTTATATCCATTAGGAATCACTCTTTTCCGCTATCCTTGCTTCCGTTGAAATTAGCAGGATTCGACATTGTGATAGGCATGGATTGGTTATCTCATAACCAAGCCCAAATTGTATGTGATAAGAAGCAAGTGGTTATCAAGACTCCTTATGGTGAGCCACTTACGATTCAAGGAGATACTCGGTATGGATTGCCTAAGCAAGTATCTATGCTTAAGGCATCATGATGTTTGAGGAAAGGTTGTGTTATCTATATGGCATAGGTAACCATTGATGAACCAAAGCCCAAGATTGAAGACATCCCTGTTATTTCTGAATATCCAGATGTTTTTCCTGAAGAACTACCTGGTTTACCTCCAGATAGGCAAGTGGAGTTCAGAATCGATATTGTTCCTGGAGAAGCACCAATTGCAAGAGCACCTTATCGGTTGGCACCGATGAGATGAAAGAGTTAAGGACTCAATTGGATGATTTGTTGGCAAAAGGTTTTATTCGACCTAGCTCGGATTATGTTTGTGAAAAAGAAGGATGGCTCGATGAGTCTGTGCATCGATTATCATGAGCTAAATAAAGTAACAATCAAGAACATATATCCATTGCCCAGGATTGATGATCTATTCGATCAGCTTCAAGGAGAAAGTTACTTTTCAAAGATCGATCTAAGATCAGGATATCACCAGTTGAAGGTTAGAGACGAAGACGTGCACAAGACAGCATTCAGAACTCGATATGGACACTATGAGTTCTTAGTGATGCCTTTTGGGCTCACTAATGCACCTGCAGCGTTCATGGATCTCATGAATCGCGTTTGCAAGCCGTATTTAGACAAGTTTGTTATTGTCTTCATCGATGACATACTCATTTATTCAAAGAATCAAGCCGACCATGAAAAACATCTCCGGTGCATCCTTAAACTTCTACAGCAAGAAAAGCTCTACGCCAAGTTTTCTAAATGTGAGTTTTGGCTTCGTGAAGTCCAATTCCTTGGACACGTAGTAAGCGAGCGTGGTATCCATGTAGATCCCGCTAAGGTTGACGCGATTATGAATTGGCAAGAGCCTAAGACTCCTATAGAGATTTGCAGCTTCTTGGGTCTAGCAGGTTACTATAGACGTTTCATTGAAAACTTTTCAAGGATCGCCACACCTCTAACATCGTTAACTCGCAAGAATGTCAAGTTTGACTGGGGTCCCAAGCAGCAAGAATCCTTTGATATTCTTAAACAGAAGTTAAGCAATGCACCTGTGTTGACATTACCAGAAGGAATTGAAGAATTTGTGGTTTATTGCGACGCATCGCACACAGGTATGGGATGTGTGCTTATGCAGAAGGGCAAAGTTATTGCATATGCTTCCCGTCAGTGAAAGGTGCATGAAAAGAACTACACCACCCATGATTTAGAGTTGGGTGCCATTGTATTTGCACTAAAGCTATGGAGGCATTATCTTTATGGGACTAAGTGTGTGATTTATTCTGATCATAAGAGCCTTCAGCATCTGTTTAATCAGAAAGATCTTAACATGAGACAACGCAGGTGGATGGAGACATTAAACGACTATGACTGTGAATTCCGATATCATCCAGGCAAAGCGAATGAAGTCGCTGATGCTTTGAGCAGGAAGGAAAGGGTTAAGCCCATTAGGATCAACACCAAGAGCATTGAATTGAAGAACAACTTGAATGAAAGGTTGTTAGCCGCTCAAAAAGAAGCTATATTAGAAGCTAACTATCCGAATGAGAAGTTAGGAGTGACTACCGATCAATTTTCATATGGTAAGGATGGAATCCTAAGATTGAATGGTCGAATATGGGTTCCAATTTATGGAGGACTTCGAGATGTGATTCTTCAAGAAGCTCATAGCTCCAAATATTCAGTTCATCCTGGCAATGATAAGATGTACCAGGATTTAAAGGCAAATTACTGGTGGATAGGTTTGAAGAAATCTATAGTCACTTATGTGGCTAAATGTCTGACGTGCGCACAAGTTAAAGCAAAACATCAAAAGCCGTCAGGTTTGCTACAATAGCCTGAACATCCCACATGGAAATGGGAAATGGTAAACATGGATTTTATCACTAAGTTACCAAAGAAAAAGCATGGAAATGATACTATTTGGGTTATAGTCGATAGGCTGACCAAGTCAGCCCACTTCTTGCCTATTAAAGAAACTCACAACTCCGACAAGCTAGCCCAGCTATACGTGGATGAGATTGTATCTCTCCACAGAGTGCCAGTGTCTATTATCTCTGACAGGGATACAAGATACACATCTCATTTTTTGGAAAAGCTTTCAGCAATACTTAGGCACTACTTATCATCCTCAGACGGATGGGAAAAGCGAACGTACGATTCAAACACTCAAGGATATGCTACGAGCTTGTGTTATTGAATTAGGTGGAAGTTGAGATGACCATCTTCCGTTGATTGAATTTTCGTACAATAATAGCTATCATTCAAGTATTCAAGCAGCGCCTTTCGAAGATTTCTACGGAAGAAAGTGTAGAACGCCAGTTTGTTGGGCGGAAGTTGGAGATGTCCAACTGTCAGGACCTGATATAGTCCTGGAGACGACGGACAAGATTGTCCAAATCCGTGATCGTCTGAAAGCTGCCAGGGACAGGCAGAAAAGTTATGCTGATATGAGGCGCAAACCTTTAAAGTTTGAAGTTGGCGATAAAGTGCTACTTAAGGTGTCACCCTGGAAAGGGGTGATGCGATTTGGCAAAAAGGGCAAGCTTAGCCCAAGATACATAGGACTATTCGAGATCGTCGAATGTTTCAGAACTGTACCTTACAAGCTAAACCTACCGGAGGAGCTTAGTGGAATTCATAATGTATTCCACATCTTCAACTTAAAGAAATGTCTAGCCGATGAATCGCTAGCAATGTCGCATAAGGACGTGCAGATTGATGAAATTTTGAAGTTCGTTGAAAGACCTTTGTCGATCGAGGATCGACAGGTCAAGAAGTTTTGAAGAAAGCATGTGCCGATCGTAAAGGTAAAATGGGATGCCCGTAGAGGCCCAGAGTACACGTGGGAGGTTGAATCCACAATGAAACAGAAATACCCTCATTTATTTCAGTAAATCTCGAGGTCAAGATTTCTTTTAAGGGGGTGAGGATGTAACACCTCGCAAAATCACGACCAATAAAATAAAGACACATATCATGGACTTAAAGGTGTAATGGATTGATCTGGAGGGACTAAAATTGTCAAACAATGTAAATATGTTAGTAAAAGGATCCAAAGTGTCAATATGCCAATCTTGTGCCTCTGATTGACCTCATACGACTTTCCTATTCTTTGATGAATAATCTGTCGAACAAAGAAAGTCGTTCGTGCTTAAATTAAGGATTCTACGAAGCATAGGGGTTAAAAATGTCAACATGTTAAATGTTACCTCTAAGTGACCTTTTAACGATCCCAAAAGCATTGTAATATTTGTTTATTTTGCTCTCAAAAATATTGGATAGTAATCTCTTGAAGTTTCGATGAAAACAAGACGTTTCGGGTGATCTTGCAACTAACCGGGAGCTTAAAGGAGTTAATTTGTGACCCAAGACACTTGTTAGTTAACTATGGGGGTCATAAGTGCAATAAAAGAAAGTTATTTAAACTTAAAATGGACCAGGGACTGAAATTGCAAAGTTTTAAAACTTTTTACCGGAATAGAGGGTTCTCGCAGGCCGCGTAGACTCCCTCTTATGTCTACGCGGGCCGCGACAGCAGTACCAGTGAGCAAAAAAGGGACAGCTGCATGTTGCAGCCTGTTCCACCGCCATTACATGGCTGATTTCGATACCAGGTACTAAGCAAATGGTTTTTCATGCACTAGGGACACTTGGGAACATCTGGTAACAACATAGGGACATATGGATTGATCTTGGAGACTCAAAATTCCTATATAAAGGCCCCTTTGTTTTCACTTGTTCTTACACACTTTCAAATTTCATTCAAAGCTCACTCTCTAAAGCCTCTTGGAGCTCTAGGAAGCTTTCCTCAGTTCAAATTTCGTGCTAAGGACTCTTGTAAGCATTCTTAGCTTCTCTAGTTAAGTTTTACTTAGCTTAATGACCGAAAGTCAAAGCTATCGTAATTACGCTATGACTTTGTTATTAATCACAAATGGTCCAGCCATTAATCAAATTTAAAGTGGCTATGAGTTGGTAATTATGTAGGTAATAAACCCTTGAAAGGGCACCTACTGAGTATCACTTTTACTTGGTCAATTGTCGGGTCAAACTTATTAATAAAAAGTCAAACGGGTCAGTTTTTACAAATTAATTCATAACTGATAATGCAGAGGTTATGGAACATGTTTTAACACTTAAATAACTTGGTAAATAACATAAGAACATGTTTGGGCATGTTCAACCCGACAATTCTGAGTTTAGGCTCGGTTCGGAACCGAAAGTCGCAAAAGTAGACTTTTGCTTTGACTTTCAGTTTTGACCCGATTTAGCTTAGTTTAGTTATGCCTTAGGGTTCCTTTGGGACCACATTACATGTTAGTGTAACCCTCTGAGATTATACTATAAGGTTCCATAGAAATATGATTCATATGCATGTTCCCGTTAAATGCTTAAAATGGACCCTTATGCCCTCTTATCAATAAAACAAGATTTTTGAAAATGTGAAAGGACAAAAACCTTTGTTACTGATATATTAGTATGTACTAAGAGTTTGACATCAGATTCTGGTCTAAAATGAAAGTTATATGCGATATAGTAAATTGAAAGCTTTTTGTTAAATAAATAGCATTTTTGGCATAAATCATATTTAAACCTAAATTTTGACACCAAACCTTCTACCCACTGATAAAATATAATATTTAGGGATTTTTGGAAATTTTTGGAAATTTTTGTCAAATTTTATACTGATTATATTATAGAGTTTTAGAGCAAATTCGGTATTGACGAAATTGCCTTTTTCTTTAATAAAATGAGTTTTACATAACATTTTGATACCAAACCTTTTCCAACTGATTTCATATGTTAAATAAAATATTTTAAGCTTTAAAAACTGATCAAAATCTCATATTTCCTTAAATAACCCGAAAATCGTCAAATACCGACTTTTACGCTTTTTAAACGCATAGTATGGGTTAAAACTATATTTGACACCTAAGACTTGTTACCTACTGATATTATAAGTAAAATTTTATACTTTAACAATAAGTAAAAGTTTTGAACTCAGATTTCCAAATTTGACCCTTATAGCATATGTGAAATGACCGAAATGCCCCTACGGTGCATAGTTTGGCCATAAATGATAAAATTCACATATGTATGATATCTTAATGATGTAACTTGTTAAAATAAATACTTTTAATGATTATTTTAGACCAGAACCTCAAATTACCATTTAACCTCTTTTATAAACTTTAAAATGACCAAAATACCCTTACGGGACTTAAATTGGTTTTAAATTCATTATGGGCATAATGGAAGGTATCCTACTGATATCATAACATATTTTAAGCATATTAACTTATGGAACTTGTACATGACTCATTTGGTTACCCGTTATGCATATTCTTGTTCGGTACGGTTTATGTAGCTAGTTTGCATAAATTAACCGAAACGGGTCAAACCTTATCATTTTTACTTCAAAATCCAGAATGTGTTTAGTTTACCCATTTTATACAAGTCTTCATACTTGTCGGGTCTAAATCACATTCGAATCCGGTCTTCGCTTAATCTTGCGTTTTGAACCGTAAACCTTTCATTAAAACTAACTGGTCTAAGTTAAGACTTAAATAAGACCCGTTAGTAATCTAATAGGTTATAAAACCTTCATTCCAGATTTAAGAGCCCAGTAAAAGCTACCTGTGTTTGCTGATTGATATACGGCTGAGAATAAAATTATATTTTTGCTCAGGTAAATACTTTTAACTTATTTTCCGTTATACGGGCTTGGGATACGGTATTATAATAATATCGCTTGGTCGGGTATTGAATGTTTAATCGATTAGTGGTTAAGCTATTGAAATAACCTATTTTAATCTGTCTTGTTTGATGCAATGCCTTTGGGGGTTAATGACCATGTCCTGGATATCCTCGGCTCATTCATTGAATGGCCACGACTTAAGCACGGGGTGTAGGCATACACCTGACAGTTGCGTATGTAAAAGATATAACCACACGTTGAGGTTAACTCGCCGTGGGATTATATTAGTGGTGTGTCTATTAATCTTTAACCCGGTAGTTCTAACCCGGGCTATTGAATGGACGACAAACATATAAATCTGTATACAAGATTATTTTAAATAATTGTCCCAAGTTATAAAAGATATTATGCCTTGTGCATCCAAGTTAATTTTATAAATGTTTTCAAAAGAGTCAGTTAATTGTATTTACCAGTGTAAACTGATTTCCCTATTAATTGTCCTTTATTCTCGTAACAACATTTATCAAATTTGGCATGTTTCAATCGGATCAAACAACATTATTTGGCAGCAATTATACACATTCATACAATCCCTAAATATCATCTAATCATGAACAACAATTAGCAATTAACATATGATCAACATTCACATTAGATCAAGCCGTTTAGTTACCTCATCAAACACCAATCATTCCATTACTATCTAACAACAATGATCGACACAATTACCACAATCAAATACTCCAACTCATAAGCACTAATCATCATAACCAACCATTCGTATCGGATCTGTGAACAATCAAACTCATCAACCCTAGTATGCATGAACTTAGACGAATATATGTCATTATACAACCCTATGTTGTCAGTCATCACCAATAGTTTATTTAGATTACATCTAACAGTAAATCATGGGTTGTTCATCAAGAATTTTATATACATGCATCCCTAATCACAATCTATCATGCAACACATAATCAAAACCCACATCACATATCGGTCATTAGGTAATAGGGACGAACACTAACCGGTTGGGATGATAGAACAAGGATCTCGAACAAGAAAGCTTTGTGTAGAGGGGGGATGGGCTGCCATCGACTTCAAAGAAAGGAGGAGAAGGTTTAGGGTTTGGTGTTTATGTTTTGAAAGTATTGTGAGGAACAAACCCCCAAGGTGGGTGGGTGTATGCACACAAAAGATGAGCCGGGCTCAACTCTTGGGTTCCGTTTGGGCCGTAGGCCAAGACACGAATGACATATGCTTTGCGCCGAGAATACTAGCACAAAGGATGAGGTGTGTGTGCGGTCGAGGGTGAGGTGTGTAACCCGAAGGGTGTTGTGCGAGTAAAACCTTATACATACATACTTACAACGTTCACACATATACACATATAACATTCTCATAATTGTTTCATTCAATCAATCAACATATGTTAACTATTCAAATAATCGTACATGTAAGTTACATCAAAGCACAAAGAAAAGGCTCTTGAAATACGAGTTGTCACATCATCCCCAAGTTGAAAGAAATTTCATCCCGAAATTTAGCACGTAGTCACTGAGGAAGCTAGTCGTGTTGTGTGTTTTCTTGGGGTATCACATCATCCCCTCGTTGGTTTGGAATTTCGACCCGAAATTCCGTAGTAGCTTCAGTATTGGACTTATCTTTCTTAAACAACTGAGGATACTTGCGTTTCATTTGGTCTTCTCGTTCCCATGTGAACTTTAGGCCACGGCGTGAGTTCTAATGAACTCGAACAATAGGTATCTTGCTTCGTTTAAGAGTTTTGATTTCCCGGTCCATAATTTCCACCGGTTCCTCGACGAAGCGCAACTGGTTATCGATAGTGAGTTCCTTGAAAGGAACAATGAGGGTCTCATCTGACAGACACTTCTTCAGATTCGACACGTGAAAGACGTTGTGAACACCACTTATTTCTTCAGGCAACTTCAATCTGTACGCCACCTTGCCGATTTTCTCAGTGATTTCGAAGGGTCCGACATAACGCGGATTAAGCTTGCCCTGTTTGCCAAAGCGAACCACACCTTTCCAAGGTGAGACTTTGAGTAGCACTCGATCCCCAACCTGGAACTCGAGAGGTTTCCTACACCTATCAGCATAGCTTTTCTGACGGTCACTAGCTGCCACCATTCGTTGTTTGATTTGGGAAATCTTTTCCGTTGTGTCGAGAACGAGTTCTGGGCCAGTGATTTGGCTGTCGCCAACTTCTGCTCAGCATAGAGGTGATCGGCATTTTTGTCAATACAAAGCCTCGAACGGAGCAGCCTTGATGCTGGTGTAGTAACTATTGTTGTACAAAAACTCCACCAAAGGCAGGTGTCTTTCCCAACCGTTACCAAAGTCAATAACACATGCTCGAAGCATGTCTTCCAAGGTTTGGATGGTGCGCTCAATCTACCCATTCGGCTGCGCATGATAAGTTGTGCTCATGTCTAGGCATGAGCCAAAGGATTTGTGCATCGCCTGCCATAAATCAGATGCAAAGCGCGGGTCACGATCAGAGATGATGGAAGTTGGCACTCTGTGCCTAACAAATACTTCCTTCAAATAAATGTCTGCGAGCGTAGAAAACTTGTCGGTTTCCTTAATTGCCAGAAAATGTGCAGCCTTAGTCAGTTGATCCACGATCACCCAGATGGTGTCGTTTCCTTGCCGAGATCTAGGTAAACCAGTGACAAAATCCATGGAAATATGCTCCCATTTCCATGTGGAGATCTTTGGTTGTTGCAGTAGTCCTGATGGCTTCTGGTATTCAATGTTAACCCTAGCGCAGGTCAAGCATTTACTAACATAGGTCGCTATGTTAGCTTTCATGTGGGGCCACCAGTACAAAGTCTTAAGATCCTGGTACATCTTGTCAGAACCAGGATGCATCGAGTAACGAGACTTATGTGCTTCGTCCATCACAAGCTCTCATAGATTTCCATATGATGGAACCCAAATGCGTTCCATAAAGTAGTAGGTACCATCTTCCTTGTGTACAAGTTGCTTTTCCATGCCCCGCATGGATTCAGCTAAGAGGTTCTCTTCCTTCAGTGCTTTAACCTAAGCGTTGAGGATTTGAGTTGGAAGATTTGAGGGAATCGTAAGCTGTAATGCACGTACACGCTTAGGTTTGGTTTCCTTCCCACTGAGGGAATCAACTACAATGTTGGCCTTGCCTGGATGATACTTGATTGCGCACTCGTAGTCGTTGAAGAGTTCGACCCATCGACGTTGTCGCATGTTCAACTCCTTCTGATCGAAGATATGCTGAAGACTCTTGTGATCGGTGTAGATGGTGCACCTGGTACCGTACAAGTAATGTCTCCATATCTTGAGTGCAAATACTACTGCTCCCAACTCCAAATCGTGGGTATCGTAGTTCTTTTCGTGAACCTTGAGTTGGCGTGATGCGTAAGCAATGACTTTCTCACGTTGCATCAACACACAACCAAGTCCTTGGATAGACGCGTCATAATAAACAACGAAATCTTCTGTGCCTTCTGGTAACGAAAGAATGGGTGCGCTACAAAGTTTCACCTTTAACTATTGAAACACGGATTCCTGAGCATCACCCCACTGATAGGTGACACCCTTCTGAGTTAGAGTATTAAGAGGCTGCGCAATCTTCGAGAAATCCTTGTTAAACCTTCGGTAGCAACCCGCCAAACCCAAGAATTGATGGATTTCAGTTGGAGTTCGAGGTGCAGGCCAGTTCTTGATCTAGTCAATCTTAGATGGATCAACATGAATCCCATCTTCATTGACTACGTGGCTGAGGAAATGGACTTCACGAAGCCAAAAGTCGCATTTCGAAAACTTAGCACAGAGTTGCTTTGTTCGAAGAAGTTCGAGAATAAAACGCAGATGTTGCTCGTGCTCCTCCTGACTCTTAGAATAAATCAGCATGTCATCGATGAAAACTATAACAAACTTATCCAAGTAAGGTTTGCACACTCGGTTCATGAGGTCCATGAAAACCGCAGGTGCGTTTGTCAACCCGAAAGGTATAACCAAAAACTCGCAGTGTCCGTAAGGAGTCCTGAATGATGTTTTGGAGATGTCTTCATCTCAGACTCTCAGCTAATGATAGCCCGATCTCAGATCAATCTTAGAATAGAAGCTCGACCCTTGCAACTAGTCGAACAGGTCATCGATGCGTAGAAGTGGGTAACGATTCTTCACGCTCACCTTGTTAAGTTCACGGTAATCTGTGCACATACAGAAGGTGTCGTCCTTCTTCTTGACAAACAAGACTGGGTCTCCCCAAGGCGAAGAGCTAGGACGAATAAAACACTTGTCTAAAAGTTCCTGTAGTTGTGTGGACAATTCTTCTAATTTGGCTGAGGCTAAACGATAAGGTGCACAAGCTATAGGTGCTGCTCCAGGAGCTAGCTCGATTTGAAACTCGACTTGGCGATGAGGCAGTAGACCAGGTAATTCCCTTTAGCTGAGGTGTCAGTGACGAGAGCTAGAATAGCAGTGTGGCCCTTTTGCAAACACCTCTGGGCCTTAAGGAACGAGATGATGCCCATAACGGCACTACTCTTGTCACCATGAATAGTGAGAGGTTCATCGTTAGGACGAGGGATGCGGACAATCTTCTCCTTGCAGAGTATTTCCGCCCAATGTTGGGATAACCAGTCCATCCCGATTACAACGTCGAAACTACCAAGAACGATGGGGATAAGATCGATAGAGAAAGTCTGACTGGCTAGAGTGAGTTTACAACCCTTGATAATGTGTGTGGCCTCAAGGTTTTTACCATTTGCTAGTTCTACAACATGCTTGGAGTTCAGAGGGATCGGGGTACGCTTAAGCATCTGGCTAACCCTTAAGGACACATAACTAGTATCGGCTCCCGAATCAAATAAAACAGAAACAAAGTAGTCGTCCAGTAGAAACTTACCCGTCATGACATTGGGATCGTTCCTTGCTTCACCTTGACCAATCACGAACACACGCCCTTTGGCATCATTGTCATCGTTATTGTTCCTGTTGTTCCCATTGCCCTGGTTGTTGTTGTTGTTGCGGTTCTGATTCAACTGAGGGCAGTTTCTTTTAAAGTGGTCTTCTGCTCCACACTGGTAACACCCCCTGTTGTTACCCAGCTATTGCTACTGCTGCTGGTTCTGCGGGGCTTGTTGCTGCTGTTGTCGATTCTGATTCACAGGATACAAACCTGCAATCCTTTGTTGTGTGGCCTGGCTTGTTGCACCTTTGACAGTAGTTCTTGTTACATGGCCCACTGTAGTTCAAGTTGCAACGGTTACACTTAGGGTGATTTCCCTTGTACCCACCCTGACTTTGATTAGTAGTAGATTGCTAGTTGGGACTCTTGTAGTCATCGGTCATTCTCTGATGAGACTGAGGCTGTGAGGAGCTTGAACCTTTGCTCGAGTTTCCATCCCACTTACGTTTGTTGTCACTTGGAGCATCGGTGGTAGCACTAACCCACTTAGGCAGCCTGTTCTGCTGACTGCCTGATCAGTGAGGCGGTGTGACAGTCGTATAATCTGCTGGATCGTCGGGAGGTTCGCTGCAGTTACCATGCTCTGAATCTCTGGTACTAAACCCTTGATGTAGAGCTCAATGCGCTTGTAAGCAGGATTCGCCATGTTGGGGCAAAGCGCCGCCAAATCGTTCGATCTTTTCGTGTTGGCTTCAATCTCAGACCTTACCATCTTGAGGTTGTAGAACTCTACCTCCAACTTGTGGATATCATCCTGATGACAATACGCTTATTTGATCAGCTCCTTGAAGTTGTTCCATGGGGTGGCGTTCGCAGCTGCCAACCCTACCATTTACACTTGTGCGTTCCACCAAGAGAGCGCACTTCCTTCGAGTGTTCCAGTCGCAAACTTCACTCAATTATTGACAGGGTATTCACACATCTCGATCACATACTCGATCTTCTTAAACCAGTGAAGTAGACCAACGGCTCCCTCGGTACCACTGAAGGAACTGGGTCGGCAATCCATAAAGGTCTTGAAGGTGCGTGCTCGAGGCTGAGCAGGTTGACTTGTCGCGTGAGAAAGAAGGGGTAAGGTTAAGAACGTCAGAATGTCATGAGAGTAGGATCTAAACATCCTAGGATAGGTCGAAATGACAGGCTTTACCTCCTGGTTAGGCTGCTAGAGCTTCCGCCACCCGTTCATTGATTAAGGGCGTCAGTTGAGCCTAAGTCAAGTTGATACCACCACCACTTCCTCCGTTGCGTCCACTCATGATCTTCACATCCAGAAAACACAAGTGAGGACAATGACGTAGGGGTGTGAAAGGAATGACAGAAGAGAGTGTGCACATAAGGTTCTATGTAAACAATTGTGTGTCAAAGTGCACATTAGGGCTAGTAGACACCATGCTACTACCCTAACTAGGCATACCATAAGCAACACACCATGTAAAAGTAAACTATCAAGTAGGCAATATAAACATAAATCACACCACCTAAAGTTTTAGCCTTGCACGTGGAGTGAAGTGTCATTGTGGATCGTTGAGCACTGAGCAGGTTATAGTCTGGTTTTTGTCAAAAAGATTTTCCCCTTTTTAAAACCAAGTTCACTATAACAAACGGCTCTGATACCAACCTGTCACACCCTCAAAATCCACAAGCGGAGTAATACCGCGAGACGTGTGACTGACCAGGATCATACCACCAATCATACTGAACGATAAGTAAAATAAGGTAAAACCCCTGATCAAACGTTTAGTGTTTACGGAAACAATATCCCAAACCAAGTTTAAGTGTTAGCGGAAGCATAAAGTTTAAATCCCATTAATAGTTCAAGAGCATAATGTTTATTAATAGGAACCCAACAGCTGGTTCCCTGCCACAACGTCTACTCCTCGTGCAAGCTCCAGCCATGTACCTAACGACCTGCAAAGCATGTAGTACTGTGTCAACATAAAGTTGGCGAGTTCACAGTTGTATTGTTTAGTGTTGTTCCAAAAAAACCATAAGTTTGTCGGTTTATTTATTCTTTATAAAAACATGACATGGGGAGCTACCCCGTTGTTTTAAACTACTAGACCTGTTACCATACCGACTACTGACTATAGTATGTTTAGTGCCCCGAGTCAATGTCTATCATCATTGACTAAGTGCCCAAGTATATTAGTCCACTCCCGTCCTCTGCGGCACGGTGTGAGGCTTGTCAAACCTAATAGCGCTATTTAACTAATAACCCGTTCGCCATTGGCCCGACGATTAATCAGTATAAAAATGAGTGGGGACTTTCAGATAGAGTTTCGTCTAGTCCGCTTAAGACATGTATTATAAATAATGGTTTCCATCCCTCACAAGGATACGAGGTTGTATGTATTCTACCCAAGGAGAATACGCAGGTTGCATCCCACCCAAGGGGGATAGTTGTTGTTTGTCCCATTCCCAAACCACCGAGGATTGCATGCTATTAAGAAAAGTGTGAACTCACCTTAGCTTAGCTCGGCAGATAAAAGTAATTTGAGCTAATGGGGTCAACCACGTCCTATTATGGTTACCATGGTTTATCAGTATCGTACACAAATAGTCCACGTATAACTTACACGTATCTAACAGGCAACATGCAAATCAACTATCATCGAACACATAGAGCAAGTGGGCCAGACTTAAACTTTTAATAAATAGCCCAGAGGTGTGAACAGTTCTGTTATACGGCCCAGTTAAACATACGTTGCGAGTAGGACCCCAGTCGAAACCATGGGGTCTCGACTCGCAACCTATAGATCTCGAGTCGAGATCAAGAGGTCTCGAGTTGTAGTAAAAAAGGTCTTAAGTCGAGATCAGGCAGGTTTCGAGTCATGAAGCACTAGTCGAAACCATGAGGTTTCGAGTCAGGTATCGAGTCCCAACCGGCGGGTCTCGAGTCCTCTTGTTTTGTGAAGTTTGGTCTCGAGTCGGAACCAAGAGGTCTCAACTCGCAACCTCTGTCGCAACCCAGGAAGATGTAACTGATTTCCATTTTAATTGTCCTTTATTCTCGTAACAGAAGTTATCAAATTTGGCATATGTCAATCAGATCAAACAGCATTATTTGGCAGCAATTATACACATTCATACAATCCCTAAATATCATCTAATCATGAACAACAATTAGCAATTAACATATGATCAACATTCACATTAGATCAAGCTGTTTAGTTACCTCATCAAACACCAATCATTCCATTACTATCTAACAACAATGATCGATGCAATTACCAAAATCAAATACTCCAACTCATAAGCATTAATCATCATAACCAACCATTCGTATCGGATCTATGAACAATCAAACTCATCAACCCTAGTATGCATGAACTTAGACGAGTATGTATCATTATACAACCCTATGTTGTCAATCATCACCAATAGTTTATTTAGATTACATCTAACAGTAAATCATGGGTTGTTCATCAAGAATTTTATATACATGCATCCCTAATCACAATCTATCATGCAACACATAATCAAAACCCACATCACATATCGGTCATTAGGTAATAGGGATGAACACTAACCGGATGGGATGATAGAACAAGGATCTCGAACAAGAAAGCTTCGTGTAGAGGGGGGATGGGCTGCCGTCGAATTCAAAGAAGGGAGGAGAAGGTTTAGGGTTTCGTGTTTATGTTTTGAAAGTATTATGAGGAACAAACCCCCAAGTTGGGTGTGTGTATGCGCACAAGAGATGAGCCGGGCTTAACTCTTGGGTTCCGTTTGGGCCGTAGGCCAAGACACGAATGACATATACTTTGGGCCGAGAATACTAGCACAAAGGATGAGGTGTGTGTGCGGTCGAGGGTGAGGTGTGTGACCCGAAGGGTGTTGTGCGAGTAAAACCTTATACATACATACCTTACTACGTTCACACATATACACATATAACATTCACATAATTGTTCCATTCAATCAATCAACATATGTCAACTATTCAAATAATCATACACGTAAGTTACATCAAAGCATAAAGAAAAGGCTCTTGAAATACGAGTTGTCACATCATCCCCAAGTTGAAGAAAATTCCTCCCGAAATTTAGCATGTAGTCACTGAGGAAGCTAGTCTTGTTGTGTGTTTTTTGGGGTATCACATTTTACGTGTATAATATTGTTGTACCTTTTTTGTTTTTTTAATGTTTACATGTTATCCCCCCCCCCCTTTTTCTTTCTTCTCTCTGCATTGTTCTTGCTTGTTCTCCCCGACTAGTGATGTGTTACGTTGTTGTTTCAGTTCGGTGTTGGTTCTGAATGCGTTTGTTTGGTCTGTTTTTGACGTTTCAATTTTTTTGGTAGTCGATTGTTGGTCTAATGTTTGGTAGACGATTGTTCGTCTGATTTTTATCCAATCTTTCTTTTTTGGTTATTTTTATTAGTACGATTTGGATTTTGACAATTGATGTGAGGTTTGTGCCATTTTTGAGTTTGTGTGGTGCATTCACCTGTTGTTCGTGACGATGATGAGTTTGATCTCATCTAAGACATTTTTAGGGTTTCTGTTCCGTTTGTTTGATACGATTTGGATTTTGACGATTGATGTTGGGTTTGTGCCATTTTTGGATTTTTGTGGTTCATTTACATGTTGTTCCTTTGTGATGGTGAATTTAATCTCTTCTAAAACTTTTTTTGGGGTTTCTGTTGTTGCATATGTGTGAATGTTGTTGGGTGATTGTCTATCCACCTTGCGGTCATTTGGATCAACATATGGCTGCCAGTTGTACACGGGTTGCGGGTTGTTATGTGCATGTTGTTTGGAGAAATTGAAAAATAGAGGTACTTACAAACTTGTTTCAATATTTACTTTAATAAGCCTACGTAATCATTATTTTTTTGTTTGTAGAACGCATTATTGGGCTTGATGATATAGACATATTTTGGAGAAAACTTGACTTGAAACCATCAAGAATTAGCGATGAAGACGTTGATCTATAAAAAGAATTGGAAGATGTGAAACAGAAAATGGGTTCTAAACCCCTACAAGTGAAGAAAAGTTTGATGTCGAAGATCAAGGCAGTGGTCAACCCACCTATGAGTAAAAAAAACCGCCCGTCGTACAAGAAAACACTTGCGGTCGTCCGACATCGAAGGTCCAACAACAAAGGAGAGAGCAGGTTGTTAGACATAGCTCAGTTGGGCCTTCCGAACAAACCAGGCGTGACCCTCCCCGGCACAGCTCTTACGTACCGTCGCAAGACTCTATAATACCATCTATTTCTGCACAGTCTTAAAAGTCGCAAAAGTCGTTAATACGACGCAGTACGGCTTCCTGAAAAAAAACGGAACACGAGGACCATAAGTTTCCGTTAATCCAGAGGGATGATGAGTCGGTTAATTATATTATCAGATACAAAAATCAAATTCCAAAACTGTTCCACGGATACGTTTTCAGAATAAAATATGTAAAGTTGGATGGACACTGTGGGTTTCGCGCTATGGCTGTGGGTTAAGGGTTGCACCAAGACTACTTTGGTTCTATTCGGATCGAACTAGCTACGGAGTTGACTGGCAGCAACAGAGAAATGTGGAGGTAGATTTTTTACGGGGATTTACCGGGAGACTACGACACTAAAGAGAATAAATTTTACCGGAGTTGGGAGAGCACCCATGGAGCATTGGATGGAGATGCCTCAGGCAGGACTCCTGCTTGCCCATAGGTATGGTGTGATTGTTCACGTATTAGACAAGGGAGACAGTTCGACTGTATTCCCCTTGTAACAATGGTCATTTCATCCATGTAAATCTGGAAGAGGATTATCCAATGCCATCACTGAACTATCTCTGGTTAAAAACCGAGGTGAAGAAGCGGCACTATGGGCCGAAACCTACACAGAACACATAGAATGGTATGAGTCGATAACGAAGCCAGATATAGGCAATACAGTGCATTATGAAGATTAAGTTGTATTTTTAAAACTATTTTGTAATGTATAATGAACTTCAACTTTTTTTGTTTGTTTCACGGGTACAATACCGGATATGATACATCGAAATGCAACAATATACGCGTAAATACGACATAATACGCAAAAATACGACATAATACACAAAAATACGACATGACACGCGATAACACTCCATGTACTGACAATCAACTCGTTAATACGACACCTGCAGACAATAAACGTGATAATATCGAACGTCATCGACACGACCCGTACGAACTTGATATGTGACAATACGGCACATACATTAAATATACGTCATAATATGACATTTAATGACAAAATCACACAAGTAATGATATCGTAATATCTGTATACATATAACACAACACTTTACAATACAAGTGGATTCCAAACAAAATTATACGTAATCGTAAAATTGTTACATTTTTTAAAGAATATAATAAAAATGTTACATTTAATATTAAAAAAATGTTATATTTAAAAAAAATATAATAACAATGTTATATTTAATTTTAAAAACTGTTATATTTTTTAAAAAAACTATAATAAAAATGTTATAATTTTTTAGATTGATATGGCTGACGTTGTCGGGCGAGGGCGGGGCCGGGGTAGTAGAGGACGTGGAGGTGGAGGTGGAGGTGGCGTAGGGCGGGGCCGAGGTGGTGGAGGACGTGGTAGAGGCGGCGGTGGAGGACAGGCGAGAGCCGGAGGGGGGGGGCGTGGGCGCGGTGGCCCAGATATTGACCCGTTGCTCGATCATCCATATATGGCATTCAAGGATAGGACAGATGTGGAAAGTTTCGGCTGATGGAGATCGGCGACCATGCGACCGTCGATTGATGGGCTCTGGAGGAGGTGGAAGAGGCGGCGAGAGCCCGGGATTTCATTGGAGATGATACTCTGTGGGACAAGTATACTATTTGTTAATCTGTTTTATTTGTTATGTATATGAAATACTAACCACACTGTGTGACAAGTTGTTGAAGTTGGCATTTTTGTCGTCATATCGTGTCATGATGTGCGACTTCTTAGCATCGTTCAAGTTCCCTCCCAGACCTGCTGACGAGCCAGAGGAGGATGAGGACCCCGAGCACCCGTCGGTCGAGGTTAGTTTTCGATTAGGGCGGGGGGGTGGAATGATATGTCTTTGAGGGAGTTTGTCGTGCACACCGACTTGTATACATTGCCGGAGACAGACACCCCCCCCCCCTCTACACCGAGGCCGTGCACGAGGTACCTCGATCGATACTAGTCAGATTCTGGCGAGTGGTTGGTCAGGGTCGCTTTGGCCGGTCGAAGTCAAGGGTTTCACATATTATAGACCCCGTGTACCGTTACCTAACAGGCTTATTGTCACATCTATTGCACCAAGTGAGTTAAGTCACGAGTGGTGCAATCAGACAGGTCTGTTTTATATGTATTGTCTTATATGGGGGGAGTCGCGTGCCCTCCATCGCTGCCTCGTCCAGTGGTTTGCGGCGGCGCACCACCAGCAAGACAGGTCATTGTTGTACGGGAGGGGGCGTACATCACGCATATTGCCCTCTCGTTGGGCATTGGTCAGAAGCTTTTAGTATTGGTTTTCTTTCATTTTTCTTACATTTTATTGTAGTGGTTTCATTTCTTTAACATTTTACAAAACCTATTGTTTGAATATATATCTCACGGATAGTTCTCACGAGTTTGCTTGGGCAAACTGATGTTGAAACCTCACCACAAATGAGATCAGACATTATAAACCTTGATTTAAACTTGTTCTTAGATTTTCATTTTATTTTCTGATACGAACTTGGTGGAATCTGGTACCCACCAGACTCACAACTCAGTTCATAGTTTTGGGTTTGCATTAAGGTTAATTTTCACCAAGAAATGATCTGTTTTGATTGGATCAAACAAACGTTTTTGACGAATCTGCACCCTTCGCACGAAAGGTAACACCCTTCGTGCAAATGGGTATTCCCTTCACACGAAGGGGACTATTTCATGTGTTTTCATTTTCGATTTCATTTCTGTTTAACTCTAGTTCACCGAACAGTTTGGTAGTCACAAAGTAAGTTAACCCCATCCAGCCTCCAACACTTGGTTTACACCTTCTATGTTGAGACGGCACACCTTGGTTGTCCTTACTTAACTGTTCGGATATTTTACTTACTGTTTTCATTTCATATGACAGTCATTATTACTATATTAAGTTAATAACAGTTTACAACTAAATTTTACGCACGAATCCTCGTTTAAACAAGACAAGTCGCACGAAGGGGCTCCCATTCACACAAAGGGTCTGTTACTTGATTTGTTTCGTACTTTTTCGTATTTTTAAGTCTGATCCAAACCCTTATCACATCAGAATACTCACACCTTCGTTTACCCATTTCAGGGTAACCTCGGTGTACCAACCCTCAACTACTAGCTCTCGGTTTTCATGGAAATCTATGCAAATTTGTGAGTATACTCGATCCCGTTTTCATTTTATTCACTTTGGGTGCAACATGTACAATTATACAAAACACGCAACACTATTAAACATGTTTACAAATCACACTCTATCCACTTAAACATGAGACTTGTTTATACTTGTTAATCTCACATGTTATGTTTACACATGTCTATATGCTCATTAACTTTGCAAGCCTAACTTAACAATTATAGCGCTATAGGACTAACGCCCCGCCCGTATTCTTGTGGTATTGTTAAGTAAAACACCATTACACCCTCTTCGTTTCTACGATGTTGGGTAATCACGATTGCGTTAAACTCTGGTTTGACATATAGCTTACACTTGTGTAGTATGTTAGTAACAGGATATACATTTATCATGTTGGATATGAGCACCATTAAACCTTTTACCATTATACTACGTATTCAAACTTGTATACTCGCCAATATTTTTATTGATCATATTTTAATACATGTTGCAGGTTGATAAATGACGACATGAAGAAACAAGTTTAGGGTGGACTTAGATACACACCTTAATAATAAACAATTATTCATGTTTCATGTTTGCTACAATTTGATTGTATTTGGTTTTTGAACATTGTATGCCATTTTAGTATTTATTAAATTTTGATTAATTAATTATTGTCACAATAGCGTTATGAAGTCTCGAGCAATCTCATTTTCATCTCACTCTGTTGTTTCCGCCATCAGTTGTGGTGTGACATTCTATACACTGAACGAGGCAAGAACTTTACCTATACCACCCTACTAAGCCCCTTCCAAGCAGTTAATGTGCTTTATATAGACCAGAAAGACATGAATGAGTGAATCAACAAAACATGAAGAGATGATAGAATAAAGTTCACTTTCAACACAAAAAAAAACTAGTTATTAAAGTCATTAATACATACCGAAATAAAAAGTTAGCCAAAGCTTGGAAATAAAAAATAATACATAAAAGATTTGTCTTCACCAATTGATGTAAGAGATTAGCCAAGCATGGCCTTTGTTTGACAAGAACTCTTATGATCAATCTTGAATCCCGAGACTACTACACACACTCTAAAGATGGATGATGGAGGAATGTGGTGGATGAGGGTGTTGTAGTGGTGGTGGAATGGTGGCAGTTGTGAGAGAATTGGTTTGCCATGGGATAAGTTGCAAGTGAACCAAGAACCTCTATTTATAGCTGGAAACAAACCCTTCACATGGCGTCGTGTCCTTTCTTCTCTGTCTTCATTTAATGATTTATGTCCGTACGTATGCATACACGGCCCCGTGTGTTAAAGGGCACGGCCTGTGGTCTGTACTCTGCTGTACTTTGAGAGATTTTGCATATCTGGGAGTTGACCACGACCCCGTGTCCATAGGTCACGACCCCGTGTCTCTTCTCTACTCTGTTTGTTTTGTTCTGCATGGACTTTGGAGTGGGGTGCTTGTCTTCTGATTTATTTTTTTGGTCTTGGGGTGAAGCTCGGAGGGTAGGTATAGTGTGTCAACTCTTCCTTCTTGTATTTATGTTGGTTTTCCTCATTAATTTGTTCTTTTTATACATTTAAGCTCTTTTAATCCTGAAAATCAAAAGTATACAAAGAAACACACTTTTTCCAACATTAGTACATAAAAGGGTTGATTTTATACCTTGTTTGATATTATTTATATGTTGTTTTTTGGCATATCAACGCCGATGGTGACGTCGCTCACCCATCACCACCACCACTGCCACCGCCGCCGCAGCCGCAGGGGGTGCCTCAATACCCCCAGCATGTTCTGTATGTTCAGTTCCCACCAGCTGTGGCACTAGCATTACAGCAAATGGAGGGCCAGCTACAGGCGTGGATCGATGGCCATCATGCCCATACTGAGGCTCTTCTCATGCGGACGATCCAGGGCGATATACAGGCGACTAACGATCATGTTCGGGCCCCATTACCGATACCGACATTGCCGCCTCGCCCTAGACAAGATCCGGGGCAGTCACGCTCCAGTTAGGACCCGGGGCCGTCAGGTACCACTCAGGATCCTTAGGATGCGGATCCAACGGTTTAGGATTGTTGTACTTTTTTTTGTATTGTGTTTGTTTATGTATTTTGGACGATGTCATGTATATAGATGAACTTATTATATAGTTAAATTTGCAGTTTAAGTTTATTTATATTTGTGATTGGTTATTATAAATGTTTAGATTGGTTGGTTACGTATAATGCATAATGTTATATCACACACCGTCATGGGCGTAGCATAGTGGGGGCCGGGGGGGACCCGCCGAACTTTTCGCTCAGTAATGTACGGTATGTAGTTTTTGTATAGATTTTTTAGGTATATACGTTTTCGACCCCCCGGTTTTATAATTTTTTTAAGTATAATTTTAGGTCCGGTGACTTCCGACCCCCCCGGTCGGAAATCTCAAGCTTCGCTACTGCACACCATGAATACGTCAACATCAAAAATAATACAAAATACAACTACGATACGCCACGATATGATACAAGGATGATACGATATAATACGATACGCCACGATAAAATATAACAAAGTTAAAAATGTGATACGATACCTCGCGATACGCTATAATACGTCATGATAAAATATAACAAAGTTAAAAATGTGATATGATACGTCACGCTACGCTATAATACAATACGTAACGATAGAAATATAATAATAGTATAAAACCCATAAAAACTAAAATAAACAATAATAAACACCAACAACCACACCCAAAACACTATAATTCCATCTCAAAAGAATAAGATCTACAATACGCATCTCAAAAAAATAAGATCTACAATAAAGATCGTATAAGCCCAGCCGCGAGACAAACGCTGACCATGTCAGTCTGCCATGTTTAAAACTTTACCCAATACGGATCGTATAGACCTATACGATCCGTAATAGACCAGTCAAACTATATATATATATATATATATATATATATATATATATATATGAAGATGTGTTAATAGAATTTCCCTATTAATATCTTTGTTTTTCGGCATCACCACCATCTCCTTCTCTCGGTGCATCAAGTGGTTCCCACTTCATTAATGTAACTATTGTCATCGGCCCTTAGACCATGTGTAGTGGTTTAGCTTAATAATGCCCCCACCATGGGGCGTTTTGCGACACGTGGCAGTCCAGTCAGCATGGGGCATTATTGGGGGTTATTGCAAAAGTGCCGTAGTGGGAATAATGCCCAATAACGCTCCTTCCAATCATTAAACAATTATTTTTTTATAGAGAAAAGGATAAAAAAATAAGAAAATGAACTTTACACTTGGACCACTCCCATTGGCCACATGCAATTTTGAGTTGACCACTTCAGCGTTTTTTTATAACGCCGGAAACAATTTTTTCAAATAAAACGCCGGAAAACGCCCGGGTGTAATGGGTGGGGGGCGTGTTTTGGCGTTTTTTTTTAATTTAAAAAAAAACGCCCCACTACACATGGTCTTACCCAGGATTACACCAAATCCACTATTAATTTCTTTACTTTTACACGAAAAGAGTTTGTTTCCATATTATAAAAAGTTTTAAAAAAAATAAATTATATTACAAATTAAAAAAAAAATGTAGCCACAACAAAAGGTACCTTGTCTAATCAAAAGATAAATAATAATATGTCAAAAAAATATTGAACCGTGCGTTAAACCGATTTATTCGGTTTTTTACCGGTAGTGCAAAAATACAGGAAAATAGCGAAATCAAGTTGTATAAAAACTGAAAACCATACAAATGAATACAATATGTACTTATGTTGTTCGATTCGGTATGGTGTCGGTAGCAAACTCATATCGAAACCGAAACCCTATAATGAATAAATGTACGGGTACCAATGTTTTTTCACTCGGCCATGATTCGGTCCAGTAATGTCCCTGTATTCGGCATATACTTTATTTTAATTCTATTTTCAATAAAAAATATATTAGAATTTTGACAAAAAAAATAAAGATAATTGTGTATTTTGATTGTTTTTCGTTAACAAACGCAAATCATTAGAAAAAATCTAACTAAATGATAAATAATTAGATGCACTCGAGTGTCATAAATGTAATAACACTAACAAACCAAGAATGAATCCTTTCGAGCATTCACATCCAATCCATCAAATTATACATACATTCCACTAAAAAACAACTCATATATCAATATATTTCCACTAAAAACAAATATTTTTTCTCTCTCTCCTTTCAATTAAATAATATTATCATTACATTTTTCTCTCACTTCCACTCACAACCACTTTCAAAATATATTAAAAAATTATAACACCAAAAGATGTGTCGATGTTTTGTATTAAAGCCTTCCCAATCCCATGATCTTCACACAATTATTATTTAATTGGTGGAAATTTTCACATATTAGCCTTAGAGCATTGTCATCCAATCCATCAAATTATACATACATTCCACTAAAAAACAACTCCTATATCAATATATTTCTACTAAAAACAAATACTTTTTCTCTCTCCTTTCAATTAAATAATATTATCATTACATTTTTCTCTCACTTCCACTCACAACCACTTTCAAAATATATTAAAAAATTATAACGGGTGAACAGTGTCCCCCAAATATACAGATGAACAGTAACATTTTCTCTCTCCTCTACTCACAACCACTTTTTATACCCTTTATAATATAAAAACCCCTCCTCACATAATTTGATGGTTAGGATGTGAATGCTCTTAGGTATACTTAATTTATTAGTATTGTTTTCATTTTGGTGTATACTTAATTATTATTATTGTTTTCATTTTGGTGATTTCAAATTTGGAAGGCCTAATTTAGAACACGACCAAGGATGGATATTATTATACGGTAATTTAATATTCTAAAATTAATTTATGCACCTCATGGTAATGGATGGATATTATTATACGATAATTTAATATTCTAAAAAACATGAAAGCGTTTCATCCTAATAAAAAATCAAAATAGACAAACAACGCAACCAAACTCTTAATCTTTTTTAACTATAAATAAATTTTTCCTTCTTAATCAAAATAGACAAACAACGCAACCAAACTCTTAATATTTTTAACTATAAATAATTATCATGCTTCTGTTCTTTCGGTTTTTGATCATTTCCAAACAAATATTTAAAAGAAATAAAATTAAAAAAGAACCGAGATAGTTTAACCTAACATAGAACATATTAAAACATGAGTGTGCCTATTGGCACACTAGAGTGTCTATTGGCATACCAAACCCTAACAAAACCCTAGCAAAATCAGGGTCTATTTACGCTGCGTATAGGGTTAACCCTATACGCTGCGTATTGACCTATACGCAGCGTAGATAGACCCTAGATCTCAGTGCCTGATAACCAATCATTGCACAGAAAACAAGGTGCGTCTACGCTACGTATAGGTCAATACGCAGCGTATAGGTTCAATCCAATACGCTGCGTATGGACCTACACGCAGCGTATATAAAACATCTGCAAAATTGGGGTCATTTTGGTAGGTTTGAGGCATCAAAGTTTTGCCAGGTTTGTATACGCTGCGTATTGACCTATATGCAGCGTATATAAACACTAACTCAGTTAGCATACGTAACTGAACAGTACAGGGATCATTTGTGTCAATTTTTGAAACTTCAGGGACCAAAGTGTAAATATATCAAAAATCGGTAAAAATGGGGTCTTCTTTAAAGAACCGGCCCTTGCATGGATCGAACTCATGACCTCTCGTTTAGAACCGCAACGCCTTAACCAGTTTATCCTCCTACTAGGAGCTGGTAGAATATGAAACTTAATTCCTTATATACACTAGTTAACCCTATACGCTGCGTATTGACCTATACGCAGCGTATATAACCTTCCTGAATTTTATATGCACACAGAATATGTTAAACTTCCAGAACTTTATCTATACAACAGAACATGTTAAATAACCTGCCAGAATTTTATATGTACACCATAGTATATAACATTTCAGAATATGTTAAACCGTTTACACCAAAAGTTTGATATATACAAGACAAAGTTTGTGCATACATAACAAAATGATAAAATACTGCTGCTGCTCCTGCTGCCTTGGTTTTAAAAAGCGCGCCTCAGGCGCGCCTAGGCACAAGGCGACATAAGGCGCAGGGTCTGGGGCTTTTATGCTTCTCGCCTTGTGTAATTCCAGGAAGCGCCAAAAAAGCGCATTTTTTGATGATTTTTTGTGGGGTTTTTGGCCTGAGGCGCGCGCCTCATGTACCCTAGGCATTTTATTCACACTTTTCAGCAAAAAACCACAACAGCAGCCCAAAAAAAAGCTTAATTAAATGGTGCAAAAACTGCCGCACGCGGGCCTGGGTTTTCGGAGCTGCATTCGTGTCCGCAGGACGTGCGGGCGGGCACGAGTTCAAGCAAATCCCAGCTGAGAAAATCATTTTTTGCCCCCCCCCCCCCTGCGAGCGGGTAGGACTTGTGGTAAAACATGTCATAAAGCTACAATGGAGTAGTAAAGGCTTTACCTTATAAACAACCACTCACTTTGTCCCCACACCGATGTGGGACAAAGTATTTACCCCACCTTTTGAGACTTTCATTCCCATACCTAGATTAACTGCATAAATAAAATGGTATAAAAGCCTTACTTATAGCTATATTTTGATTAAAGGAAGCTAAAAACCTATGGGATATGCATGGGATATATAAAAAAAATTATATAAACATCTTGCGCTTCGGGTACGAAAAGCCCACCGCTTTTGCGCTTTGCGCTTCGCGCCTCAATTTTAGACCTCGTCGCTTTTGTGCGCCTCTCGCTTTTTAAAACCAAGCCTGCTGCTGCTGATCCCATTCCGCATCCGTAATGAAGGGTAGTGGAGGTAACCCGTCATGTTGTCGCTGCTGCTGCAGCGCCGCAGCCACCCACTCCAACAGATAGTTGTTCCTTTCAGCTAACTGAAGCTGCCGCTGATGTAATGGGTCAGGACCGGACCAAACATGGTGTGGGAACTGAGGCGACCCTGGTGGTCCACGCGGTGGTGGTGGCTGCGGAATGACGACGGCCGGCTCATGCGGCTCCGGCGCCTCCGGATCGCGCGGGGGATATACCGGAGGGAACTGTTCCGGCAGCTGTTCAAGCTGGTATTGCGTGTCGTTCGGCTTCTTAAACCGCTTCCCGTCTGGGAAGTCTTTGGTAACGTGCATTCCGGATAAAACGTTCTTCCCCATCCGCTTCGGCTGTGCCGGCGGGCCTACATGGTCGCGGTCAGTCTCCGGATGAAAGCCCAACGAAAGGGCTATCCTAGTCACGTAGGCGCCGCCGAATAACTGTCCGCGCTCCTGTCGATGATGCGCGGAGGCGAAGTATTGCGCCAACCCGTAGGCGAGAGCGCACGGCCTCTTGTATAACAGGCAATATAAGAAAAATAAATCACCACTGGTGCACCACTCTCGGCTTTTGTTTCGAGCAGTGATCGAAGTGGAAATCATTTTGTGCAAATACCTGCTCAAAAGGAAACCAGTCAGTAAATAATAATCAGACGACATCGACTAAGATCGTCGTTAAATTATATTTTTTTTTATTTAGTCTACGTCGTCCGTAAGACGCGTACGGGCCTAACGAGCGTCGAAACTAAGTTCGTCGTTAAAGTATAAAAAGACGAACTTAGTTTCGACGCTCGTTAGAGACCTACGCACCTTACGGTTCGACTTCGACTAAATAAATAAAAAAAATTTGTTTGAAAAAATAAATATGTTTAAAAAAATTATGTTAAAAAAAATCTGTTTAAAAAAGCAGTTTTCTGTTAAAAAAACAATTTAGGTTTAAAAAAAATTATGTTTAGTCGACGTCGTCCGTAAGGCGCGTACGGGCCTAACGAGCGTCGAAACTAAGTTCGTCGTTAAAATATATATTTTTTTATTATTTAGTCGAAGTCGAACCGTAAGGCGCGTAGGTCCCTAACGAGCGTCGAAACTAAGATCGAAGTTTTATATTTTAACGACGATCTTAGTTTCGACGCTCGTTAGAGACCCACGCGCCTTACGGTTCGACTTCGACTAAATAATAAAAAAAATATTTTTTAACGACGAACTTAGTTTCGACGCTCGTTAGGCCCGTACGCGTCTTACGAGCGTCAAAACATTTCTTTATCGTCGTTAAATTATATTTTTTTATTATTTAGTCCATGTCGAACCGTAAGTCGCGTAGGTCCCTAACGAGCGTCGAAATAAGTTCGTCGTTAAAATATAAAACGATGAACTTAGTTTCGACGCTCGTTAGGAACCTACGCGCCTTACGGTTCGACTTCGACTAAATAATTAAAAAAATAAATTTGTTTAAAAAAATTCTGTTAAAAAAAATTTTGTTTAAAAAAGCAGTTTTCTATTAAAAAAACAATTTAAGTTTAAAAAAAATATTTTCTATTTAAAAAAAAAACAGTTTTCTGTCGACGCTCGTTAGGGACCTACGCGCCTTACGGTTCGATTTCGACTAAATAATAAAAAAAATTATTTTTTAACAACGAACTTAGTTTCGACGCTCGTTAGGCCCGTACGCGCCTTACGAGCGTCAAAACTAAGATCGTCATTAAATTATATTTTTTTTATTATTTAGTCTACGTCGTCCGTAAGGCGCGTAGGTCCCTAACGAGCGTTGAAATAAGTTCGTCGTTAAAATATATCAATGACGCATCTTGCTATTCGCTCCAATGAACTGCCGCGCGTAATGTATCTTTTTAAATTTGTGTGCTGGCTCTCAACTCTGTTGGTGGTGCGCTGACCAAAGTTGCGACACTTATCGGTCCACGCATAAACGAACATTTCTTTATAGTCTTTGAGCCAGTTTTCGTAGACGTAATCATAGACACCTGCAAAAATAAAAAAATGAAATGTAAAAGCGTGTGTAAAATATAATAGATTGGGTGAGTCGTTTGTTGAAGGAACACTTACTTTCTCGGTTGGCAACCACGAGTCGGTTATATATTTTCTCCAAGTTGTACTTGTACATGGGCTCTGAAGAAGATTCGCACAATCTCCGCCAGTACGACATAAATTTCCCCCAATCTTCTTTATTGAACCCTTCCTTGCACTTTCTAGCTATATTTTGTTGGATGTGAAAGTGGCATAGAAGCCTGGTTGCGTTCGGGATTACTTTAGAACACGCGTTAATTAGGGCAAGCTCCCTATCCGTGACTATCACACGCAGCATCATACATTCATGCAATATTGACTTGATCCGCTCAAGCACCCACACATAGTTACCCCTTCGTTCTTTACAAATAACGGCATGTGCGATACAAAAAGACTTCCCAGTCGACGTCATACCCACAACCTGGACAAATGGCATGTTGTAGAGGTTTGTTTTGTAGGTCGTGTCGATCAACATCACGTGCGGGAATGCACGCCACATAGTGATTGAATAAGGATGAACAAAGAAAATCTCTGTTACGACATCTGTTTTGGGTTCCTGTCGGGTTTCGTAAATGAATCGGTGGTCATGCAGCAGGCTTTCCAGTGCCTGCATAGGAGTCTTCCGTCCACTATTGTCGCTCTAATTTTTTTTACCGCGTTTTGCACGTCTTTCTGAACATGCAGGCTGTCGGGGAACTGCTTTCTTAGGGTTTGAAATATGATACGTGGCTCCATGTTTTGAGCAGTTAGCTGCTCCACTAGTTTGTATTCGACTTCAGTAAATCTTCGCACAAAAGCGTGGCCCAACAGACTCGTCGTAGGTTCGTGGTTATGGTTCGCGTCTTCCACTTTTAACTCCCACGTGTCATTCGTCACGTCCCGGATGGCGAGTAATGAAAATGGGCAACCGATTTTTTTTGCTACCAGCTTTCCTAACTGTTGCTTTACTACGGTGTTCACCACTACGGTCGCACACAAGCCATACCATCCCAGTAGTACCGCCAATATTTTTCGATCGGCGGGTAACAATTACGTAACCATACTCCTTTCCCGTTTCTTGTACCCAATTCTTCAAATCAGTTAGAGACATGAAACGCTAAAAAAAAGTTACGTTAATAATAATAATAATAATAATAATAATAATTATAATTATAATTATAATATTTTTAACAATAATAATAATAAATACAAGGGTTAAAATGCAATTATTTCAAACTACAAGTTTAGGGTTCTTTTTGTAATTTTTGAAACTTATTTTATAAAAGAAATAAATATATATTTTTGAAATAAAAGTTTAGGGACCATTTGGTCATTTTATGAAACTCATACTTCAGGGACTAATACGGTCATTATTGAAACTATTTTAACTGAATGGTTTAGCCAGGTTAACTTTCATATAAAAATTTCTTCTTTAAACACTAACTCAGTTAGCATACTTAACTGAACAGTACAGGGACCATTTTTGTCAATTTTCGAAACTTCAGGGACTGTTTTTGTAAATTTTCGAAACATCAGGGACCATTTTTGTAAATTTACGAAACTTCAGGGACCATTTGTGTCAATTTTCGAAACTTCAGGGACCATTTTTGTAAAAATTGAAACTTCAGGGACCAAAGTGTAAATATATCAAAAATGGTAAAAAGGGGGGTCTTCTTTAAAGAACCGGCCCTTGCAAGGATCGAACTCGTGACCTCTCGTTTAGAACCGCAACGCCTTAACCAGTTTATCCTCCTACTAGGAGCTGTTAGAATATGAAACTTAATTCCTTATATACACTAGTTAGAATATGAACCTATACGCTGCGTATTGACCTATACGCAGCGTATATAAAACACCTATTCTAAGTTATATTAAATTTATATACACATTAGGAATTTAATATATTAAATCAAATATTGTTTTTAACAATAATAATAATAATTATTATTATTATTATTATAATTATAGTATTTTAACAATAATAACAATAATAATTATAATAATTATAATTATAATATTTTTAACAATAATAATAATAATTATGATTATAATATTTTTAACAATAATAATTATAATTATAATATTTTTAACAATAATAATAATTATTATTTTAATGTGATACCTCATTTATTTGAAACGGATTGCCCGGCGTAGATGGTTCATAAAGTGATGTGTTACGGGGCCCATAACCATATCCACCATGTTCTTCGTATCCACCGTAGCCTCCGTATCCACCTTCACCCCCAGATCTATCGTATCCACTGTATCCACATTCACCCTCGTATCCACTGTAACCACCTTCACCCCCATATCTATCGTATCCACTGTATCCACCTTCACCCCCGTATCCACCTACACCCCCGTATCCCCCGTAACCCGGATATGATTGCTGCGTCGGGTAATATGGTTCATCAACAGGTGCATTCTCAGCACCGTATCCACTTTCTTGCACGTACGGAGATTCATACCCGTATCCGTAATCCGGATACACTTGATGCGTCGGGTAATTTGGTTCATCAACAGGTGGAGACGTGGAGTGGGAGTCTTGTTCAAGTCTGGCAACTGTGTTTTTTGATCAACAGTGACTCCAGACACAACCTCCTCCTCCTCATTGGCATCATTTGCTCCCCATATGTCGTTGGAATAGCGATTACCGAAATAATTCTCGTTCCAAAATGATGACATTTTAACAAGATTGAACAAAAAACAGAACAGATGATTTTGGTTCTCTGCGTAAATTGTTTACTGAAGAAGAAGAAGAATATGAAAAACAGAAGAACGAATGGAAGATGAAAAGAAGACAGTGCTACTTTACCTTTCAAATTTAACTGTGAGTGGAAGATGAAAAGAAAGCACTGCTAAATAGACTTTCAAATTTACTTAAATAGGCAGCGTATAGCTCTCTACTCCCCGTATTACTTTATTCGCGTGCCTGACAACATCGAATCAGTGTCAAATCAGTCTGATATACGCTGCGTAGTGATCAATACGCAGCGTATAGGGTTACCACTATACGTTGCGTATTGATCAATACGAAGCGTATGTCAGACTGATTTGACATGTACTAGGTTTGACTGTCTGGTCGTGTAGCTGCCCCTTGCATACGCTGCGTAGAGGCCGATACGCAGCGTATGTAAACCCTAAGTGTGCAGATAGCCTGCCAAAGTGTGCAAATAGTGAGAGCCTAAAACATTCCAAACTTTTTTAAATTAAACAAAATTCGTTTGTTTTCAATTGTTGTTTGCTTTTGACAAAATAGTTTACTAAAACTATTTTATATATACAATGCATTATACCTTTTTTTTACCTTATGTATAGTGTTTATCATCATCATCTAAGTAAATTCCACCAATAATAAAGCTAATAAGGTAGGCTCTGAGAATGGTAAGATGTAGACAGTCTTACCTCTACCTTGTAGTAATAGAGAGGCTACACACAATATAAGTTGAGGATGATAAGATGTAGACAACGTTACCTCTACCCCGTAGAAATAGATAGACTACATACAATGTATAGTGTTGATATATCAAATACAAATAAATTTTAGTATGAAAACTATACGGAATGAAGGAGAAATTCATATGGTATCATTTTCGTAAAGTAATTATGCTATAGCAAAGGTATATTAGTGTAATAATAATTCTCCTACGTGTAGCGTAATTTTAAAACAATTTCTTTTGTCAAAATGAATACTAGTTACGGGTTAAGATCAAATAAAAAGTTTATTTTGCCTATGTAGGATGAGAAGTAATCTTAACCATTCATTTTTTCAAATCAATGGTTAAGATAAAAGTGTAGGAGAAAGTAGGAGTGCAAGGGTATCTTGGTATCTTGGGAAAATCCTATTTATGGACTTCTCTCTCCACATGCAAGGCACATGCATATTCCACCCCCATTTTTTAAACCTTCGTAACTTATTTATACGACATTATTTTTTCATAAAAATTTCACCGTAAAATCGAGCGTCTTTTTATTTTTAATTTGAGTACCATATTGCTATATAAAATATGAAAACTAAAAAAACCCACTAAAATGTGTTGTATTTCTATGTTGTATAACATTTTTTTGTGCTAAATTTTTTGTGATGAATTTTTTGTCTTAAAATATTTTTTTCTCAATATTTTGTGCTGAATTTTTTTGTACTACATTTTTTTTTTGAATTTTTTCGTGCTATATTTTTTTGTACTAGATTTTTTTTGTGCTATATTTTTTTGTACTACATTTTTTGTGATATATTTTTTTGTACTAGTTTTTTTGTGCTATATTTTTTTTGTACTACATTTTTTGTGCTATATTTTTTTACTAGATTTTTTGTGCTATATTTTTTTTGTTGTATTTCTAAAAAACAAAAGGGGTGCCACATGTCATTTTCATTCATATTTATAAGGACCAAAATGCCCTTCATTCCTACTTATTAGGAGTGCTACATGTCATTATCACAATACTTTTAGGCTACTTAGGCAAAATCTACTTTTTAGTGGATTCTTCCCCTACTAGTTATAATCCCAGGTTGTGTAACATGTGTGTATATATATAGTTGTTTAACATGTGTGTGCACACAATATAAGTCCAAGTAAGCGTGCTTATAATTATGCGGCCCCCTCTATTGTTATACATAAAAATGAATTCGATAAGAACAAATCATTATAGTTATAATTAACTAGATTAGGCCCCTATATTTTCATACATCAACATGCATTCGTCAACAAGAAACCATACAATCAGTTATCAGCAAGTGAAAGAGGATATCCATCGGCGGCCTATATCGTGTGCGGGGAGTACCATCGTACAAGGCCTGTGATTTTGAGGGGCACTGTTTTTAAATATGTATGTGTTAATTTTTTTTAAAATAGTATACGCATACCGATTCCAATATAGGCCCATTTACAAATCAATTTTTATGGTTTAAAAGTTAGCATATTGGCATTAAGTTTACTAAGCCTAATACTTATTTGATTTAAAAAATAATAATAATAAAACATTATGAAATAACACATTTTTTCAAGATTGAATAGGTACATAATTCTCAAAGAGGCCCATGAGGATATCCAAATGAAAACAATTTTCAAAACTACCACTAGTATTTAACTACTATATATAACAAATTATATCGGTTGAAGGTTTGAAAGTAAGCACACATACTTTAGTATTAAAATTTAATGCTAACAAGTACACCAAGATCATGGCTGAAATTAAAAAAAAAAATTTAAAACATGTATTCTTGTTAGTAGGTAATTTACATTTACTAAAATAGTAGAACACTTGAACTTGCACCTAAAATCAACTTGAACCAATAATGAAAGGTGGAATCAAGGGGTCAAGAGGGTTTGTTGATCCTTCTTCACCGAAATTTGTTGGATTTTATATATAAAATCCGAGCCTTTTCAAGAAAAATATGAATTTGACCCCTAGCTAGAGAAGAGAAGAGAAGAGAAGCTTATGTTCACATCTTGCTAAAAGTTCTGGTTTCGCAACTGTCAAGAATGTGATTGATATTCCTCTTGATTGTTATCAAGTTGATTACTTCAGAAGCTCATAAGCTTCTTCATCCTTTTGTTTTGCTGAACATTTATGGGTCCACTAAAAAAAGCTCTTGGAGAAGAAACCACCTTATTTTCACTTTGTTTTCTTGAGTACTGGTTCTTGATCATCTTCTTCATAGTCGTGTTCTCAAGCGTTCCATCGATCTTAGGAATTATGTACCACGCGATCGAGGTATATATAATCGCTAAAGATCGTCCAAAAAATGTCAAGAACAACATCACCAAAATCACAAACAAAGGTAAATTGTATGAAGGCATCCACCACTCCCCTAACTTCCTTTTCAAATTCATTTTCCATTGATCAACCCTAATCTTCTTCGTTACCATATCGATTGATGATTTTTCACGTTGCGCTTCTTTGGTTCGGATCTTAGGACTGTTTGTGACATTATTGACATCTCCAGGAGGTTCTGAATTCTTATGATGATCCAACGTTGAAACTTGCAACTTAGGAAGTGAAGTTGTTCTTCTGGTGTCTTTAATATTGTTTTGCTTGTAATGATCTTTGTGATCATGTTTCATTGGATCTCTAAACCTCACAATAATGGGCTTCACATCATTTGAATTCGAGTACACGAACCGAACGAAAGAGATGTATTGAGACCCCTTTTGGGTGAAGATCTTTCGCTTCTTGTCGTCAAGTTCGGCTAAGAGAGCCTCGAATTTGTCTAGCCCGCGGTTAGAATACGGGTTCTTGTTGTCATCTTTGTTTCTTCTGCAACAAAACCTGTTTCTTCTTGTTTTTCTTGAAGATGTAAGAGGGGGTGGCCAAAGAACTTCAAAATCATCTTCTTCTTGGCTGTTAAAAGAGCCACAAATGAATGACATGGATCTTTCTTTTATGGGTTTTCTTGTTTTCAGTATTTCTTTTTTTGGGGTTTCTTGTTTTCAAGATTTGGGTACTGATGTGCATATGTTTTTGTTGTACTTTTGGGATGAGTTTCAACTTTAAATGGTATATGTTTTGAGACCTTCGAGAATATAGAAAGAAAAATGTGGTCAAGAGAAAGGTGGATAAGAATGGTTTGATGAAATTGTTGGAATAGTCAAAGGGCAAATTGGAAATTAAGGTTTTTCAGAAGCTTCTTCATGAGTGTGTATTGACTTTTGGGAAAGGTTAAAACCCTAACAATAGTTGACCCTTTTACTTTTATTTTTTACACTTAACCCTTTTTATTTTTTTTCATAATCTGTAGTTTTCATATTTTACGCTTTTAACCCTATAGTTTTCATCTTTTACTTATTTGTCACAAACATTTTCTATTTTTAACCCAACACTTTTCCACTTTCAATGTTGGTCCCCTATACTTTACATCTTTTACAAATTTGTCATTTATGATTCGTTCTAGATTAGCGAGTTAACACCCTGCAACGCACGCATGCATGTGGTTCAACGTTTTACATCTATTTTTTTACGGTTTAAAGACTCCCTTAAAACTCGCGGGTCCTAAGCCGCCTTAGTTATTCTTTTTATGTTTTACTTTTTCGGTCTAATTTTTTCGAGTTAACACGCCGTAACCTGCGTGCGTGATTCATCATTTTTACGTTTACCTTTTATTCGACTTAACAGTCTTTCTGCAAAGCACGGGTCATATATACTAGTTTAAACAAATTTAACAAGGTTTGTTTTTTCATTTTTTCCCTATTTCCTATTTCAGTTTTAAACCACCACAAGTGGCCTAGTGGTGGAGTGACTTGGGTTCTCCAATGGAGACCCAAGTTCAATTCCCATTAGTGCCACTTTGGTGGCCACCGACACCCGCTTTAAAGCCGGACCGAGGACACTCGAGGTCTCGGGTTCGAAACATGTTTCTTACCCCTCTTTGATGGCTATGGGTATTTGCCGCCAGGGATCCTTGTCGGGTGGTGAACTGGGAAGGGAGATCCCTTCCGCGGTCAGGGGTACCGTGCAATTACCCTTTATTTCAGTTTTAAGTTTTCTTTTACAGTTGAAACTTAATTTACCTTTTTTATTAGTTTATTATTTAAACAAATTATACAAGACAATATTTGAAATGGTGTTTTTTTTCTTTTTATGATATAAAAACTAATGAAGTGACACATTCTGGGCATCAAACAATTATATTTTTTGAGTTTTTATTTTTGTTTGCAATAACGAGTGCATCGAAACGAACAAAGTTTCCACTCGGCAACACACATGTTTAATCCCACTAGTGCATAATATATATTTTTAGTTTATATATATATATAGGTAAAGAGTACTATACAATATTGCTTATCGTACATTACGTACGCTACAATCTCAGCCGTCAGATCATCTTCCCGCATTTTAAAATCGCATGTTATTTTTTATAACAATTTCGCATGTGATAATTTTTGATGAATTCGCATGTTTTTTTGTACCAATTTCGCATGTGATAATTTTGATGAAATATCATGTTTTTTTATAACAATTTCGCATGTGATAATTTTTTATGAATTCGCATGTTGTTTTTTTGTACCAATTTCGCATGTGATAATTTTGATGAAATAGCATGTTGTTTTTTTGTAACAAATTCGCATGTGGTATTTTTGATGAAATCGCATGTGTATAATCTGTGTGTGTGTTACTGTTCGTCTTCTTCGATTGCTGGTCGATCATTGTCAGTCTTCTTCCGTTTGACCCTTACAACTCCCAAATTAGTAGTTCTTATTATCGATATCGCACCAAAAGGAACGAAGGGAGGTTGGGGAAGAAGAATTTCAGGTTTTTGAATTTGATTTAGGGTTTGATTTTGAACTATGATCGGTCAATTACAGAGATTTATGACATCGCAATGACGTTTTTAACCTTCCTAGTATGATTTAGATATATTAAAATGATTAATTTAATCATTTAAATTAGTTTCGCCCGCATTTGATCGATTGAAGATCGTATGGCTGAGGGCATCGCGTACATAATGTAGGATAAGAGGTATTGTACGTTAACCGGCCTCTATATATATAAATATATATATATATACACATATATGTGTGTGTGTGGGCAAAGATAAATTGAAAACCCACTTGAGTTGAAGAAACTCTGAAAACTCATTAATAACCATTGATTAAGCTTGATGGATGGCTGAGATTCATTTTGGGCCATCAGTTGATTTTGAATCCCTTTATCTCTATTTTTTAATATATTTCATGTACTTAGAGGGCAATATGGGAAAGATTAATATAATCTCTTACAAAGAGACAAAACTCTGCATGGTGTAAGAAACCTTACATCGGCTACATCATTACCCTAAACCTACATCACTTCATCAGTCTTCAATATTTTAAAAACCACAAAATACACACTCTCTCTCTCTTTCATAATCTTCATCAACCGCTCTTCATATATACCCAAAATCACCGGAGATACCCAAAATACACTCTCTCTCTTTCATAATCCAGTGAAAACCGCTTGAGATATTGAACAATCGCCGCACAAAATCGACGATCGCTGGAGATATTCAAGAATCACCGGAGAAAATCAACGATCGCCGGAGATATTGAGCATAAAAACTAGGGTATTTCAGGTGCGTCGGTTCTTTGTTGAATAGAGATTATAGGGTTGTGTTAAATACATATTATAGTGTTTTGAAGAGTTTTCAAACTGCTCGGTTCGTTTATACACATCTGGGTTTTCTTAATAACAGGTATCGTTAGGGTTTTTACTTTCTTTTGAATAATCTCACTTCTTAATCGCTTGGATACAATGGTTTTTTTTGGGTGAATACATGATCAATTCCGGTGGGGGGCTCTAATTTGTGTGTTAATTTGGATGAATATGGGTTCTTTGTTGACTAAAATTGTCAACTTTCTTTTAGCTATACAGATTTGGGTTATGTTAAGATAGATATTATATGGTTTTAAAGAGTTTTGAAAGTGCTCGGTTCCTTCGTACCCATCTGGGTTTTCTTAATGACAGGGTAGCCTTAGGGTTTTTTCACTCTTTTGAATAATCTCAGTTGTTAAACGCTTGGATACAACCATTTTTTGGATGAATACGTGATCAATTGGGGTGGGGGGGCTCTAATTTGTGTGTTAATTTTGATTGAGAATTAATTTTGATTGAGAAAATAAATTACACTAATAGTCTGTAATTAGAAAAAACGGCTATTCAGGGTTTATCAATACTTAATCAGTAAAGTTAAAAAATATTGAGAATTTTTGGGATAATAAAAACTATAAGCATAAAAATGGTGGGAAGAATGTTCGTCTGAGAAAAAAATCTTTGCTTGCTATAAATTGAAATGGGCCATAGTGGTCTACTGGTGATTGTGGTCCTTTATTTGTTACCTACTGGTCATTTGTCTGGGTTATAAAAGTGATCTGGAGCATAAATTGACTGCCTCTTAATCTGATGCTTTGTTGGATTGCGTGATACTTTGCAGTGATCCGCTGTTACATCTAAGGAAAACAAAAACAGATCCAAGAAAAAAATGAGCCCAGGTGTTTATAACTACAAAACGTGTGATAAACTATGCTTACGCATTAAGTTACATGTTATTTTATTAATGTTGTTTACTATTAAAAAATGCAGCTAAAAAGGCTCGCCGTACCCCGGTTGTCGATAAGCGCATAAACAGGCAACTAAAATGTACGTAACAACTTTGAATTCATTACATGTTTGTTGTCATGTCTATTTCTAATGTACATAACCTTTCTAAATAGTGACATCGAATACTAACACGGGTGGTCCAGCAACGCGAACAAGAGGAGGTAAAAAAGGCTTAAAATTAGTCTTTTCTTTTTTATGATTTTTAAGACATATATTTTGTAAAGGTTGTTAATAGTTTGTGATTTATATAAAACTTGTACAAATGTAGGTAAGCAAGCGCATCGTGATAAGAAGTTGCAAAAAAGAAAGCTAATAAGTGCGTACAAGCATTTTTTTTCTTTCGCTTGTCTTATAATTATGTTTTATATAAACAATAAAACAAAGTTGGTGTCCCAGTTTCACCAGACAGTGATTTGGACACCCCCCGGGAAAACATGGAGAAAATAAAAAAAAGGTATGTTTTTTTATGTATAGAAGTTTCTTGGTTACATTTTTTTTAAATCTAATATTTATGTACATGAACTTTGTAAAACATTCTAAGTTGACGGCGATGATCTTTAAGAATCTAAATAAATATATACTAGAGGACGTACAGAACTGTTTTAGACGTTATCTTTAGGAATCTAAATAAATATATGTTTCGATATTTTAATGCTAATTGTTAAGCTTTCTAAATAGTGACGCCGGATGCTAACACGGGCGGTCTAGCAACGCGAACAAGAGGAGGTAAAAAAGGTTTAAAATTAGTCATTTTTTTAATTGTTAAGACATATATTTTGTAAAGGTTGTTAATAGTTTGCGATTTATATAAAACTTGTACAAATGTAGGTAAGCAAGCGCATCGTGATAAGAAGTTACAAAAAAGAAAGCTAATAAGTACGTACAAGCATTTTTTTTTCTTTCGCTTGTCTTTTAATTATGTTTTATATAAATAATAAAACAAAGTTGGTGTCTTAGTTTCACCAGACAGTGATTTGGACACTTTTTTTATCTATAGACGTTTCTTCGTTACATTTTTTTATATCTAATATTTATGTACATGGACTTTGTAAAAACATTCTAAGCCGATGGCGATGCGGGCGGGCCAGTAACACGTACTAGAGCAGGTACATAACTGTTTTAGACGTGATCTTTAGGAATCTAAATAAATATATGTTTCGATACTTTAATGCTAATTGTTAATAAAATGTATATTTACAGGTCAGCAATCACGGGCGGACAGCAAAGCAAAGGAAATTGTGAAAAGGAAATTAATAGGTACGTACACACAACTTGTTTCCTGCTTTATAAATTATGTAAATCATAACTGAAAGTTGGTGTCTTAGTTTCAGTGGACAGCGACTCAGAGATGACTGGAGATTTGTTAAAAAACAACACCTTGGGTCACAATGGCCATGCGGTTGTGCCAGAAAAGGATGCAGTTGTTGTGAGGAAAACAAAAAAAAGGAAAACATGAACGGGTGATAAGGGGAAGTGGGAAACAACCAAAAACCACACATAAGTGGTCAAAAATAAAAACACGTTCAGCGCCTATGCAATTGTACAAATGCATCAAGTCTCTAACCAGTAACCAACAAGAGGACGTGAAGAGGATGGGGTTTGGTAAGATGTTATCATTCAACGTCAGTGGCATACCTGCAAGACTTGCACACTATGTTGTGGATCACTTCAACACGGAAGAAATGGCTATTGAGATGTCATGTGGGTCAATAAATGTTGATGTTGAGTCTGTCCAAGACCTTCTTGGAATTCCTAACAAAGGGATAGACATGCAAAATGTAAGATCATATGAAAAGCTTGATGTTGCTGTTATGGCATGGAGAAAACGATACCGTGCACGATTTGTGGCACCGACGAATCTGGCACAATCTATAGTCACAAGTGATGAAGCCAATAGTTTTAATTTCCGACTAGACTTTCTAATGTTATTCTTAACCGTCATGGTTGAGTGTAATAGAAATGGGCGGATGAAAGAATGGATTTTGAAAAGTTTTACTGAAGATACAGATTTCAGTAAAATAAGTTGGTGTGCCTATGTGATTCAATAAATTAAATCGTGTAAAGATGGATGGAAGAGGTGTGATCCTGATTCTCCATTTTCCGGGCCACTCACACTTTTGGCTGTAAGTGTTTTTTGTAAGAAAACTTACTAAAAATATAGGTATACAACATTTTTAGTTATCTTACCACTTTGCATTGTTTTTTTTTTTGTGCCATTACACAGCTACTATACGTCGACCGAGTTAAATGCACCGGACTTGAGGTTGACAGGTCAAAAAACCCAATCGTATTCTGGAATAAAAATGAACTGAAAAAGAGAGAAAGATTGGAGATAAAAAGAGGTGGCTTTGGTAGAGGCGAGTTGCATGAAGTTGCTGTGGTTAAACGGGATTCAAGAAAAACTGAGTTACGAATTAATGATGAAGTTCTTAATGTAAGATTACTAATCATAACCAGTTACAAAATAATTATCTTCTTTCAACATTACTTACAAACCGTATTTTAAAACTTTCTTTGTAGAATGAGATTGAATCTATTGAAAAACATTTGGATGTCATGGAAGCAAAAAAGTTGACGGTGCAAACAAAATGGGATGTGGTGTTTAATGCTCATCCACACAACGAGCAAATTAAGAAATTGATAGAACGGTTTGAGAAAATTGTACACTCTAGAAAAACAAGGGTATGGCTGGCGCCTGATACCCCACGGAAAAAAATTGCTGGAATCCTCATGTCACTCAACAACACAGTGCAAAACCCCGAAAATGATTACACAGAAGGTAATACGAATAACGGATAAATCACTACCCTGAAGATGTATTAACTTTTTCTACAAACTGTAACTAATTAGTTTTTTTTTTTTTTTTTGCCAAATGCAGAAGATCAAGATGATGCCGCAACTGCAGCTGAAGTGGCAAACATTGATGGTATGAACTTTTTTACATACCTACTTAGCTTTTTTGCATTCAATAATCGCTTACACGAAAAAAGTATTCGTACGTATTTGTAACTCAATATACTATGCGAGATAACTTTTTGTATAATACTTACTGAAACAATGAAATTATGAATGAATTTGTGAATAGGAATGTACTTATTGCAAGTTCGTTCAGATTCGTTGAGCCAAAACTATTTTTTCCATTCTGGAGATTCAATCAATTTACTCTTACAAGTTGAAATTTAAGTTCAAAGAAAGATTAACAAGGTGCATTTTGATAACATTCCCAAATATAACACTACCATTAAAAAGCCCTATGTGTAATGGTTCAAAACCTTGGTGTGCATTTAATGGATCATGATCATGCACTGAGTCTTTAAATACCAATCATTTATAACACAAATTAATGATAAATTGACAGATTCGAATATAGACGATCATGGGAATGTGCCAGCTAAAAAATGCAGTGCTGCAACTGATAATCTACAAAAAAAAAAGTAAGGCGCCAGAAGATCATTGGGTTGATTAGCACATTTAACTGTTTTTAATACTATTTTTTAAACGTATGTAGCATCTGGCGGTAATCAGGGTCATGGTGATGCCAAGCGAAGGAAGAAAGTTGTGTCTGCGAAAGGTAACTTTAGTGATCGCAAACCTAACAAAAACCTTATGTGTGTAAAAGCTAATCTTAATTTCTTGTTTTGAAATAGAAACTCCACTATAGAAACATAGACGTCAACATAGACATGTAATAATTGTAGATAAAATATAATAATAAAAAAATCATAGTGACATCAATGTTACATTTCTCTACAAATAAAAAAATGTAGCATGTTTTAATTAACAATAACGTAAAAAAGTCATACAAGGCAATGAGCTAAAAGTAAAGTTAACCACCTTATGTATGTGCTAAAATGCAAACTAAACGTAACATATGTGTATGTGATCGCCTTTAACTAACTAGATGGGCGTGAGGGTGACAAAACACAAGAGATCATACATGATGAAAAAGGTGGCAGAGATACCACACCAGGTTCAGCAGCTACTACACAAAAAAGTGCCGCGTGTGGAGTGATACGCGACGAAGAAAATCAGGCAAAACATCAAGAGAAGAAAGCTACACCGACAAGTAAGTTCCACGTGTTTTTTTTTTCATTCAACCATTATATAAACTCACGTATAACCTATTACATGTGTACAAAAATTAAGAAGAACCGATAATACACAAACAAACTAACACGTACATGTATGTGTACATGTAAATGAATAGAATTGGACAGCAGCAACGAAACACAAAACATGCAAGAATTGCTTGATGGGCCTACCTTTCACCTACTCACACAAGACACCGAACTAGGCAAGTCATGATTCCCAAAAAAAAAACCGTGAACATGTGTTATTTCTATACACAACAGATAATCAGAATTATAAAAACCAAAAAAAAAATGCAGGTGTTGATGTCGATGAAACAGATAATACGGAAACTTCCGTACCAACTGATGTGCAAAAAAGTGATGCCATGAATCAAAAAGATAAACATTCAAAAGAAGAAGAGACCAAAAATAAAATCAATGGTAAGTTCTACATGTTTTAACTTCATTCAAAAATTATAATAAACTTGGAATTTTTTTATTAATACTAATGAACAAAAAAGGCAAGGGAATGGCTGAAAATGATATCACACGTAACGCTTGGGTAAACGAACTTGAATCAAGACGAAGAAAACCAATTGGTAGGTTCAACCGGTCATGTGATGACCATGATGACGAAATGGAAATCGAAATTACATCGGAAGAACAGCGTATATGGGATTTTCTGTTCGATATCAAATACTCAATGTAAGCTTCTGTTTAAATTATAAAATACTAGTTGTTACATTAATCAAAGCTTTGCTCCTGAGAGATTAGGGAATCTTTTGCTCCAAATAGTATGTTTTTTTTTTCGACTACACTATTTTTCTTTTAAATGTATAACAGCATACGTTTTTTCACAAACAACATATAGGCCACGGAAAATGGTCATCTCTTTGTCTAGCGGGGTAACAAAAAAATTCGGTCAATCTGCTAAGTAAGTTTAGTTATATAAAATATACGTAAAACATAGTATTCCTAGATTTTTGATATCCATAATCTAATTTATAAATCTAACATTGTCTTACGTAGAGATATTATCTTCAAGAGTATGTACGGCGTCGAAATCACAAAGACGCTGATGCGCACATTGAGGGAGGAAGTGAAGGTGTACCCTGATGTGGTTGATGCTTGGGTAGATGTACTGAATTATGAAGAACTAGATAGAACCGCCGGCTGCGTGACACGTATTTATTTTAGAACAACTGTCATAGTAAGTATTCATACCATATTGTTTGATCTTTGTCTATGATTTTGAATTTATTAAGTCTTTTGGAATGTTGTAAGTTTGCCTATTTAAAAGACTTTTTTTAATTATTAGAATTCGGGCCTTGCACCAGCTTATTGACACATCTTATTTGAAAAAAAAAAAACAGGACAACTGGTTATTGACAGATTCTACTTGTGATGATGATGAACGTATGAAAACGTTCCGCGTAAGGATGATGGATGGCGGCGCATATGAGCTCATTGGGATCAAAATGATTTTCTTTCCAATCCTAGAGAATGATCAATATTACTTGATTGTTTTCGATCTGCAAAACGGCGCAATAACCGTCATAGACCACAAGCCTGATCGCACACCCTTAGTTGGCATTAGGGATCATCAAGATTACTACATTAAAGATACACCATACAAAGTGGTCAGTCATTCTCTTTTCTTGTAAACTTCAAGATGAAAAACAATAACTCATACCAAAACTGATTACTTTATTATTTTAACAGAAGCATATGCTGGACGCTTATTTGGAGTGTTCCGAACATTCGACAAAAGATCAAATTGCAGCAGCCAAGATTAAGAGGTGTGATATCCATTGGGCGACCCCTGCGCATCCAATGGATAGTGCGGTATTCCTTATGAAGCACATGCAGAATTTTAACTGCATCAATGAACCTTTTGAATGTGGTTTTAGTGGCCACTGGAAGAAAAAGCAAAAACAGATTCTTGCCCTCTTAAAAAATTCGCTACACGCATGCTACTCTCTGATGTGAATTTAATGAAGGCAAAGGTTCGCGATGCTGCATTATCAGTGTAACTTGCTGCTTCATATGCTAATGTTATGTTTTTTTGTGGACAACTTAAACAATTTAACTCGTACTTTGTCAGTTGCCTGTCTATGTATTTCACTATTAATCCATGTCGTTGATCTGGAACACATGTCTTTATGTGTACGTTTAATCTTAACTTTTGGCGAACCATAAGTACACTAATGGAAAGTTTGACTAAGATAAATATTTTCATTTGAATAGCATACAATAAGATGTAGTAAAAAAAGTGTAACAATGCAATATTTTTGTTTGATAACTTTTTAATCACTTTGACAATGAATAAAATGTAATACAATATTACGTCTAATATGTGTGTTCTTTGTTGTTATAATTAGCGTTAGTCAAATAGTCGTAACTATCATTACAAGCTACTTTGTTACAAAAAAAAAAAAAATCAATACAAAAAATACCTGTTTCGTTACAAAAATCAGTAAAAAAAATGTAACAGCATATATTAAATTGGGTTATCTCTTAGGTCAAGCTAACTACTCCTAGTTATAATATTTTTATAAAGAAAAAAAAGTACAGTCTTACAAATTAATTGTGCCAACTTGGAAGTGTCTAATTCGCACAAAAAGTACACACATATACCAACACCGTATCCAAGAAATATATCATAGTACCCATTAATTATAATAATATATATAAACAAAAATAAAGTACAATCTCATATAAATGCCCCAGTATAGGGAATCTAAATTGGACAAAAAAATAGCATAGGACTCATTGATGTTTACACGAAGGAAAAAACATAAATAACAAAAAAAAATGTGTACTTCTAACACAATCTTATGCCCATTGTCTTCTTGTCTTATCTTACACATTTAAAAAAAGATAGGTATCGATATGCGCCCATGGATATGCATTGTTAGTGTAACTCTCTCATGATTTGATAACTATGGTACAAGCATTTAATGAATCCCAATTGTCTCTTTGTGGTGTAATTATAAAAAAATAAAAATATATATACACCTATCACGTTTGGGTAAACAAAAGGAGGGAAGAATCAAAAGTTCAAAACTTTAATATTAAATGACAGAAACTTTAAAAAAACTTGTTACATCAAATGTAAATGCTTGCTAAGAAATGACAGCTTTGAAAAAAAAATCTGCTGGTTGAAATACATGCAATATCATATATGGGGTTTTTTGGCGGGAAAATACAAAAAGGAAGGAACACTAATTATATAAGTTACATTTATAAATAAAGTAAAAATGAAGGCCATAATATGATTTACATTTGCCCATACCTGGAAATTTATGTAACTTCTTTCCCAGTTCTTTCATATGTATAATATAATTATGTTACAGGCCCTTATGTTACATTTCCCAATATAATTATGTTACTTGGAAATATATAATATAATTATGTTAATTGCTTTCAAATAAAAAGAAACAGCAAAAAAAATACTTAACTTCTATGTTGGTTAGTGTATTACATTTAATGTCGATGTAAACTGATGTAAACAATCTAATTAATTTATCCACCTAACATCATTTGTTTGTCTATAAATTAAGGTGAAATGTAAACATTTGTTTCATTACTTGTTCACCATAAAGAAGTAAAAAAAAACAACCTTATTATGTCTAGTCCAACATCACCATCTGTCTCAAAACGGGTTACCAAACGATTGCGGAGAACTCTTTCATTCGAACTCCAAACTCCAAAATCGGATGGCAACCCAGAGTGTTCTCAAATCACAAACACCCCTTCTCTTCCGTCAACGCCGCAAACTGTTGAAGAAAATCTTGCTATGGATGCTAAGCTTATAAGTGACCTCCTTACTAACACTAAACCTGAAGCAACAACACATGATGAGATGTCGTTAGATGAGGCACTTTTTGATGTTGACTGGGGATCATTTTACTTCACTACACAAGTTACCCCTGTCAAAAACTCTTCATCTGTGGTGCTCGCTGACCAAGCTAAACCAGTCAACGCCACCCAGGAGACCCCCCGGCAGTTGATCCAAAGACTACCGATGATCCTGAAGATGATCCTATAGATGATGATTACTCTTGTTACTCTCCAAACACTCTTGTCTCGTGGGCCAACCACAACCCGTGGGAGAGTGAGCTTAGCCCAGAACCACTCAACACTGAAATTGAGTATGGCACTCCAAGATCGTTTCTTGACTAAAAAGTGGTGTTTATGTGAAGTTACTAGTATGTGTGTGAAAAAAGAATGTGCCCCCATTTTCCATCTCTCTTGCAATATAGGGGCTACTTTCCTTATCCTATGTTATCCTATGTTGTTTACCATATCTAGTGTTAAAGTTATTATGTACTCAACTATTCTGTTAAATCTATGTTTTTCCAATCTATGTTATTCAAAAAATCGTGTCATTATTATATGATTTCAACAAATACTGACTTCTAACATAACGAAAAACTAAAAAAAGTTGATATCTTAAAAAAAGCTTACATAAGTTACACGCTTTAGGAAAAAAAAATAATAAATAAAAAAGAGTCACATTATCAAATCTAAAAAACATACAACGTTCTCATGAAAAAAAAGAGATTCAAGCAACCATCAACAAAAGCACATGATCAAACACACATACAGCAAAAATGTACAAAAATCTCAGAGAAAAAAAATGTAACACGGTACGTAAGCACATGATCAAACACAGATACAGCAAAAATGTACAAAAATCTCAAGGAAAAATAAAATGTAACATGGTAAAAACAAAACAAAAAAATCCATAACATAGAAAATTCTCAAATTCAACATAGCAAAAATATACAAAAATCTCAGGGAAAAATTGTAAAATGGTAAAAACAAAACCAAAAAATCCATAACATAGAAAATTCTCAGATTCAACCAAACATCAACAAGTACATACTACCGAAAATGTCATTAACATACTAACAAGGATAATCCAACTAAGTACCACCTATTTCTTAATCTCAACAAACAATGGCAAAACCCTCAACAAACAATGCTAACAAGTAAGCTGCCAATCACTAACGCTAATATCAGTAACCATATAACCCTCTTGTTCTTCTGGATTACTTGCTCACGGGCAAACAGTTCAGCTTGCAGGTTGTTGATGTTCCTCAAAAGACCTGGTATGATCCTAGTTGACCGTAGGCACATCGGTGGGTCGACCCAACCAATGAAAGGGCAGTTGCTAGGCTACATTAAAATAATGGGGATAAAACACGATTAGAACATACATTTACTTATTAAAACGGGGTTCGAATTTTTTTACCTTAAACGGACATGAATAGAACCTTCTTCCTGGGTTGTCATCTGTCCATGATGTCTGGATGGTAGCAATCCTCCCACATGAACACCTTTTCATCTTTTTTGAGAGGTAGATGAATTGTAAAGAAAAAAGAGAGATAAGAAAATCAAATATTTGAATATAGTTGGAGATGGAGATAGTTGGAAGCCTATGTATCAAGGATTTGTGGGTCCCAGTATAAACATATTCTTTTGTCATTACCCACGTCCATACACTTCTTTCTTTTTTTACTTTTTATTACTTTTTTTCTTTTGGTAACATGGGGCCTACCCCTAGAAACAGTTTTACTACCACATTTCTACTTGTATAACCAAAAACACAAAAAAAAATATATCCGAAAAAAGAAGTAACGACACACAAACTAGATAGTTTTTTTTTTCATTACATATTACACCACAAAAAATTACAAAATCATTAGACACATAAATTACTCCTTAGTTAATGTTGATAACCTGATACTACACCTAATTTCTAATTAACCTAAAAACATACATACATCTTCAAAAACAACATAATTAGAAAAACACAACAACAACACTTGATTTCTACTTGAGCTTCTTCATGTGAACCACTTTTTGCACTTGCATGGGTTTGGTGGCACGGGGGAAACTGATATGTTTATTGGGAAATATGAATCCCACTCAATTTCACTCATCCACGAGACATCATCAACCCAATCGCTGGTTTTGGGATCATCAACATGTCTCTTTGTTGGGTATATTGTAGGCTCATCGTTAGGCATCACATTACTGGTAGTGTATGTATCAAACCCAAAGGGTTCACCCTTGGGCACTACATTTGGCTCCAACTTGACTGTAGGGTTAACACTAGGCTCGTTTTTCAGTATTGCTCGCGCCATAGGCTTCACATCGGGTTCCGCCTTTGGGGTCGAACAAAAGCTACTTCTCTTTCCGAGGGGGTGCCCATCAATGGTAAAAATTTTCCTAAGCGTATGTATGGGCGTAGGGGCTAAAGGGGTTGTTTCATGCATATCGCCAACGCTCACTGGAGTCGATGCATACTTTCGAAGTCTCTTCCCAACATTAATGAACTCATTTTTTCCAGGCATGAGATCGATCACCTCAACATCCGGAACTTTGGAAACCGTGGATGGCCTCTTGTGCATTGTTATGCTTTGTGTGTGATTAGTAGTTAACAATGGTTTGTGGATGTACATATTATGTATGCTGAAACTATTTATAACGAAAAAATAAACTTTGGGGGTGGATGGTGGTTACTGGTGATTAGATATGAAAATAAATGAAAAATTAAATGCATCACCAGATAAAAAGGAGAAAATAACAAAAAGATACATCTTGTTGTATGTATTCTATAAAAATGTATCTACAACTTGACTATATAAAAAGTTGTTACTTTATGTATAATATATAAAATTTGTTACAATAACAAGTAACATTCATCCAGCCTTCATCCAGATATATTATCTCTTTAAGAAAAAAACGGCTTGTGTTTTGTAAAAAAAAACTACAAAAAAAATATACAAACTACTATATGTGCTTACATTTTTTTTTTTTTGGTTACTGGTTTTTGTAACGAAATGGGTCATTTTCTGACTAATTATATACATAGGATGTAACGTCCAAAATATGTAACATGGTATAAACAAAACCAAAAAATCCATAAGATAGAAAATTCTCAGATTCAACATAGCAAAAATCTACAAAAATCTCAGGGAAAACAAATGTAACATGGTAAAAACAAAACCAAAAAATCCATAACATAGAAAATTCTCAGCTTCAACCAAACATCAACAAGTACATACTAACGAAAATGTCATTAGCATACTAACGAGGATAATCCAACTAAGTACCACCTATTTCTTAATCTCAACAAACAATGGCAAAAACCTCAACAAAAAACGTTTACTTTTCACACAAACATTGTGGATATCATTTCATAATGCAACTGATCAATTAAACCATAGTCATTAAACTGAAAACCATACTACATACCAAACTCACATACATCCTAACATGCAAACATATGCATGTGCATCCATTTTCATGTAATCTACACATGCAAACATGTGCATGTACAAAAGGCAGCCCAAAAAATACAAAAGGGATGATCAAAGTTTAGTTGCGCTCCACTAAAATGGAGACCAAAAAGCTGGCGTCATAAAAGTTTTCAAAACACGCACAGCACACACATCAATATAAATACCAAATCAAGTGGACTCCTGACTCGCAGAGCTTGAGTACTCATCCTCGTTACCCGATTTATTCTTCTTCTTCTTTTTCTTGCAATTTCTTGAATCATGCCCAGTCACGTACTTCATACATGTTCCGCAAAGCCTGGGTGTTTTGGGAGGTTTGACAGCAGAGTTGCTCGTTCCATCCTGAGATGCTCTAGAAAATCGTCGACGTTTGCCGCATCCTTTGTTCCTGATCCCGTCTGGATTGTTGAGAGTTACGTCCCCATCTAAAGAAACACCAAGCAATTCTTCAACAGCAGCATAGTTATCATTGTTGGCTTCGTCATCAACTGGTCCTCCATTTAGTAACTTGCATTTCAGTTCCTTTATCTGCTCAGCGAAAGAAGAAAGTCCTCCAACATCACTTCTTAATGCGTCTACACATTCGGTTACAATCTCAAGAATCTGAGTTCTCGCAGCAGCTTGTGGACGGGTGTCAACGCCGTATCGACTCCCAATAGAAAATAAACTTTTAGGAAGCACGTCCCTAGTCCAACGCTTAACAACAAACTGAGCCGGGATTTTTTCAATATTGTTTACCCGGTAAACACAAAAAATGTGCCTACACAGATATCCAATACGGATGAAGTTGTTGCATGAACAAGAGACTGACTGATTTCTCAACTCAAGTTTAACCTACAAAAACACCAAACCACATTATTAAGCTTCTGTGAAAAAAAGCATAATGAAAGCTTAAACAAAAGATGCCACTATAAGGATACAGCAAGTTACCGTGAATGTGTTGGTTGCATTGTTTCGTTTGTCCAACTGATTCACATAGTAAACACAAACATCATCACAATCCTCCGTGTTTACAATGTAACAAAACAGCTTCCCCTTGTATATCTCTTTTCTTACTTCTGTGAAAATTGCATGTGTATACAACTCAAAAGCATGCTTCTCAATAGCTAAGTCAGTAGTGTCCATGAATACACTAGATGAAGTTTTAAACTCTGCAACACGTTGCCTGTAACGCTGATTGTCTATCCTAGTTTCATAACATAGCATGAACTGAACTAGTGTGTTAGCGCTAGAAGAGTTGACCTTGAAGTTTGAGTTAGAGCTTTCACATCTTGATGTAGTCTTCATCAGACAACACATTGGGATATCACGAAAGTAGGCAGGTACCCATTGGTCCCTAATTGAGTACATATCATTCAACCAGTCGTGATCTTGTAACCCATATTCCTCCATCAAAAGTTGCCAACGCGTCTCAAATGTAGATGGCTTCATGGGAATACTCCACACTAAACGATGCATCAATGCCCTTAGCTCAGAGTTTTGTAACAGGTCTCCAGCAACCTATACATATCAGGACACAAAACTGTTAAGAAAATGTAACAAAAAAAAAACTTCTCAAACGAGATTCATAAATTAATAAAACCTTGGTGGGAAGTTTCTTCATAATATGCCACATGCAAAGGCGGTGCCGAGAGTATGTGAAAACCTCTGAAATGGCAGCTTTCATTGAAGGGTCCTGGTCCGTCAGAACTAACTTTGGTTGCTTCTTGTGTGCCTTCACAAATGATTCAAGTAACCACTTGTAAGAGTCAATGGTTTCATTGAATAGCAAGCCAGCACCGAATGTCACACATTGTTTATGATTATCAACCCCAGTGAAAGGAACAAAAATCATGCTGTACCTGCGCGACAAAGAAAATAAACAAAAGTTAGTAATATGTTAAAGGGAAAAAAAGTGCGAGTTTTCAAAACCTTACTTGTTAGTGTGATAAGTCGCATCAAAAGCTAACACATCACCAAACACCTCATAGTTTATCTTGGAAATTTCGTCTGCCCAAAAAATCGACCTCAATTGCACTTTCTCAACCACAAACTCATAGTAAAAGTCCGGTAAGCTCTCCGATCTTTCTTTCAAACGATCTATAACAAGTTGATCATCACGGTCACCAATATAAAGCCTAACCGACTGGCTCCAGTTCTTAAAATCAGTTGGCGTGCCACGTACGTTGTGATGTCCACCCATCAGGGACACTAAAACTCTGTGAGAAACAATTGGACCAATTCTGTTCAAACTCATGTTATGGATAAACTGTTTGGATGTAAAGGGTAGTTTCCTTGAAATCCTACTTAGGTCACGATTAAAACGCTCAACAAACGGATGATTATGGTGCTCATGGAACCCTACCACTGTGCACATAGAGCTGCCCTCACAAAACTTAACTAGTATACTAGCCTTGCAATCTGTCACTGTGAAATTACTTTGCCTGATAGTCAAGGTTGACTGCTCCAAGGTATCAGTTTTACGCTTAATTTGTGGTTTTGAATATTTAGTACACCTTATGTACTGGTGAGTGACAAACCCCTTCCATCTCTTGGTTTGCCCCTTACGAATAGAAAACCCATAATACACAGCATAGTCCTTGTACATACTGAACACGTCCTTTCACGTTTCATATACACAACCAACAACAGGCTTTAAAACAATAGGAACATTAGGACACCACATTCTAGTGCCATTGGGTGTGTGGTGAACATAAAATTCCTCGTCCGCATGAATATCTACAAAAAATGTAACACCTCAAAAATTCACGTCCTATAATGTGTTGACACGTGCCATAGGTTTAAAACGTGTGAAAGAATATTATAGAAGGACTAAAGTTGACAAACATGGAAAGTATGTGAATATACGTATTCTAAGTGTCAACTGTGAATAAATATAATGTACATTAACCCTACATGATGCTCATACCTTCAAACGAATAAATCATGGATCATACGAAGCTAAAAGTGAGAGATTTCAAACTACAGGGACTAAATGTGTCAACATGTTTAATTTATACCTCTGAGTGACCTTTTGACAAACCCGAAGCTTTGTAAATGTCAAATATGCTCACTAGAATGCACGATATAAATTTCATAAAGTTTCGTAATCGTATGAGAAAGTTATGATCAAATTCGTGTGCGAGGGGTTAAAGCGTTAACGTTGAAAGTTGAGACTTTTCAGGTTAACCGGAAGTGACCAGGGACTTGGCAAAGTGGGTATAAGTCCTAAAGCCCTTGTAGGTAAATATAAGGGGGTCAAATTGCAAGAATTATACTTAGTTGACCTTTCGTGAAGCCAAGGGACAAGATGCAAAAACAAGAAAAATAAAAATCTGATTTTAAGGTTCATGCGGGCCGCGTAAAGGATGCTTAACCTTTACGCGGGCCGCGTCAGGACATCAGATACAGAAAACATGGACAACAGCCTGTAAACGCGGAGAACCGACCCTTATTCGATATTATTGCATTGTGGGCGACCCTAAACTGTGCTAGAGCACTAGGACACATGTTGGAAGGTTGTGGGCAGTTGATAGCCTTAGTTGTCAACATCTTATGGTGATTACAACTAGTATATAAGGCCTCATTGTGCAACATTGTTCCACACACCTTCAAACAAGCTTCTGATCATTCTTGGAGCTCCCAAGCAGACTCAAGTCTTCACATTTCGTGCATAGGACTCTTGTAAGTCTGCTAATCCTTCTTTAATTGAGTTTAGCTTAGTATTTTAACTAAAAGTCAAACCGTCGTAATTACGGTTTGACTTCGAGATTAATTGTTAATGCCTCAGTCACATCTCGAATTAAAAGTAGTTATAGGTTGGTAATTATGTAGGTAATAAAACCTCAAAAGGGTTTCCCCTGATTCCAACTCTAACCAGGTCAAATGTCGGGTCAAACTATTTTATAAAAAGTCAACAGGATACTTAAAATGCCATTTATGCATAATCAACATTATAGATCATATACAACCTGTTGGATCATTGTTATAACTTGGTAATAAGTGTAAGAACATGTCTAAACATGTTCAACCCGACAATTTCCTGTCTAGACCCGGTTCGGAACCGAAAGTCACATAGTTTGACTTTCACTTTGACTTTCAGTTCTGACCCGTTATGGTATGTTTTAGAAATACCTAAGAGCTCTATTTGGACCAGGTTACATGCTAGTATAACCCTCTGTGATTATACACCTCGGATCATTAGTTATCCAATTAATACGCATGATTCCGTTAATTGCCCATATGTTGACCATTATGCCCTTATTACCTTAAAACGTGATTTTTGGAAAAGTAAAAGTGTAGAAACCTTAATTACTAATATATAGAAGTGTATGCAAAGTTTGACATCAGTTTGAGGTGTAGAATAAGAGTTATGCTCATTAGCGCAAATAGGAAGCTTTATGTTAATTAAATGGCGTAATTAGCGTATAGCCTAGTTAAACATACTTTTTGATACCAAATCTTTTACCCACTGATGTATTATATTATTTTGGGATTTTTAAAGATTTTTAATTAAATTTAGGCTGAGCATAACTCATAGTCGTAGGCTTAATCCGGTAATTGTCGGTTTTGCCCTTACGGGCCATAAAATGAGTTTTACCTATCTAAACGACTCCAAACCTTTTGCTACTGATCACATATGATAAATAAATTATTTTAAGCCTTCTGGAAATATAAAAATATCAGATTTATGTATCAAACCCGGAAATGGCCTTTAATCGCCTTATTTAGCGTTTTTAACGCATAGTATGTACTAAACCTATTTTAAACATACCAAGGGTGATACCTACTGATATTTGAGGAAAATTATAATATTTTAACAGTAAGCAAAGGTTGATAAACTCAGACTTCAGTTTTGAGCTTTTCGGCTTATGTGAAATTACCAAAATACCCCTACGGGGCATAGTTTGGTTATAATTGATAAATTTCACATATGTACTTTATCCTACTGTTATAACTCATTAATTTGAGTATGTTTACTGATTACATCAGACCTGTAACTCAGTTAAACACTTAAACCCTTTTACAACCTTTAAAATGACCAAACTACCCCTACGGGGCCTAGTTTGTGTTTAAACACGTTTCGGGCATAATGAAAGACATCTTACTGATGTCACAACATATTTGAGGTATAATTAACTTAGGAAACCTGTATATCGCTCTCATGAATACCCGTCACGCTTGCTACGCATACGGTTCGGTTTATGTAACAAGTTTACATAAATTAGCCGAAACGGGTCAAACCTTAACGGTTTTATCTCAAAATCCAGAATGTGAATAATAAACCCATATTAAAAAAGTATTCAAACTTGTCGGGTCTAAATCACATTCTATCCGGTCTTCGCTTAATCGTGCGTACGAACCGTATCTTTGAAACTAGCCGGTCTAAGCTAAAGCTTAATTAAAGACCAAAGCTACGTGCATTTTGCTTATTGTGATTTATACATTGCTCAGGTAAATACTTTTAACTTATTTTCCCTATACGGGCTTGGGTTACGGTATATAGCATACTGTGACAACTCGAAATTTAGAACCTTTCGTTGTATGCTTAAACGTGTGAATAGTTAAACTTATGTGACTTAATGAATGATAAGTGAACCTTTATATGATCTTGTGTTATGTTACATGTATGCTTGTGTGTATGTATTCGAGTATGTATATGAGCCGAAAGCCATGAACCCGACTCGAGACCATGTGGTCTCGAGTGAACTAGTACAACACTTGGGCCGAATGGGCCACGCACCCCATTTAACCCAACCGAAACCCATTAGGGTGCACCACATGAAGCTAGTATATATGTTATGCACCTAGCTATCCTTGCCATTTTCTTAGACACACACACTCTCCACTCTCTCACACTAAAACCCTAGACACCAAGCACCATACTTCTCCTCCTTCATCTCGGATCCAACCAACCGACCACCAAAGGGATTCTCGGGTTTTGCTTGTTCACACCAAACAAAGCTTCATCTTTCACCACCTCACAACCGGTTAGTGTTTATGATGTTTGTTAGTGATTTTTATGATGTTTGTTGTGTTAAATGATAGCATGAATGGTAGGATTTAACTAGTGTAGTTGTATGCTTAATGATGGGTGTGAACCGAATGTGTATGATGTATATGATGATGCTTGGTTAACATACTTTGATTTCGGATATGTTGCTTAATGAACACACAATATTTTATGTCTAAGTATGATTCAAAACCATGGAGTGTTGATGTTCATAAAAACCGGCTTGCATAGGTGTAGTACCATGTTAATGAGATTAGTGTAGAGTTGATTTTTGATATGTTATGTGACGATTTGAAACTATGAGATGAATATGTTCAAGAATTGATTGTTGTTCATGACTTTGTTAGACTTAGGTTCATATGAATGATGATGAACTACTTGAATGTGTGAAGAACATGATGAATGTAGGAAGAACTAGTTGAATATCATATGAACATGCTTGAATATTTGAATTCTGATGTGTTTGATCCAAAATGGTAGTTTGTTAGACAAGAAAACAGGTTTAAGTGGATAGTACAAATGGCTGCATGATAACAAAACCTTATTGGATAGTACACTGTTCCGAATCAGCTTGTGTCCACTCGAAACCATCAGTTGCGACTCGAAACCATGCATGATGAGTCGAAATCTCCCAGTTGCGACACCGGTTGCGAGTCGCAAACACCTGGTTGCGACTCGAAACCACACATGATCAGCACACCAAACTTGGTGACTCGGAACCACGGTTGCGAGTCCAGTTGCGACTCGTAACCAAACCAGCACGGACCGAAACCACGATTGCGACTCAGGTTGCGAGTCGCAAACGCCTAGTTGCGACTCGAGACTATACACGCTGTTTGTGCTTTCACCTCATTTCGGACTTATTTGATTGGGCCGGACTCTTGGGCCTAGTGTACTGACCTGATATATTACTGTTGAATATGAATGTCAATGAACTGCCATGATTAAACGTGTACGCCTTACGTGCACTACTTGAATACGAACCTGATTGTATGATACAACTATGATAGGACGTGAGTAGCCTCAACGTTGCTTGTTTGACTTTTCTGTGTTTTCTACCGAGCAAACCAAGGTGAGTTCACACCCTCTACAAAGCATGGGATTCCCAGGGGTCGGGAATTGGGGTTAAGGAACTGGGTTCCTCGTCCTCCTTGGGTAGGACAGCAAGGGTTCAGGAATGTAATTCCTCGTCCTCACGGACAGATAACTCGTACTAGACCAAAACTCTATCACGAAGTCCCTCCTTTTTATATCGACTTAATCGCCGGGCCAATGGCGAGCGGGTCATTAGTTAGATAGCGCTATTTAGGTCTGACAAACCTCACACCGTGCCGCAGAGGACGGGCGTGAACTAATGGATCTGGGGCACGTCAATGATGATAGACATTGACAGTTTCAGGGCACATAAACATGACTACAGTCAGCAGTCGATATGGTAACGAGTCTAGTGTATACATGGGGTAGCCCCCCACGGCCGAAATGCCAGATAACTAACACGGGGTAGCCCCCACGGCTGGATAGCCAGAGTAACCGGGAATAAACATGTCACGTTTTTAATTATGGGGTAACCCCCACGGCAGGATGCCAGCTAAAGGAAACTGTTTTCGAAACAACTTAAAACGAACACCCAACCGTGAACTCACTCAACTAGTTGTTGACTCGTTACTACATGCTTGGCAGGTCCTTAGGTTCTTAAGCTGGAGCTTGCATGGAGGAGGATCGTTGTGGGACATGGACGACTGTGTGCCATGTTAAACTATGAAACAATTAAACTTATGTTTTGATTTAAGACTTATGCTTCCGCTTGCAACTTAACTATGTTTTGTTTGAACACCAATTGTATTGGGTGGATTTTTATAACTATTCATATGCTTGTTCAATATGATTGGTGGCTGGATCCTGGTCAGTCACGCCTCCAAGCGGTAGTACTCCGCGGGTGGATTTTGGGGGTGTGACAGATTGGTATCAGAGCCATTGGTTATAGTGAACTTGGTTTTAATAAAGGGGAAAACTTTTTGTTAAAACCAGACTATAACCTGTACAGTGCTCAACGGTCCACAACGATGCTTCACTCCACATGCAAGACTCGACATTCTAGGTGATATGATCTGTGTATATTGCCTACTTGTTAGTTACATGGTACATTGCTTATGGTATGCTTGGTTAGTATAACTACTGTTGCTTGAACACGTGCGTGCTTACCCTATCTTATCATCGTACTTTCGCGAACCCCTCTCACTCACGTTCTTCTTGATGTGAAGATCATGTCTGGACGCGTTAACATGACACAAGCCCAGTTGACGGCTCTGATTAACGAACGAGTTGCCGCAGCACTCGCAGCTGCACACGCAGGAGGTATATCCTGCAGTCCGAACTCACTCTAGGATCTTTAGGATCCTACTCTCGTGAACCAACCTTTGTGTTAAACTCTGTCTTTTCTTTCACCTACGATAGGTCAGCACGTTCAGCCACCCGTGTGCACTTTTAAGACTTTCATGGACTGCCGGCCAACTACTTTTAGCGGCACTGAAGGAGCAGTAGGTCTCCTACACTGGTTTGAGAAACTAGAATCTGTCTTCGAAATGTGCGAATGCCCTGAGGCGCGCAGGGTGAAGTATGCTACTGGTACTCTCGAGGGTTTAGCCCTCACGTGGTGGAACGCTCAAGTTCAGATGCTAGGGTTGGTTGCTGCCAACGCCACCCCATGGGAAACTTTCAAGGAAATGATCAAGGAGGAATACTGCAGCCGTGATGAGATTCACAAACTCGAGGTGGAGTTCTTCAACCTCAAGATGACTGGGTCCGAAATTGAAGCTTATGTGAAAAGGTCGAACGAACTGGCAATTCTGTGCCCTACTATGGTGGATCCTCCCATCAAACGCATCGAACTATTTCTTCAGGGCTTAGTGCCAGAAATCCAAAGTCATGTGACTTCAGCGAACCTCGCCACCTACCAGCAAACCGTTCAGTTGGCTCACCGTCTCACGGATCAAGCGGTGGAGCAGAACAAGTTACCAAAACGCATAGGCGCTGCAACTACTTCTGGTACCTCTAGTGACAACAAACGGAAATGGGATGGAACTTCAAGTAAGGGTTCGACTTCTGTTCAGTCCCAGTCTCGGCAGAGAAAGACTGAGGACCACAAGAGCCCTAATCAGCAATCGTCTGGTGGTGGATACAAAGGAAATCACCCCAAATGCAATCGCTGCAGCCTGCACCACAGCGGACCATGCACCAGGGGCAACTGTCATAGGTGCAACAAGCCTGGTCATGCTGCAAAGGATTGCAGGAGCTTATACCCCGCCAATCAGAATCGTCAGCAAGCTCAACAGAACCAGCGCCAGCAACAGCAACAGGGTGATAACAAAGGGTGCTTTCAGTGTGGAGCTGAGGGCCACTTCAAGAGAGATTGTCCCCAACTGAACAGGAACCAGAACAACAACAACAACAACAACAACAACAATAACAACAATCAGGGGAATGGTAACAATGGGAACAACAACAACAATGGCGCCAGGGGGCGAATGTTTGTGATCGGCCAAGGTGAAGCAAGGAACGACCCCAATGTTGTGGCGGGTAAGTTCCTTCTCGACGACTTTTATGTTTCAGTTTTATTTGATTCGGGTGCCGATACTAGCTACGTGTCACTAGAAGTTAGTCGAATGCTTAAGCGTATTCCAACACCCTTGAACATCAAGCACACCGTAGAGCTAGCAAATGGTAAGAGTTTAGAAGCCACACACATAGTCAAGGGTTGTAAACTTATTCTCGCTGACCAGACCTTCTCTATCGACCTCATTCCTATTGTCTTGGGTAGTTTCGACGTTGTCATTGGGATGGATTGGTTATCCCAGCACAGAGCAGAGATTCTTTGCAACGAGAAGGTTGTCCGTATTCCAGGTCCCGGTGGTGAACCTCTCATGATTCATGGCGACAAGAGGAGCGCTGTTGAAAACGTCATTTCTCTCCTTAAGGCCCAAAAGTACTTGCGAAAGGGCCACACCGCCATTTTGGCTCTTATTACTGACACCACGGAGAAAGAGAAAAGGATAGAAGATTTTCCAGTTGTACGCGAGTATCCAGAGGTATTTCCTGAGGAATTACCTGGTCTTCCGCCTCATCGCCAAGTCGAGTTTCAGATTGAACTAGCTCCTGGAGCTGCGCCTATCGCTCGTGCACCTTATCGTTTAGCCCCATCAGAGTTGAAGGAACTCTCCACGCAACTACAAGAGCTCCTGGATAAGGGTTTTATTCGTCCTAGCTCGTCGCCCTGGGGAGCTCCAGTACTATTTGTAAAGAAGAAAGACGGTACTTTCAGAATGTGCATCGACTACCGAGAACTCAACAAGGTGACGGTGAAGAATCGTTATCCCCTACCGCGTATCGACGACTTGTTCGACCAGTTGCAAGGATCGAGCTACTATTCGAAGATCGATTTGAGATCGGGTTATCACCAGCTGAGAGTCCGGGAAGAGGACGTCTCTAAAACAGCTTTCAGAACTCGATACGGGCACTATGAGTTTTTGGTCATGCCTTTTGGGATGACAAACGCACCTGCGGTTTTCATGGACTTGATGAACCGAGTGTGCAAGCCTTACCTGGACAAGTTCGTTATAGTCTTCATCGACGACATCCTGATCTATTCCAAGAGTCGGGAAGAACATGAGCAGCATCTGCGACTTATTCTGGAACTCCTTCGAACAGAACAGCTTTATGCAAAGTTCTCGAAATGCGACTTCTGGCTTCGAGAAGTCCATTTCCTAGGCCACGTGGTGAACAAGGATGGGATTCATGTTGATCCATCCAAGGTAGATTCGATTAAGAACTGGCCTGCACCTCGTACACCAAAGGAAATTCGCCAATTCTTGGGTTTGGCGGGATACTACCGGAGATTCATAAAGGATTTTTCTAAGATTGCACAGCCCCTCACCTCACTAACGCAAAAGGGCGTTATTTATCGCTGGGGAAACGCACAGGAGTTGGCATTTCAGCACCTAAAGGATAGACTTTGTAGCGCACCTATCCTTTCCTTGCCGGAAGGCACAGACGACTTTGTGGTTTACTGCGACGCATCAATTCAGGGTCTTGGTTGCGTGTTGATGCAACGAGATAAAGTTATAGCCTACGCCTCACGTCAACTCAAGGTTCATGAAAGGAACTACACTACGCACGATTTAGAGCTGGGAGCTGTTGTCTTTGCACTTAAGTTGTGGCGGCATTACCTGTATGGTACCAAATGCGCCATCTACACCGACCACAGGAGCCTCGAGCATATCTTCAAGCAGAAGGAACTGAATATGCGGCAACGACAATGGGTCGAGTTGCTAAGTGACTACGAGTGCGCAATCAGATACCACCCGGGCAAAGCCAATGTTGTGGCTGACGCCCTCAGTCGGAAGGACACTGCGCCTAAGCGCGTACGAGCTCTACAACTCACGATCCATTCTAGTCTTCCCTCCCAGATACGAGCAGCTCAGATAGAAGCACTGAAACCAGAAAACGTCAGGGCTGAAGCCCTACGCGGATCGAGGCAACGCTTAGAACAGAAGGAAGACGGTGCTTACTACGTAACGGGACGCGTTTGGGTCCCGCTCTATGGCAACCTACGAGAGCTTGTGATGGACGAAGCACACAAGTCTCGCTACTCGGTACATCCTGGATCGGATAAAATGTACCACGACATCAAAACTACGTATTGGTGGCCTAGCATGAAGGCCCACATAGCGACCTACGTCAGCAAGTGTTTGACTTGTGCAAGGGTCAAGTCGGAATACCAGAAACCATCAGGCCTACCCCAACAACCGGAGATACCTCAATGGAAATGGGAGCAAATTTCCATGGATTTTGTCACTGGCCTACCTAGATCCCAGCGCGGGAACGATACTATTTGGGTGATCGTGGATCGACTCACAAAATCTGCACACTTCCTGGCCATTAAGGAAACGGATAAGTTCTCCACTCTTGCAGAAATCTACATCAAAGAAATCGTTTCGAGGCACGGGGTGCCCACCTCCATTATCTCAGATCGAGATGCACGTTTTACTTCTGAGCTGTGGCAAGCAATGCACAAATCCTTCGGCTCACGACTAGACATGAGCACAGCGTACCATCCTCAGACGGACGGACAGTCCGAGCGCACTATTCAAACCTTAGAAGACATGCTTCGTGCATGTGTAATCGACTTTGGCAACCGCTGGGAAAAGCACCTGCCACTTGTGGAATTCTCGTACAATAACAGCTACCACACCAGCATTGGAGCTGCTCCGTTTGAGGCATTGTACGGACGTAAATGCCGGTCCCCTCTTTGCTGGGCAGAGGTGGGAGATAGTCAGATCACTGGTCCAGAATATGTGGTAGATACAACCGAGCAGATCGCTCAGATACGAAAACGCATGACGGCCGCTCGTGAACGTCAGAAAGTTTACGCCGACATGGGCAGGAAACCACTTGAGCTCCAGGTTGGGGAGCGGGTACTACTCAAAGTTTCACCCTGGAAGGGTGTGGTTCGTTTTGGTAAACGCGGCAAACTAAACCCACGATACGTTGGACCTTTCGAGGTCATTGAGAAAATAGGCAGGGTCGCCTACAGACTAAACTTACCAGCGGAACTCGGTGCAGTTCACAACGTTTTTCATGTGTCGAATCTGAAGAAGTGTCCGTCAGATGAGACCCACGTAGTTCCTTTGAAGGAACTCACGATCGACGAGCAGTTACGATTTGTCGAGGAACCAGTCGAGATCACGGACCGAGATGTTAAGGTCCTCAAGAGCACTAGAATACCTCTCGTTCGAGTTCGTTGGAACTCACGTCGCGGCCCAGAGTTCACCTGGGAGCGCGAAGATCAGATGAAACAAAAGTATCCCCAACTGTTCGCAAACAGTACACCCACTACTGAGGCTGAAGCTACGGAATTTCGGGACGAAATTCCAGATCAACGGGGGGTGGATGTGACACCCCAGGAAAACCAGGAAAACCAAACAACTTAACTAGCTTCCTCAGTGAGTGCTTACCAAACTTCGGGACGAAATTTCTTTCAACTTGGGGATGATGTGACAACTCGAAATTTAGAACCTTTCGTTGTATGCTTAAACGTGTGAATAGTTAAACTTATGTGACTTAATGAATGATAAGTGAACCTTTATATGATCTTGTGTTATGTTACATGTATGCTTGTGTGTATGTATTCGAGTATGTATATGAGCCGAAAGCCATGAACCCGACTCGAGACCATGTGGTCTCGAGTGAACTAGTACAACACTTGGGCCGAATGGGCCACGCACCCCATTTAACCCAACCGAAACCCATTAGGGTGCACCACATGAAGCTAGTATATATGTTATGCACCTAGCTATCCTTGCCATTTTCTTAGACACACACACTCTCCACTCTCTCACACTAAAACCCTAGACACCAAGCACCATACTTCTCCTCCTTCATCTCGGATCCAACCAACCGACCACCAAAGGGATTCTCGGGTTTTGCTTGTTCACACCAAACAAAGCTTCATCTTTCACCACCTCACAACCGGTTAGTGTTTATGATGTTTGTTAGTGATTTTTATGATGTTTGTTGTGTTAAATGATAGCATGAATGGTAGGATTTAACTAGTGTAGTTGTATGCTTAATGATGGGTGTGAACCGAATGTGTATGATGTATATGATGATGCTTGGTTAACATACTTTGATTTCGGATATGTTGCTTAATGAACACACAATATTTTATGTCTAAGTATGATTCAAAACCATGGAGTGTTGATGTTCATAAAAACCGGCTTGCATAGGTGTAGTACCATGTTAATGAGATTAGTGTAGAGTTGATTTTTGATATGTTATGTGACGATTTGAAACTATGAGATGAATATGTTCAAGAATTGATTGTTGTTCATGACTTTGTTAGACTTAGGTTCATATGAATGATGATGAACTACTTGAATGTGTGAAGAACATGATGAATGTAGGAAGAACTAGTTGAATATCATATGAACATGCTTGAATATTTGAATTCTGATGTGTTTGATCCAAAATGGTAGTTTGTTAGACAAGAAAACAGGTTTAAGTGGATAGTACAAATGGCTGCATGATAACAAAACCTTATTGGATAGTACACTGTTCCGAATCAGCTTGTGTCCACTCGAAACCATCAGTTGCGACTCGAAACCATGCATGATGAGTCGAAATCTCCCAGTTGCGACACCGGTTGCGAGTCGCAAACACCTGGTTGCGACTCGAAACCACACATGATCAGCACACCAAACTTGGTGACTCGGAACCACGGTTGCGAGTCCAGTTGCGACTCGTAACCAAACCAGCACGGACCGAAACCACGAATGCGACTCAGGTTGCGAGTCGCAAACGCCTAGTTGCGACTCGAGACTATACACGCTGTTTGGGCTTTCACCTCATTTCGGACTTATTTGATTGGGCCGGACTCTTGGGCCTAGTGTACTGACCTGATATATTACTGTTGAATATGAATGTCAATGAACTGCCATGATTAAACGTGTACGCCTTACGTGCACTACTTGAATACGAACCTGATTGTATGATACAACTATGATAGGACGTGAGTAGCCTCAACGTTGCTTGTTTGACTTTTCTGTGTTTTCTACCGAGCAAACCAAGGTGAGTTCACACCCTCTACAAAGCATGGGATTCCCAGGGGTCGGGAATTGGGGTTAAGGAACTGGGTTCCTCGTCCTCCTTGGGTAGGACAGCAAGGGTTCAGGAATGTAATTCCTCGTCCTCACGGACAGATAACTCGTACTAGACCAAAACTCTATCACGAAGTCCCTCCTTTTTATATCGACTTAATCGCCGGGCCAATGGCGAGCGGGTCATTAGTTAGATAGCGCTATTTAGGTCTGACAAACCTCACACCGTGCCGCAGAGGACGGGCGTGAACTAATGGATCTGGGGCACGTCAATGATGATAGACATTGACAGTTTCAGGGCACATAAACATGACTACAGTCAGCAGTCGATATGGTAACGAGTCTAGTGTATACATGGGGTAGCCCCCCACGGCCGAAATGCCAGATAACTAACACGAGGTAGCCCCCACGGCTGGATAGCCAGAGTAACCGGGAATAAACATGTCACGTTTTTAATTATGGGGTAACCCCCACGGCAGGATGCCAGCTAAAGGAAACTGTTTTCGAAACAACTTAAAACGAACACCCAACCGTGAACTCACTCAACTAGTTGTTGACTCGTTACTACATGCTTGGCAGGTCCTTAGGTTCTTAAGCTGGAGCTTGCATGGAGGAGGATCGTTGTGGGACATGGACGACTGTGTGCCATGTTAAACTATGAAACAATTAAACTTATGTTTTGATTTAAGACTTATGCTTCCGCTTGCAACTTAACTATGTTTTGTTTGAACACCAATTGTATTGGGTGGATTTTTATAACTATTCATATGCTTGTTCAATATGATTGGTGGCTGGATCCTGGTCAGTCACGCCTCCAAGCGGTAGTACTCCGCGGGTGGATTTTGGGGGTGTGACACATACCGCTTGATCGAGCATCAAATTCTCCACCGTTGAGTGGGTAGTTGAATAAATTTGATCGGCTCGTTTAAACAGTCTTGATACTTAAAGCCTTTGGGGGGTTAATGACCATGTCCCGGATATCCTTGGCATCATCTTACGAGATGGCCACGACCTGAGCACGGGGTGTAGGCGTACACCTGTCAGTGTATAACTCTATATTGTGGTGTGTCTATTGATCTTTAACCAGGACAAGATCCGGGCTACTGAACGCACAAGTAACATGTAATTCGTTCATAAGATTATAATATTAAATAATTCTCCCAAGTTATAAAAATGTTTATGCCATGTGCATCCAAACCAATTTTAAATCATTTTCCAAAATGAGTAGTTGTATGTATTTACCAGTGTAAACTGACGTATTTTCCCAAAAAGACTGAATGCAGGTACTAAACGAAATTGGCTGGAATGTCTCCTTAGCATCAATAAAAAGTCTCGCAAGCTTAGGATGCCTGAAGTCTGTTGAACTATTGATTATATTTTGTTTACGATCCATCTGTGGATAAACATCCGAATATTGTGACATTTGAAATTACAATATTAAATTCGGTTGTATGATATCTTTTAAATTGCTTCCGCTGTGCATATTAAATATTGTGTTGTTTGACTAATACGTTACCAACCATGACGTCACGATAATCCCCCACCGGGCCCACCGGTGACACGTGGAAATCGGGGTGTGACAGGTTGGTATCAGAGCCAACATTGAGTGAATTAAATACTAGCCTTTTGTGTTTAATCTCAATAGCACAATTGCACATTTCTAAACCTTCGAGTCTAGACATATAACATAGGACAAAATCCTACCTTGTTTGGTTTTTGTTTTGTCCTTTAAAAATGTTTATATATTTGTTGTTTTGTTACCTCATGCTAAAATGACAGGATTTAAAAATGCCGCCAAGATTCTTCAGGAGACGAGGAAGAGGCAAGGGGCCAATCACCGCCCCTAACGATAATGAAGCTGGACCTTCGCAACGGCGAGCTCCATCCACCACCGAGAGTGACGACCCTCGGGAGAACCGGAGAAATCTGTATGAGCCGGCCAGACGGTCGGTTTCGCATAGTTCAACACCTCCTGTTCTTAACCCTTATGAGCCCAATAACCCTCAACCATCCTACATACCACTTCAGCGATCCCTATCGCATCATTCGTTTGGTGACCCCACACCCATCTTTCGAGGCCAATTTAATCCGGCCAATTACTTACCAGAACCCGTGGGTTTTAACCCACTGGGGCCAGACGATCATTTCTCCGGTGATAATGCGGATGACATGGACGAGGATACGGACCCCGTCGAACCTCCCAGTGGTACTCCAAACCACCCGATCGAAATCTCCGACGGATCTTCGTTCCACGGATCACCCTATGTTGGTCCTGACAGCTTCCAAGCCATGTTCACCAGGCATGAATAGTACTATACACCTCCTCGCCATTCACCGCCTCATCAGCAGCAGCAGCCGCAGCAGCAGCAGCAGCATCATCAAGATTCCTCTGGGGATCCCCGATTTGTGGCAGTTACGCCACCACCTCCACCGCCACCAGTGCAGCCGGCACCTCCTCAACCGCCAAGGCGTAGGAGAACCGGTGCCCGCATGTCGGCATGAGCAGGGGACTTCCATTTCAGTTCCCCTCGTCAGTCCAGTGGCAGCCATTACCCACCACATCAGGAGGACCCACAAATGGGTGGACCTTCACATCCAGTTGCACCGCAACCACCGCCTATGGGTTTTGATAACCCAATTCCAGCATACACGGGTCCAAGTACTTACAACCCGTTTGAACCACCAGCTCACAACAACTACGGTTACGCTGAAGCAGATCCTTACATGGTAGCGGCAAATTACAACGCCCTTAACCCCCAAGGACCGTATGGAGATCCATGGGGGGTAGGCTACCCAACTCATGGGTACCCAATACCTCCCAGACCTATCATTAGGACGCAGTCGCAGCCGCCACGATTTTCTCCCCCAGAACGGGAGGAAATTCTTCAGAGGCTGGATCAGGTTGAGCGGGAATATCGCCGCGACCGCCAGGAGAGACAAAGCTTCTTTCAAGGGTTAACAAGTTTGATCAAAGGGAAGAGCAAGAAGGACCGTTAAATCCTTCCATTTGTTGTTGAGCCCCTGCGTGGGCCAGTTTGCTGTATAAACCCCTGCGTGGGTATGTATGTTTGTTTATTTGTATTGACCCCTGCGTGGGTCTACCTTTCCGTTAACCCCTACGAGGGTATGATGTTTGTATTTAGTCCCTGCGTGGACATTTATCAGTGTGTTAGTCCCTGCGTGGACTTATGTCTTTCTGTAAGACCCCTGCGTGGGCATGTTTGTATAATTAAGCTCCTGCGTGAGCAATTTCTTGTGTGAAAGACCCGTTTAGGGCAATATGTAACATTTTAAATAAATTAATGGAATGTTGTTTTATAAATTTCATTTTTTGCCATTATGCGCATAGATAAATTATATATGAAATAAATAAATCAAAACCATTCCTTTTTGATAATAATCTGCCAATTTAATTTTAAATAAGAATCTTAAGAGTGAAACCTAGCCTGAGTGTCATTATAAAGACCTGGCCAAGATGGTAAGACCTGTTAAAAAGATTCAAATCCCTGTTAACATCTGAAAACATGTTAACAATCCTGGCAGAAGTGATTCGTTGGAAATCACATATGTTATTAAAGGAATTCTTTAGAAGATTCCTAACCCAGTTTAATGATCTCTGAATCCTGGGTTTACATCATAAATTAAGATGATCATATTTTAACCATACGTGGTAAAATAGTGCCTACGGGCGTCGCTCATTTCTACATGAGCCAAAAGACAGTGGTAGCGATGACTCCCTGTCAGAAAAAGGTAATGAACTAGGTTCAAACCTCAAATGCTTTAATTCTCTGAAATCCTAGCATATAATTTATAATTGTCCTTGTGACTAGGCCATTTGTGCCATAAATAAAACTGTTATTGTTTTATAATTAGGATAAATTATTATAGAAATCCTAAATAAATATGATTAATAAATTAACCAAATATGGTCTCTGTTTACCATGGTTAATGAATTTCCCTAAGGGGCAATTCCATAATAAACTCCCAAATAAACTATTGTCCTTGTTTTCTGCAACAGTTCAATTAAAATGGCTAACTCGGGCGAGGGTAATAGCCATCCAGTGGAGGTTAACAATGACGCCCGAATTAATCTAACGGGTGCGGAATTGAAAGCGATCATAGACGGCGCTGTTACACAAGCTTTGGAAAGGCAATACGATGAGTATAGTGGAACTCGTAGTAGGACCCTATCTACGCAGCCTTCGAAGCCACCGTCCAAGAAGAACGACCCGAAGAAAGATGATGATCGGCACTCCTCGAATCACAGTGCTCCATCTCAGCAGGTTATACTAAACCAAGGGCCCCGTGAGAAGGGTTGCTCATATAAATATTTCGTTTCCTGCAAACCCCGGGATTTCACTGGGGAGAAGGGAGCCATTGACTGTATGACATGGCTGGATGAGATGGATACGGTTGTAGATATCAGCGGATGCGCTGAGAGAGACGTGGTCAAGTTTGTGTCGCAGTCTTTTAAGGGTGAAGCGTTAGCATGGTGGAGATCTCTGATTCAAGCCACCGGGAAAATCCCATTGTACAATATGTCGTGGGATCAATTTGTTGCCCTTATCAGGGAAAATTACTGCCCTCAGCATGAGGTGGAGAAGATAGAATCTGATTTTCTATCGTTGGTGATGACAAACCTTGACTGTCAAGCTTACCTAACGAGCTTCAACACGATGTCCCGGTTGGTTCCTTATCTGGTAACCCCGGAGCCAAAAAGAATCGCTCGTTTTATCGGTGGTTTAGCCCCCGAGATCAAGGCAAGCGTTAAAGCTTCTCGGCCAGCTACTTTTAGATCAGTAGCTGACATTTCCTTATCCCTCACTCTGGATGCGGTCAGGCAGAGATCGCTGAGGAATAAGGAGGCTGAGAAGAGAAAACGTGAAGATGATGGTTCACGTAGATCGAACAAGAAGCACCGTGGGAACGGTGATAGCAAGAAAGGATCTGACTCAAGGAAAGAGGGGCATAATTCTGGTGAGAAGCCCAAATGCAAAATTTGCAAGAAGCAGCACTTTGGAAAGTGCAGACTTGAGTCGAACTCACAGACTCAGTCAAAATCTTATGCTTGTGGCATTTGCAAGTCCACGGATCACAAAACCTTGGATTGCAAGAAGATAAAAGATGCAACGTGCTACCGTTGCAATGAAAAGGGCCACATTAAAACCAACTGCCCTAAGTACAACAAGAAGCCTGAAGAGGCCAAGAAGACCAATGCGAGAGTCTTCAGAATGGACGCGAAAGAGGCTGTGCAAGACGATAATGTCATAACTGGTATTTTCCTTGTAAATGATGTCTTTGCAAGAGTACTTTTTGATTCAGGCGCAGATAAGTCTTTCGTAGATAACAAGTTTTGTAAATTGTTGAATTTACCTGTCAAAACCTTAAGCGTAAACTATGAGGTAGAGTTAGCAGATGGTACCATAGAAACCATCTCGACTGTGTTAGATGGATGTGTTATATCCATTAAGAACCATTCTTTTCCCCTGTCTCTACTTCCCTTTAAATTGGCCGGTTTTGACATAATTTTGGGTATGGACTGGTTATCTCATAACCAGGCCCAAATTGTTTGCAACAAGAAACAAGTGGTGATAAAGATCCGTCTGGTGAATCACTTACCATTCGGGGAGATACCCAGTATGGGCTGCCTGAGCAAGTGACTATGCTCAAGGCTTCAAAATGTTTAAAGAGGGGTTGTGTCATCTACATGGCACAAGTGATTATTGATGAGCCTAAACCGAAGATAGAAGACATCCCTGTCATCTCTGAATTCCCAGAAGTTTTTCCGGAAGAACTACCTGGTTTGCCACCAGATAGGCAAGTGGAATTCAGGATTGATATCATCCCCGGAGCAGCACCTGTTGCTCGAGCACCCTACAGGTTAGCACCAACGGAGATGAAAGAATTGAGGACACAGCTAAACGAATTGCTAGCCAAGGGTTTCATTAAACCTAGTTCGTCTCCTTGGGGAGCACCTGTCCTGTTTGTCAAGAAGAAGGACGGATCGATGCGTCTGTGCATCGATTATCGTGAACTTAACAAGGTCACGATAAAGAATAGGTATCCCTTACCTAGGATCGACGATTTGTTCGATCAGTTACAAGGAGCCAGTTATTTTTCGAAGATTGATTTGAGGTCAGGCTACCATCAACTGAAGGTTAGAGATGAAGACGTGCATAAAACAGCATTTAGGACTCGTTATGGTCATTACGAGTTCCTAGTGATGCCTTTTGGGCTCACTAATGCACCGGCCGCGTTCATGGATCTCATGAATCGCGTTTGCAAGCCGTACTTAGATAAATTCATCATCGTTTTCATCGACGACATTCTTATCTATTCGAAGAATCAAGCTGACCATGAGAAACACCTTCGATGTATTCTCAAACTCCTGCAACAGGAGAAGCTCTATGCCAAATTCTCTAAATGTGAATTTTGGCTTCGAGAGGTCCAATTCCTTGGACACGTGGTTAGTGAGCGTGGTATCCAAGTGGATCCCGCTAAGGTTGAAGCAGTTATGAACTGGCAAGAACCAAAGACGCCTACAGAGATTCGTAGCTTCCTGGGATTGGCAGGATATTACAGGTGTTTCATTGAAAATTTTTCAAGGATTGCTGCACCCCTAACTTCCTTGACCAAGAAGAAAGTAAAGTTCGTTTGGGGCCCTAAGCAGCAAGAAGCTTTCGATATTCTCAAGCAGAAGTTGAGCAATGCTCCTGTGTTGACATTGCCTGATGGAATCGAAGAATTTGTAGTTTATTGTGATGCATCACACACCGGGATGGGATGTGTGCTTATGCAGAAAGGCAAAGTTATTGCCTATGCATCACGACAGTTAAAGGTGCATGAAAAGAATTACACCACCCACGACTTGGAGTTGGGTGCCGTTGTATTCGCACTAAAACTGTGGAGGCATTATTTATATGGAATTAAGTGTGTGATCTATTCCGATCACAAGAGCCTCCAGCATCTGTTTAATCAAAAGGAGTTAAACATGAGGCAACGCCGTTGGATGGAAACTTTAAATGATTATGATTGTGAAATCAAGTACCATCCCGGCAAGGCGAATGTAGTCGCCGATGCCTTGAGTCGAAAGGAGAGGGTGAAACCCATCCGAATCAATGCCAAGTGCATGGAAATAAAGAATAATTTGATTGAAAGGTTGTTAGCTGCACAGAAGGAAGCTGTGTTGGAAGCTAACTATCCTAATGAAAAGTTAGGAGTGACTGAGGAGCAGTTAACTCTTAGCAAGGACGGAATTCTAAGATTAAATGGGCGAATATGGGTTCCAATTTATGGGGGACTTCGTGATGTTATCCTCCAAGAAGCCCACAGTTCCAAATACTCCATTCATCCTGGAGCTGATAAGATGTACCAGGATCTAAAGGCAAATTATTGGTGGATAGGCTTGAAAAAGTCTGTAGCCACTCATGTAGCTAAATGCTTGACATGTGCACAAGTCAAAGCCGAGCATCAAAAGCCGTCAGGCTTGCTGCAACAGCCTGAACTCCCTACGTGGAAGTGGGAAATGGTAACCATGTATTTTATTACCAAGTTACCTAAGACAAGGAAAGGAAATGATACAATATGGGTTATAGTTGATAGACTGACTAAGTCAGCACATTTCTTACCCATCAAGGAGACTTATAGCTCCGATATGTTAGCCCAGTTATACGTTGATAAGATTGTAGCCTTGCATGGCATACCTGTGTCTATTATCTCTGACAGCGATAGTAGATACACGTCACATTTTTGGAAGAGTTTCCAACAATCTTTGGGCACACGTTTGAATTTCAGTACAGCTTATCATCCTCAGACTGACGGTCAGAGTGAGCGTACTATTCAAACGTTAGAAGACATGCTACGTGCATGTGCGATCGATTTGGGTGGTAGTTGGGATAAGAACCTACCATTAATCGAATTCTCCTACAACAATAGCTACTATACCAGCATCAAGGCTGCGCCTTTTAAGGCATTATACGGTAGAAAGTGTAGATCGCCTATTTGTTGGGCGGAAGTTGGAGATGTCCAATTATCAGGACCAGAGATAGTGTTCGAGACGACGGATAAGATTGTCCAAATTCGTGACCGTCTCAAAGCTGCCCGTGATAGGCAGAAGAGTTACGCAGATCCAAAGCGTAAAGCTTTTCACTTCGAAGTAGGTGATAAAGTGTTGCTTAAAGTATCACCCTGGAAAGGAGTGATGCGATTTGGTAAGAAAGGCAAGTTAAGCCCGAGATACATAGGACCTTTCTAGGTTATCGAGCGTGTCGGGTCAGTTGCCTATAAATTAAACTTACCTGAAGAGCTCAGTGGAATTCACAACGTGTTCCACATCGGCAATCTGAAAAAGTGTTTCGCTGACGAATCACTGGTTATACCACATACAGATGTGCATATCGATGAGAGCTTGAAATTTGTTGAAAAACCTTTGTCGATTGAAGATCGACGGGTAAAGAAGCTTCGAAGGAAGCATGTACCTATTGTAAAGGTCAAATGGGATGCCCGTAGAGGTCCCGAATTCACGTGGGAGGTTGAATCCACGATGAAAGAGAAGTACCCTTATTTATTTCAGTAAATCTCGGGTCGAGATTTATTTTAAGGGGGTGAGGATGTAACACCTCAAAAATTCACGTCCTATAATGTGTTGACACGTGTCATATGTTTAAAACGTGTGAAAGAATATTATAGAAGGACTAAAGTTGACAAACATGGAAAGTATGTGAATATACGTATTCTAAGTGTCAACTGTGAATAAATATAATGTACATTAACCCTACATGATGCTCATACCTTCAAACGAATAAATCATGGATCATACGAAGCTAAAAGTGAGAGATTTCAAACTACAGGGACTAAATGTGTCAACATGTTTAATTTATACCTCTGAGTGACCTTTTGACAAACCCGAAGCTTTGTAACTGTCAAATATGCTCACTAGAATGCACGATATAAATTTCATAAAGTTTCGTAATCGTATGAGAAAGTTATGATCAAATTCGTGTGCGAGGGGTTGAAGCGTTAACGTTGAAAGTTGAGACTTTTCGGGTTAACCGGAAGTGACCAGGGACTTGGCAAAGTGGGTATAAGTCCTAAAACCCTTGTAGGTAAATATAAGGGGGTCAAATTGCAAGAATTATACTTAGTTGACCTTTCGTGAAGCCAAGGGACAAGATGCAAAAACAAGAAAAATAAAAATCTGATTTTAAGGTTCATGCGGGCCGCGTAAAGGATGCTTAACCTTTACGCGGGCCGCGTCAGGACATCAGATACAGAAAACATGGACAGCAGCCTGTAAACGCGGAGAACCGACACTTATTCGATATTATTGCATTGTGGGCGACCCCTAAACTGTGCTAGAGCACTAGGACACATGTTGGAAGGTTGTGGGCAGTTGATAGCCTTAGTTGTCAACATCTTATGGTGATTACAACTAGTATATAAGGCCTCATTGTGCAACATTGTTCCACACACCTTCAAACAAGCTTCTGATCATTCTTGGAGCTCCCAAGCAGACTCAAGTCTTCACATTTCGTGCATAGGACTCTTGTAAGTCTGCTAATCCTTCTTTAATTGAGTTTAGCTTAGTATTTTAACTAAAAGTCAAACCGTCGTAATTACGGTTTGACTTCGAGATTAATTGTTAATGCCTCAGTCACATCTCGAATTAAAAGTAGTTATAGGTTGGTAATTATGTGGGTAATAAAACCTCAAAAGGGTTTCCCCTGATTCCAACTCTAACCAGGTCAAATGTCGGGTCAAACTATTTTATAAAAAGTCAACAGGATACTTAAAATGCCATTTATGCATAATCAACATTATAGATCATATAAAACCTATTGGACCATTGTTATAACTTGGTAATAAGTGTAAGAACATGTCTAAACATGTTCAACCCGACAATTTCCTGTCTAGACCCGGTTCGGAACCGAAAGTCACATAGTTTGACTTTCACTTTGACTTTCAGTTCTGGCCCGTTATGTTATGTTTTAGAAATACCTAAGAGCTCTATTTGGACCAGGTTACATGCTAGTATAACCCTCTGTGATTATACACCTCGGATCATTAGTTATCCAATTAATACGCATGATTCCGTTAATTGCCCATATGTTGACCATTATGCCCTTATTACCTTAAAACGTGATTTTTGGAAAAGTAAAAGTGTAGAAACCTTAATTACTAATATATAGAAGTGTATGCAAAGTTTGACATCAGTTTGAGGTGTAGAATAAGAGTTATGCTCATTAGCGCAAATAGGAAGCTTTATGTTAATTAAATGGCGTAATTAGCGTATAGCCTAGTTAAACATACTTTTTGATACCAAATCTTTTACCCACTGATGTATTATATTATTTTGGGATTTTTAAAGATTTTTAATTAAATTTAGGCTGAGCATAACTCATAGTCGTAGGCTTAATCCGGTAATTGTCGGTTTTGCCCTTACGGGCCATAAAATGAGTTTTACCTATCTAAACGACTCCAAACCTTTTGCTACTGATCACATATGATAAATAAATTATTTTAAGCCTTCTGGAAATATAAAAATATCAGATTTATGTATCAAACCCGGAAATGGCCTTTAATCGCCTTATTTAGCGTTTTTAACGCATAGTATGTACTAAACCTATTTTAAACATACCAAGGGTGATACCTACTGATATTTGAGGCAAATTATAATATTTTAACAGTAAACAAAGGTTGATAAACTCAGACTTCAGTTTTGAGCTTTTCGGCTTATGTGAAATTACCAAAATACCCCTACGGGGCATAGTTTGGTTATAATTGATAAATTTCACATATGTACTTTATCCTACTGTTATAACTCATTAATTTGAGTATGTTTACTGATTACATCAGACCTGTAACTCAGTTAAACACTTAAACCCTTTTACAACCTTTAAAATGACCAAACTACCCCTACGGGGCCTAGTTTGTGTTTAAACACGTTTCGGGCATAATGAAAGACATCTTACTGATGTCACAACATATTTGAGGTATAATTAACTTAGGAAACCTGTATATCGCTCTCATGAATACCCGTCACGCTTGCTACGCGTACGGTTCGGTTTATGTAACAAGTTTACATAAATTAGCCGAAACGGGTCAAACCTTAACGGTTTTATCTCAAAATCCAGAATGTGAATAATAAAACCATATTAAACAAGTCTTCAAACTTGTCGGGTCTAAATCACATTCTATCCGGTCTTCGCTTAATCGTGCGTACGAACCGTATCTTTGAAACTAGCCGGTCTAAGTTAAAGCTTAATTAAAGACCCGTTAGGATTCTAATAGGTTATTATAAAACCTTCGTTCCAGATTAGGAGGACCAGTAAAAGCTACGTGCATTTTGCTTATTGTGATTTATACATTGCTCAGGTAAATACTTTTAACTTATTTTATCTATACGGGCTTGGGTTACGGTATATAGCATACCGCTTGATCGAGCATCAAATTCTCCACCGTTGAGTGGGTAGTTGAATAAATTTGATCGGCTCGTTTAAACAGTCTTGATACTTAAAGCCTTTGGGGGGTTAATGACCATGTCCCGGATATCCTTGGCATCATCTTACGAGATGGCCACGACCTGAGCACGGGGTGTAGGCGTACACCTGTCAGTGTATAACTCTATATTGTGGTGTGTCTATTGATCTTTAACCCGGACAAGATCCGGGCTATTGAACGCACAAGTAACATGTAATTCGTTCACAAGATTATAATATTAAATAATTCTCCCAAGTTATAAAAATGTTTATGCCATGTGCATCCAAACCAATTTTAAATCATTTTCCAAAATGAGTCAGTTGATTGTATTTACCAGTGTAAACTAACGTATTTTCCCAAAAAGGCTGAATGCAGGTACTAAACGAAATTGGCTGGAATGTCTCCTTAGCATCAATAAAAAGTCTCGCAAGCTTAGGATGCCTGAAGTCTGTTGAACTATTGATTATATTTTGTTTACGATCCATCTGTGGATAAACATCTGAATATTGTGACATTTGAAATTACAATATTAAATTCGGTTGTATGATATCTTTTAAATTGCTTCCGCTGTGCATATTAAATATTGTGTTGTTTGACTAATACGTTACCAACCATGACGTCACGATAATCCCCCACCGGGCCCACCGGTGACACGTGGAAATCGGGGTGTGACAAAAAAGGTCACGAGTCTTTTAGAAAACATTGTATTGTTTAATAAATTTTAACACGTATAGGTTAAAAAAAATACTTGTAACATGAAACCTAACAAACTGATGCACATTTTACTGTATTCTCAATACAAGTTTAACTCGTTTTCCTAAAATGCAAACAAAACATGGTGGTACATTTTTTTGATGTCACCAAAAAGTGTAGATGCTGGTGCATTTTTTTATGTAATCCAAAAATGTAATCTCGAATGTTTTCCTCTTCCAAAAAAATATAAAAACTTAATACAAGTGTAACCACACATGTTTTTTCCTTCTACAAAATATAAAAGCTTGTTTCATAAAAATAAAAAATAAAAATGGTATTGTTAATACAAGTTTACCACATTTTCAACCAAACTAACCAACACATCATCTGTTTTGTTTTCCTTCTCTACCAACAAAAAAAAACTAATAATAACAAACTACAAACATTAAAACTAAGGATGTTACAATAACCCTATAGAAAAAAATTTCATGATTTTATATAAACAATGACATGTGGATAGCAGCTGTGTAAAAGTACAATTCTGAACATCATCCTCATCATCATTTGTGCCATTTTGATTCAGAACTGAGGCTACACATAAAAAAAAATACCAAAAAACAAAAAAAAATCAAGAAGAATCCAATGAAAATCTAAACAAGAAAACCTTAATTTACACAACTACTCGTATACATTTAAAGCTGTACATTTAATAAAACTGAAAAAAAAAGTATCACTCACCTGGAAACTCTGAAGAAATAGGTTCAGGATCTTCAACAACTCTACTCTCACCCAATGCATCTTCACCTTCATTAAATGCAAAATCAGGTAAAAGATTATGTGTGACCACATTTAAGGATGAACCCGGATGATCATTGAGTGTCCCCGTACCATCGGCAACAGTCCGAGGTTGTTGGCTATTCAAATCAGCCATGTTAAATGCAAAAACTCTTCAATGGTGAGTATAGTTTCTTTCTTTCACTCCACTTTCTGGTTGGGATAAATGAGATGTGAGATATGGAGCCAATGGATATGTACATAAAACAAAAGAGAAGATATGTGAGAGAGGTGAGAGATTATACAAGTACAAAGGTATTAAATGTGATAGAGATGAAAAGAAGAAGAAAAGTCTGCGTGTGCAGACTTACACATTTCATACACTCAAAAGGTTAAAAAGAAAATGACGAAAATGCCCGTGTCTCCTCTCAAACTAATATTTAACGTGGATCAATCCTAGCCACATGTGAGAGTTTCCTGGGTTTTCTTAACTGGAATGGGTTTTCTCATTATAATTAGCCATATATATATATATATATATATATATATATATATATATATATATATATATATATATATATATATATATATATATATATATATAGGGTAAGGTTCAAGCGAGAACCACCTTTATTGCAAGAACCGCGAGAACCAATGTGAACACAACCTAAAATAGCTAAAAAAAACCTAAACCCCCCCCCCCCCCAAAAAAAAACCTACCCCCCCCCCCCCCAAAAAAAAACCTAAACCCCCTCCCCACCCCCCAAAAACCTAAAACAACCCCCCCCCCCCCCCCCCAAGCTAAAATGCTAAAAACTAAACCCCCAAAAAACCTTAAAAAAATCTTAAAAAATTTTTTTAATATTTTTTATGTTAAAATCGCTACTTTTAGTACCCAAAAAAAAAATTTTTTTGGCTACTAAAAGTAGCGATTTTAACATAAAAAATATTAAAAAAAAATTGTGTGTTTTTTTAGCTATTTTTAGGCATTTTTGGTTGTGTTCACATTGGTTCTCGCGGTTCTCGCAATAAGTGGTGGTTCCTAACGGATCTTTGTCCTATATATATATATAGAAAGTATAATGTACAAAACAGCTTAACCTACATTAACGTACGCGACCAAGATAGAACGTGCGTAATTATGATCCATGCGTGATTATCACCAATTTTTGATCAATTGAACGTGCGTAATAATTTTCCCATGCGTGATTATCTTCCAAAATCTGATCCCATGCGTGATTAACTGCTCCCATGCGTGATTAGGGCTCCCATGCGTGATTACATCCCAGATCTGATGGTTACCGGCGTCGCGTACGTGAAGTAGGATAAGACCTATATAGGGGGTGAACAGTGTCCCCCCCAAATATACAGATGAACAGTAACATTTTATCTCTCCTCCACTCACAACCACTTTTTATACTTCTTATATTTTAAAAACCCCCCACACAGATTTTGGTGGTTTGAATGAGAATGCTCTAAAAGCTAAAAGGTCGGCCATACAAGTCTTGGAGCATTCACATCCAATCCATCAAATTATACATACAT